>CAXKWD010000003.1:119206011-119806011 GCA_964059195.1 Ectobius pallidus
TAAGACTATTCCATGAATAAAAATGTAACGGATTATATAAATAATAATTACTTTCATACTTTGTTGTATAAAAACAAAACTAATAGCTGCGTGATCTATGAATCAACCATCCATGAATCGATTCGAGTTACCATGTTGTGACCAGTGCTACCATTGGTGCATATAGGACAAAGTTAACTTCATTCAGGTAAGCTAACAGCAGAACAGAATAAAAGCACACGAACTGGCTTGCACCGAATCGAAAGTGTGTTTTTAATTAATGTACATTTCTATTATTTCAATTTCCAAACAAGTTATGTTGTGTAAAATAATAAATTTTCGTGCCGATTAATGGCAGCATGTGACGTATTAATCACTGCACACTGATGATTACGTGTCCAGTAACGAGCAGACGATTTCACCCGATAAAACGGCATCCTCACGATTCCTACAAGAATATTGTAAGATAAACTGCCGTGATTGGTCTATATCCGAGGAATTGCTAAACGTTATTGGTGAATATCAAACACGCGGCGTATGAGTGGAATAGTCAACATAAAAACCTAAACAATTGTTTCATCCAGGCAGATATGAACACTTTCATTTTCCTCACCTCTTGAAAGGCAACGGAAGACCGCTAAAGCTATGGTTTGTCTACGGCGTTCATCGCCAGCGATCACCGCCGGCGGTCATCGCTGCCTGTTGCTCTCCATGTAAATCAATGCACCCGGTTTGTCTACGACGATAAACGCCGGCGATGACCACGATGATCGTTGACCCCGGCGGTGATCGCCGGCGATAAACGCTGTAGACAAACCATAGCTTAAGTGTTGTTTATACAGTGCTTAACTTATAGGGTTGAAAGAGGGGCCTTAGGCAAGCAATTTGAGGATTGTAAACCGTGGTCTAATGATTCAAATTTCCTTGTTATGGCACAATACACCTAAAAAACAGAACATTTAATGTTTCGGAATTTATTATATTCTTTTACACACATACAATAAACAATAGCAGAAGATTACAATATTCTTCACCACACCGGTACTAGTGCACAGTTATATATATTTTTAAAAAACCAGAAAATAAATTTAGAAATTGAAGAAAAACGTTACAGTCAAAATTTCAAGGCCTGTACTAATTAAAAGTATCGCACATTCAACTATCTGAGATTATGTACCGGTACTTGAATACTTGAAGAAAAGTGTTACGTATGTTATCTATCCCTTCAATATTCGGAACCATGATATTTTTGGAAAAAGCATGTTTACATTTATTTAGTAGAACAATTGAGTTTCCATTATATTTCCGGACTTTGATGTTATCCACTCTTTAGTATCTCTCCCATTACTCAAAATAATATCAGTGTTTTATACATATGTTTTATCAACCTTATAGAGATCAGAAAAGTTCCATATGGTTAAAGATCCCGTAGTAAGTTGCGTTGCGATACGCCAATATCCTATTACTTCTTACAGGTGAAGGATTTATGAGTAACTTTTATAGCTGGTATTGACCTAGATGCAGAGTCACGGCTATAAAGATGTTGCATACAAACTATACATGTAGCTTTCTAGGCACCTCACAGTTAAACAAAAACTTGTAAGCAGTAACAGTGTATTTTATATCACTATTAAAATATGTGCGATATAGGCTATTGTTATACCGTGTTGTTTAAGGTTATCTTGTATTCAGTAGAAAACTGTATATTGCTAGAAATAATGTTGCATAGTACGGAAATAGCATTAATAGGCGCTAGTCACGTAATAAAAGGGTAGACTATCAGCACCACATATATGGCAAGTAACTTTTTAAATCTATTATTACTAGCTTAAAAGACCCGGCGTCGCCCGGGTTTTGTATTTTGTAATTGGAAATTAACTTATGAAGGATTTTCAATTTTAAATTCTAGGTCCTTATATAGGCATTTATCATTTGAAATAGGAAGAACGACTTATTACACTCAAACTATTCCCTCAGAAAACGCTTGATATAGTTTTTTATGGCTCATAGAGGATCTAGAATTTTGCATCCCATCGCTTGTACAGTGCACAGCAAGCCTGGTAGAGGTTTAAATAAGAAGAAACAGAAATTCCTGTAACATAAAATTGTAATATCGAGGCGGGAAATTTCCCACTCTTATGTTACCATAAAGCCGTTTTGGGGATGAAATTAAACAGAAAGCATTATCACTTTCATACTTTCTCTCCAAAAACCTGCGATATAATATAGGCCTAATAATATACACATTACCATACCTCGTTTTGTTTTCTCTATGTCCAGGGTAGAGAAAGTTATGTGATTCCATTATTTTAGTGGATTTCATTCTGTAATATTTATTTATAACATGAATTATTTTGATAACTTCTCTTATTTGTCAAAAGTGCATTTCATTTGTTTTTTCCAAGCCCATCTGATACCATTTGGCAACAATATATTCTGTGATTTGGAATTGATAATTCTATGTAAAAAGGGATTAAGTATTTTCAAAAACATTTAATTTTTGGCATTTAGAATCAGAATTTTTCAAAATCCTTTCTTAGTGAGCACCTACATTATGAAACGAAGGTACTGTCAAAATTCCAAGTCTCTACCTGTTATAGTTTAGGCTGTACGTTGATTCCTGTCATTCAGTCAGTCAGTCAGTCATTCATTCAGTCAGTCAGGACAAAGCCTTTTATATATATAGAGATTATTATTATTGCTGTGAGTATGAAACTTCCTGATCGGGACAAGTTACATAGGTGGGTTTTTTCCGGGGTTTTTCCTCACCTATGAGACAAAAATCGGGTAACTTCAGGCCCTTGTGGTCCCCAGATATTATCTAGCCGTCATTATCATCTTCATCCCATCATCGCCTTGTTTGAAGTGAGGGTGTGTGTGTGTGTGTGTGAATGGTGTGTCTCGTCCTATGTGTTCGTATTGTCTCGGAGGTGGCCCCGGCATTGGGCTGATCACTCATCCGGGGAGGCCCTCCATGTTCTTGTCTGGTCAAAAAGTATGTATGTGACCCTTATATAATTCCTCTCCCGACAGGTCGCGGCCCTGTAAGGCCCGGGCAGCGAGGGTCGCTGAAATGTCCCTAAAAGGGAGAGTAAAACTAGGGTAGAGAGAGAGAGAGAGAGAGAGAGAGAGAGAGAGAGAGAGAGAGAGAGAATGAAACTTTACCTCATGTGCTAGGAAGATTCCCTTAAGGAGAATCCCTATTCATAAAACGTCAGTAGCCTTAAAGCCAAGGCATGGAACAAGCGCCAAGGCACTCTGTTAGAAAAGGCTTGAAATCCACGAAAACGTGCACTGCATAGCGGATTGTGGCAGTAAACGCGAAATTCACATAATTGCGATAAATTGGGAAAAGGATGAAGCAGAGATGAGTGACCCTACGATTTGTTTTAAGTACTCGATAGGATAATGAAAAGCACGACATATTGTGCATGAATACAATTCCCTTTTTCCAAATAAAATACAATATTAAGAACATCACTCTTGTTGACTTATTCTGAGCAAGAAGTTGCATGAAAATACGAGGGTCGTCCACAAAGTAAAGAAACATTTGGCATAACTAAATAATAACCAAAGATATCAACACAAAACTTAATTTACAAAGATACAGTGCCTTATTCTATTTCTCAACGTAGCCTAATCGCCATTGCTGTGAAGGGATTTATTGTAACGTGGTACCAGTTTTTTAGTGCCGATGTGATATAGGCTACTTCCACCACCAAAGACGGTGATATGATTTTAGGGTGGAGATCACTTCTGATATATGCAGCTACATCGCTTCCCCTATTTCCTATTCTGTCCTTTCGTAGGAGAAAGAATCCACAGCAGGGCGTCGCGCAAGCTTTTACACGTGAAATATAATATATTATGCACGGTCAATC
Source organism: Ectobius pallidus (assembly GCA_964059195.1). Classification (NCBI taxonomy): domain Eukaryota; kingdom Metazoa; phylum Arthropoda; class Insecta; order Blattodea; family Ectobiidae; genus Ectobius; species Ectobius pallidus. The sequence goes on from CAXKWD010000003.1 coordinate 119,209,872, forward strand.
CTAACTCTAAATATCTTGATAACATTATTTTATAAGCATTGACATAAATTTTAATACTTAGTTCGTGCATAGAACAATTATATTGTAATATGATAAAATAGTACCATCATGATTGTAATTCACCATGAATAATTAAGTCCCTATAGTAATGTATAACCAGAATTTAGTATTGTTCAAGGGCACCCGCAGAGCACAATCTCAGAGACAGCAATCAAGGCAAAAGAAGAAAACAAAAAACACTTCTTTATTGTTGATGCAAAATATTGCCAAATGAATAATTAATAATGCATGAAAATCACAATCGACGCCCTTGCTGCCCTTTGCGGGGGCCATTGGCATTATTGGTTAATAAAATATTTAAATTAGGAACAATTAATCAGCAGGCATATGAAGCCATTGGCTATAGACTATTGAGACAGATCGTTTACAATACGGGAATGGAATTTCGGGGGAAAAAATGCGGGGTTTCCTGGGAAATTCGAGATAACAGGCACGGGCAATCGTACACTAGATTGGCGGTATGTATGTATGTATGTATGTAAAGTTCTCGCACGATATCTGTGCCGATGAGACAGTTACTCGCTAGAGAGAGACATGGTATTGTGCGAGAGAGAGAGGTAGCTTGGCCTTTACAAATAGAAAGGGAGGTACTGTTGTGCGAGAGAGATAGGTAGCAGGCCAATCGACGCTACAGTCCCCATGAAAACATAATGCAATGATTTAGGCAATCGGCACAGATTTCGTGCGGGATCTTTATGTATGTATGTATGTATGTATGTATGTATGTATGTATGTATGTATGTATGTATGTATGTATGTATGTATGTATGTGTGTATGTATGTATGTATGTATGTATGTATGTATGTATGTATGTATGTATGTATGTATGTATGTATGTATGTATGTATGTTTGTATGTATGTATGCATTTTTTTTTAAATCTATTTACAGCATGCTCCATTACAATACCTGTAACACTACATGCCCTGTTGCCCTCAAAATAAAAATTAGTTGCATGTTCACTTATACTAACTTCACATTTTTCTACTTATTATCGATGGCTTTTATCACTAGAATACTCTGTATGTATGTAGGCCTATGTATGTATGTATAGTATGTATTTTATTTTTTTTACAACCATGTAACCTCCACCTATTGGGGCAATGGGCCTCCAAGTGGAGGTTTCGACCCAACTTAAAGTCCGTCCCGGAGGACTCCGTGCCCAGGATTTTTACGTCCTGAAAAATCGGTCGACAGCGGCCGGGTTTGAACCGGCGACCTTCGAATCTAGAGGCGGGCACGCTACCTAAAACCACAGGAGCCAACAGATTGATTAAAGGGATCTTAATTTTGTGCAGAGAGCAAACCCACGTACTACATACGCATTGAATCATTTCTCAGTATCTCTGAACCCTGTGGAAACTGGTTTGTGGTAGTTTCTTCGCTAGCAATGTGCGATTTATTGCAATCTGACTCAACGACAACTAAGCATTGCTGAACGGAAGACAAAAAGATGATGACTCATTTGAACAGTAGTCTGTCTGGCCTCCTGTCTATTTACTTGCCCCTTTCAGTTAAGTATGTAATAGTAAGGGATCCCTAGTTTTCGCAAGTGATGGATTTACGAATTATGATTTATTTTCATTGACTAACCCACTCATATTGGCGAAAAACCTTTCGCAATTCCTCGAATATACACTAATCACGATCGTTTGCTATTAATATGAGGATGCTATTTTATCTGATAATATCGTCAGCTTGTTACTGGACACGTAAGGCATCAACGTGCCGTAATTAATAAATCAACATGCTGCCAATCAACACAATAAAAACACATTATTTTATACAACATAACTTGTTTGGAAATCGAAATAATATAAAAGTGCATTGATTAAAAACACAATTTCAATTCGGGTTTGCTGTTAGCTTACCTGAATAAGGTTAACTATGTCTTACATACACCATTGGTAGCATTGGTCACAATATGGTAATTCGAATCGATTCATGGATGGTTGATTCATAATTAGGGACCGGATTTTTAGGTTTTTAAGAACGCTATTTTAGGTTTTCCATTAGGTGAAATAGTTTTTTTTAGGTTTTTTGTCCAAAATATCGTTTTCGGGTAGAATAATTGGTTTAATGAATTTGAATGTGCTACATAAGATTCTATACGTAATACTTGTAAAGTTTAACTTAACAAAATTGACTTAAATTTATGTAAACTTGCTTTAGTACAATATTATACAATTGAAGAAAGAAAGCATAAACAATCAAAAGAAGCAGCGAAAATAAGATGTCTCACATTTCCTGGTTACAGGTATATCACTAAATATCTTTCAAGATTCTCAACTGTGAAGTTCTTCCTGTTATCTCTTAGTTAATAGTTAATACTGTATCTAGCAAGGGCGCCCATATGATATTTTCTAGGGGGGGGGCCAAATTTTTAGTTAATTTATTTATTGTCCCTTTAACTTCTTGGGCCAGTTTGTAACATTACATTAATAATATAATAATGTAAGTGCAACAATGAAGTAGCCAGAAAGTAATTTCGGGGGGGATTGGAAGTGGCAGGGGATTTGGAATACCCCCCAAGCAAGGGGGTCGTGGGTCCATCCCCAGAAAAATTTAAAATATTCAACTAATTAAAATCACTTTTTACTCTATTTTAGCACTGAAAAACTAGTTAGGAAATTTGTTTACGTGCCAATTTAAACAAGAAATCGTTACCTAAGTCGGGGGTCCACCCCTGGAAAATTTTTAAATAATGAACTAGTTGAAATCACATTTTACGCTATTTTAGCTCTGAAAAACAGGTTATTAAATTTGTTTACCATACTTTAAGATATGCCAACTTAAACAAGAAATTGTTACCTAAGTCGGGGGGGTTACCCCTGGAAAATTTTTAAATACTGAACTAATGAAAATCACATTTCACTCTATTTTAGCTCTGAAAAACTAGGTAGGAAATTTGTTTACCATACTCTAAGACATATATGGGCAACGCCCGGCCCGCGGGCCGGATGTGGCCCGCAACGATTTTAGATCCGGCCCGCGGAACATTTTTAAATCGCGCTCGAAAAAGTAAATATTTTCGGTTCTTGCTAACTAGAGAGTGAGAGGGGGGAAATAAAAGCCTGAACTACAAGGGTGTTCCTTCTGGTCATCGCTAGAAAAATGATGCAATAGGCCTAAATCAAAGTTTCGAACCAGACTTACAGATGAAAATTTGGAAAACACTCTGCGCTTATTTGTTAGTAGGACTGATGCCAACATTGATTATCTTTTTTCTCAAGTTCAAGCTCAAGCTTCTCATTAATTTCTGCTGATTGTAAGTAAATGTCTAATCAGTTCAATATTGTTCTCATTCATGTATCTTTAACATTATACTTTATAAATATAAAAAACCGTATCATGATTATTTTTTCACAACTACCTACCTAGGTATTATCTACGGCCCGCGACTTCATAAATATCGTAAAGTTTAACCCGTACCTTTCCAAAGGTTGCCCATACCTGCTCTAAGATATGCCAACTTAAACAAGAAATTGTTACCTAAGTCGGGGGTTACCCCCGGAAAATTTTTAAATACTGAACTAATGAAAATCACATTTCACTCTATTTTAGCTCTGAAAAACTAGGTAGGAAATTTGTTTACCATACTCTAAGATATGCCAACTTAAACGAGAAATTGTTACCTAAGTCGGGGGTTCACCCCGGAAGATTTTTAAATACTGAACTAATGAAAATCACATTTTATGCTATTTTAGCCCTGAAAGCTAGTTAGGAAATTTATTTGCCATACTCTAAGATATGCCAACTTAAACGAGAAATTGTTACCTAAGTCGGGGGTTCACCCCCGGAAGATTTTTAAATACTGAACTAATGAAATCACATTTTATGCTATTTTAGCCCTGAAAGCTAGTTAGGAAATTTATTTACCATACTCTAAGACATACCAACGTAAACAAGAAATCATTACCTAAGTCGGGGGTCCACCCCCGGAAAATTTTTAAATATTGAACTAATTAAAATAACATTTTACGCTATTTTAGCTCTGAAAAACTAGTTAGGAAATTTGTTTACCATACTCTAAGACATGCGAACTTAAACAAACCTAAGTTATAATATTTACTCATTACTATTTATAAGAAAAGTTAAATAACACAAAGAACAATGGAAATAACAGGCCTACTCATTATGTTATGGAAACAAAATAACTGCTATATCATATTTGATACACCCACAAAAATTGTTTGATTTATTAATTTTTTTTAAATACAAAAATTGAATTTTAGGTTTTGATTTTTGGGGCTCCAAACCCCCAGGATCCCCTTTTCTAATCCAGTGTGGATTCTGCTTCCATGGTGTCGATATGGTAAAACTTCTGCAAACTTATGTCTCTACTGACTTTCAAATAATTGTCTTAAAAGAAAAAAAAAAGACTATAATTATTAATATAGAATTTTTTCCTTTCCCTGAGAGCTAGGGGGGGGCCGCGGCCCCCCCCTGCCCCCGGGTATGGGCGCCCTTGGTATCTAGACACTACCCTTCTCAGGATTCGAATCCGATGCTTCTAATTTAGTGAGTAAAATACTTTATGGTTGGATGTGGATAATGTGAAACTGATTATTTTCCTTTCTTCGGTTGTTACGCATGCTAACCGCACAACAGATCAACTAGGGACAAAACTTCCCCTCTTTCTAGAAAGGTAAATAATACTTACGTGTTTCTGGCAGGCTTGACAAAATATTATTTTGCCATCTGTAGTGAAATTTAGGTCGTCGCCAATCCACTGCCGGAATAAACTCGATGTCATTTGTTTCGGCATAATTAACACGTCTAGTTAAAACTCACAGTGTGACCACTCAGTATGAATAACAGGGAAGTACTAAAGGCAAACAAGCGCTTTAAAACACAGAAATCTATATCCTTGTTCATACATGGCAACGATGGTTGTTCTTACGAATATTTTAAAAGGAATAGATACTGTCCATCCTAGATGACAATGGGTTGAACGAAACGCTGGTGGTATTAATTTCAACCCGACAAAAATTGTCTCTCCGCAAAATACCGATTTCTCAACCGACAAACAAAAAAAGACAAAAAAGTAGCCTAAATTAGATATTTTAGGTTTTATATACCGTTTAGGTATATTTAGGTTTTTATACCCCATTTAGGTATTTTTAGGTGCTACAGAATTAATGTGGGTGAATCCTATGGACATGATTCGAAAAAGTGTAAGAGCACTTTTTGTTTTGGAAGTAAAGAAAAAAATAGGTAAAAACCTAAGAATCCGGTCCCTATTCGTAATATACCGTGATCTCGCAGCTGTTAGATTTGTTATTATATAAGAAAGTAAGAAAGTAATTATTATTATTTGTATAATCCGTTACATTTTTATTCCAGGAATAGTCTTAATAAATCCAACTCGAGTTTACGAGTTACGAGTTTCGAGTTTTACGAGTCTCGTGGAATTAACTTACCTATGATAAAAAGTTGGGTTCATTTCGGTGTTATTTCGTTTAACAACCTTTCATTTCAGTGTCTTATTCGCATAAATACCAAATAGATTTACAGCTCATGTGGTTCAATATATTGCACATTTCTGCAAAAAATAACCAGCTTGGATTTTAGGCATTTAATTTTGTATATTTTTACAATTATTACCGTTTCCTATTAAAATGTGCCTGCACTGTAGATAAACTAGTGTAAGACAATCTTCTTGGCCTACTAATATCGAGGGTGCAGTGAGGATATGTATTACTGGGCACCAAAATACAGCCTTTATTGTATTGAAATAGAATATAAAATAAATTAATTGTCCTAAATTGAAATAGGCCTATGCTGTGGCAAAAATAATTTACATGAACATCTCTATAGCCTAAATGTAGTTTTTCTAATTTGAATTGAAAAATAATACGTTTATTATTTGAATTCTTAACCCTTATATAGCTAACACACCTGCCAACCCACATTAATTGATTTATTGAATATTTATCGTATAAATGTGCACATATTTTTTTCAAGTTTTCATGAATATTGTATCATTTAAGTCGAGATTTCCCTTGAAAAATATAATTTTGTTCAAATAGAAGAATTTTGGACTATAAATGAAAATTTCTTATATGCACAAAATTTAGTTTTTTTTTTGTTTTTTTTAAATATTATGCAAAACGATAATATTTCGCCCTAGAAGTGTTTGAAATAAGCATAAATGTATCATTTTTCTCACCATAAAATAGGATCACTAAATGTTATTAGTAACCTGTAGGCTAACTCTTCTCCATTCTTATTAAAACAGTGTGTGTGTAGTGGGTTCAGTTTCAAAATTGATTACATTTTGTTCCCTCCCCCTCGATAAGCATCTAACTTAGCCTAACTTGTGTGTGAAGCTGAGAGGCAAACCGCCAAAGTTTCTGATAAGCACAATCTAGTATGAAATATCTGATAGGATCTTTATATTCGGCCCATTAAAATGAAATCGGACGTTAGGCATTAAAAATTCAAAATTAACTACCAGGTAAAAAGGCACTAAACCTATTCAAAACTGTCACTCAAATAGTCATTTTAAAAATATTATAACACGGAATCTTTCAAAATGCACATTGGCATTAACAATATTGTAGACCTACGAAAGTAATAGTATGTGGAAATAGGCTGTTGCATTTCACAAATTACTTGTTGTCAAACTTGAATGAATAAGCACAGTAAGAAAGCTGGAGAAACTACCAGTGACTCGTTCAAGAAGGTGGTATAAAAGGGAGTCATCTCCATTAATATCAATTGATATAAAATGATGAGAAATAGATTGATAGTAATTAAATACGGCAGAAAATAACTTTTGAACTAACCAAGCAATATTATTATAAATTACATGATAAAAAGCAGGAAAAATTAACAAATAATATTACATAAATATGAAATTAATATCATCAATACTTTAGCTGATATTAATTATTTTATAGTAAAGAATAAAATACACTAGGACTCAATAGAAGTTAGCAGACGGAATACTCAGAATTATACAATGCAGCCGGAGTGAAATGTATAGCAACTCTGTGGGAGATTGGTGCCAGGTATTGTTAGAAATGTACTTGGCTATTCAGTCAAAATGTAGTAGAAAGGAAAGATTATGAGCTGAATAGGCACTTCCCGAGAATGTACAGTGAAAGCTGCAAGGTCCAAGAACTAGACAGAAATTCGGAGAATCGCCTGATGGGATAAACAGAAAAGCATCACTTCCAAGCTAAAAACCACGCTAATCGAAACAACCAATAGAATTTAAGTTTAGGATAGAAAAAACTGAATTTAGCTATAACAGTGCATATGATTGGTTTTGTGTAACTATGGTAAAGAGGGGAAATTGAGAGGAGGCTAAGATCAGGGCTTTTACGAAACCACACTTGTGTCCAGGACTCCGTGAGGGAGACTTGTCACTTGTGTACGAAGGACTCGAGGAGGCAGGTCATATTCCTGCATTTCTCCTCGAATTACACATAAGTCGTATTGACATTGTGGTCAATCCGACTGTATCTATATAAATAACTTCACTAAATTACCGAAGTGTAAATTCTATTAAACATTTATTCTTGCAGTAAGAGCTTATTATAGCTACTTACTAAAAATAAATTCAGTGAGTGTGCCAAGTAAGTACTGTTGTGACATTGACGTCATCATCATTACAAGATTACGTGGATACCGCGTGTCACTACTAGGAAGTATTTACGTACGAGTGCGAAGGCCAATATTAGACTCCCTTCAATATCCCATCAATAAAATTAATAATTTTACGAAGTAACATTTATACATTTGAATTTGATTGGAATACTAAATAAACTTGACAGTGTTTTGATAAATATTTAATTATTGATAAACAGTAAATATAGAACCTCCACACCCAATTTTATGCTCTGAGGTAAGATAGAGAAAATCGTAGCAACTCCGACTGAGCAAACCCCAGGTTCCACCAGGCTGAAGAAGACAACATTCGCAGTGAGTACAATATTGTGGGGGTGGACCACAAACCGATTGCAGCATACTGGGAGAACTCATACACCGAGGGCTTGTAGTGTGAAGTACTGCATCATATCTATGGCGCCCATTTCGTGGGGTTTCGATTCGAATAATACATAGATATCGTCATATCTATGGCGCTTACCAACGTGTGGCTTCGAAAAAAGGAGTGAACGGCGCTAAAAATAAACCATCGAATTTAAAAACACATAGATAATTACATATCTATGGCGCCCAGTACGTGGGTCACGAGCATCATATCTATGGACTTACCAATCTCGTGAGGCTCGAAAAAAGGAGTGAAGCAAGGGATGACGACCAGGATCATATCTAGAACTTAACAATTTTGTGGGGCTTCGATTCAAAGAAAAAAAACACATAGATATCGTCATATCTATGGCTTTAGCAACGTGGGTCTTCGAAAATAAAAAAGTGAGGTTCAATAAAAACTGTTAAACGCGGTGAAGCCAAGGGATAACGACCGCCGACGACGATCATCACTAGTAGGAGCTGGGCAACGAGCGAGCGAAGGAGAACGACGGGAATCAAGATTAGGAGCCGGGCAACGCAAGGAAGAAGAAAAGAAGAAGGAAGAAAAGAAGAGAGAAGAAAAGAAGAGAGGAAAAGAAGGCAACACGAGCGAACCAAAAGGAAGGATGAATAGCTGGACACCAAAAACGGATAAGTTGAAAGAATTGTTGTATCAAAACTACTAAAAAGGTATTTTTGTATTTTGCATTAAATAATAAGAGGGTTATAGTGCATGAAAATTTTGTCTGCTATAAGAAATAAGAGAAAGGTAAGTGACAATGGCAGGGTTATTATTTGTGTTGTACAGTGCAGTGAAAGGGATCGGAATGCAGATAAGATTGAAATCAGAGATAACGGTAAACCAGAATGAAGTTAGGAATTCAGGAAATAATTCTGAAGTGGCTATAACTATGCAGAGGGGTAACGGAGAGCAGTCAGGTATAGCTAAAGGGGAAGAAAAAAATTCTTGTTGTCAAACAATGGAGAATGTAAGAGAAATAAATAAAGGACTAGAATCAAGGGAAATAAATGTAATCCAGGAGTCATCAACTCACGCAGTTAGTGAAAAATCAGGGGGATTAATTGCACGTAGGCTCGAAGAAAATGTAAATATAGAAGGGAAAATGTTCTCAAAGTTGGAGTCAATGATGAAAATAATCGTTGAAAAATTAGACGAAAATTCAGAGGAGATTAGGAAAATTTCTGTGAGTAATCAGGAAGTCAAAGAAAAGTTGGATAGGAATTCAGATGAAATCAGGCTATTGTCCCAGGGAGATCAAAAGATAGTAGAAAGATTGGATAAATTTGATGAGGAAATCAAAAACACAAATGTTAAAGTAGATTATAACATCACTGAAATTGAGGGAAATCTGGTAAATTACAAGGAGGAAATTGATCAGAAAATTTCTGAAAACAATAAGAAATTAAAATGCAGGTTAAATGACAAAGTGGAAAGTATTGAAAATAAAGTAGGTACTAAAATTAAGTTAATGCAAAAGGAAATCGAAGAAAAAAGCAAAACGCTAGGAGCTAAACTCACACAAGCGATTTCAGGAGAATTGGGGGAACTACAAAGTAAATTTGATAAGAAAATTAACGAAGTAGAGGGAAATAATAAAAGAGAGGTATTGCAATTGCAGGATACTTATAAGATGGGAATGAAAAATCTAGAAAATGAAATGCTGACAAAAGTAAAGCAACTTGAAGAGGTTAAGCAAATTAGGGAGGAAACTAAGCAGATTTCTCAGAATAACAAAAAAGTTGTAGAAAAATTAGGTAAGATTAGCGAGGAAGTCAGAGGAATTAATGATGGTTTAGAGAAACAAATCAAAAGTGTAGTAGGTGATTTAGGAAATTTTAAGAAAGAGATTCACAGCAAAATTTCTGAAAATCAGGAGGAAGTTGAAATAACATTAGCTGAAAAAAATAAAGAATTGGAAAGTAAGTTAGTGCAGGCATTCTCCACAGATCTAGGTGAGATAAATAAGAAATTTCATGGTAGAGTAAAAGAACTAGGGCAGAATCAGGTGATGAACAAAACAGCAACTGAAAACTTAAAGATTGAAGTATTTGATAAAGTAAACCAAATAGAAATGTCCTTACTTGAAAGAGTGAATAAAATAGCTAGGGAAATAAATGCCTTGGATAATAAGACAAAATTAATTGAGAATGAACCTCAAAACGAACGAAACAGTGGTGATAGTAGGAGAAATAATATTGCTATGGTAAATGTAAATTACAATGATAATGTAGAAAAGAATAAATTAATGAGTGAAACAAATAGCGATCCTACAGTCACGACTGAGTCGAACGTAAAGCTAGGCAATGTAAAATTAGATGAACATACTGTTGCGCAAGGGAATATGCATAATAAAGTACATATGAACCTAATCTTTGGAAATGAGTGGACAGTCCCGCAATTTTGTGGAAATGAGTCGTCTGACCCACACCGTTTCATAACTGAACTGGAGGCCTATTTTAAGGTTAAAGAGGTCCCAGAGGATTATAAAATGATAGTGGTACAGGAGGCATTGATTGGAAATTGCAAGGACTGGTGCAAATTCATTTTATCAGAAAAGGTAGCATATGAGAAATTTAAACAATTGTTTATGGAGAGATACTGGGGCGCGAGCCGACAACACAAGGCCACAATGGGATTATATAATGGGAAATATGATGTAAATTCAGGGTTGAAGATGTCTGAATATTTTATTAAGGCAACAACAAATGCTAGGTCGGTGGAATTGCACTTAAATGAGGAAGAAAAAGTGAAGCTAATTATAAGGCATTTCAAGCCAGAGGTCCATAGAAATTTAATTGCTGCTAGGCCTAAAACATTCGTAGAAACTCTGAACTTGTTGACTGAAATGGAAGAATTAAGTTGTAATGATGATGTAAGGGTAAACAGGATTGATAGGGGACATAATTATAGTAACCATGGTCAAAACTCAAGTAATGATTATTATGATATAAGGGGAGAACAATCACAAAGAACCAGAATGAATCAGTTTACATTCTCGGAACGTAGCCGGAGGCACGTACATCACGGTCAAAGGAACGGTATGTTAGAATAATTTTACATTGCTTTACGAAATAAATGTAAAGAAAAAGTTGTATAAGGATTTGAATATAGTATGAATGTGACAAGAGTGGCATTGATATTATAATTCCGTGTGAGAAAATCTGTCGTGTTATCTAATTTTAAGAAGGACACTAGCAGAAACCCATAGCCGCTGTGATTTATTATTTTTATCAAGGGTATCAAGTTAAAATGTGTGTTATCTAGTTTTAAAAAAGGACTCAATGCAAATAAATCCGCAGAGCTATATCTAGTTAGTAAGAGGGTAAATTTTATTTTGTGTATATTATGATGGTTAGGTAATACTCTCCGATGTGCAAAGTATGCTTGCATGGAATGTTGTTATTGAATCATAACATAACCGTAACACAGTGAGGTTCATTCACACAAGGTATCCAGTGAAGAAAGGACGGAGATAGAGAGAGTCGGTCAAGGCCACTACTCTGATGTTAGGAAGGATTTAAAAGGACAAGCTAGAGGTCATAGTACTGTAAGGAGCATTAATCTGTTTCTCTAGAAAAATGACAATTTTTCAAATCCTCACTTATTCCAGAGAAAAAGATTGGGCATATGGTATAAAAGGGAGTCATCTCCATTAATATCAATTGATATAAAATGATGAGAAATAGATTGATAGTAATTAAATACGGCAGAAAATAACTTTTGAACTAACCAAGCAATATTATTATAAATTACATGATAAAAAGCAGGAAAAATTAACAAATAATATTACATAAATATGAAATTAATATCATCAATACTTTAGCTGATATTAATTATTTTATAGTAAAGAATAAAATACACTAGGACTCAATAGAAGTTAGCAGACGGAATACTCAGAATTATACAATGCAGCCGGAGTGAAATGTATAGCAACTCTGTGGGAGATTGGTGCCAGGTATTGTTAGAAATGTACTTGGCTATTCAGTCAAAATGTAGTAGAAAGGAAAGATTATGAGCTGAATAGGCACTTCCCGAGAATGTACAGTGAAAGTTGCAAGGTCCAAGAACTAGACAGAAATTCGGAGAATCGCCTGATGGGATAAACAGAAAAGCATCACTTCCAAGCTAAAAACCACGCTAATCGAAACAACCAATAGAATTTAAGTTTAGGATAGAAAAAACTGAATTTAGCTATAACAGTGCATATGATTGGTTTTGTGTAACTATGGTAAAGAGGGGAAATTGAGAGGAGGCTAAGATCAGGGCTTTTACGAAACCACACTTGTGTCCAGGACTCCGTGAGGGAGACTTGTCACTTGTGTACGAAGGACTCGAGGAGGCAGGTCATATTCCTGCATTTCTCCTCGAATTACACATAAGTCGTATTGACATTGTGGTCAATCCGACTGTATCTATATAAATAACTTCACTAAATTACCGAAGTGTAAATTCTATTATACATTTATTCTTGCAGTAAGAGCTTATTATAGCTACTTACTAAAAATAAATTCAGTGAGTGTGCCAAGTAAGTACTGTTATGACATTGACGTCATCATCATTACAAGATTACGTGGATACCGCGTGTCACTACTAGGAAGTATTTACGTACGAGTGCGAAGGCCAATATTAGACTCCCTTCAATATCCCATCAATAAAATTAATAATTTTACGAAGTAACATTTATACATTTGAACTTTGATTGGAATACTAAATAAACTTGACAGTGTTTTGATAAATATTTAATTATTGATAAACAGTAAATATAGAACCTCCACACCCAATTTTATGCTCTGAGGTAAGATAGAGAAAATCGTAGCAACTCCGACTGAGCAACCCGAGGTTCCACCAGGCTGAAGAAGACAACATTCGCAGTGAGTACAATATTGTGGGGGTGGACCACAAACCGATTGCAGCATACTGGGAGAACTCATACACCGAGGGCTTGTAGTGTGAAGTACTGCATCAAAGGTGATTATAAGCGCACAATGCAAATTTCAGGAAACATAAAGGGAATATGAAGGAAAATGTTTACTACAAGGACTGATACAATTCATTTATAAAACACCAGTTACTGTACATTTCAACTGTTCTAATTGAGTCCGATATTAATTCTTAAAATCTCAACCCTAGTATTAATACATGAACTTATATTAAATATGTTTAAAGCTATCACTGTAAGAGAAGTAGGCCTACTGGGCTTTTGCCTAATCCACGCGGGCTTTTTATAACTGTCAAAATATCCTTGAAATAATTTCTTAATTTGTCGTAACTTATAACAATACCATTGCTGATAGGCTACTAGTAAAATGTAAGATTTTCCCTCAAAGCGTTAGCTTTTTCTTAGTTATACTGTATATAACAATAATACAGAAGTGTGGCTTCAAATGAGGCGTGAACGAAGCAAAGAAAACACTTTTTTTTATTGTGCATAAGAAAAGGCATGGGCAGTTTGTGTCTATTAGATCTACCATCCATTCAGGGGCCTATGTCTCAGACAAAAGTATCCTCTACACTACAGCACAAGTGTGGTTTCGGCTTCAGATACAACTTAATATTCGTGTCATTTCAACGAATACTTTAATTACAGAACACAATGACATTAGTAACCTTAAAAGCAACAGCAATGCATGATTGTTAGTGATGTAAAGCTCTGCGACAATTCGTACTGATAAGTTATCCACCAGCAATTTTCTGCCTGTCCTGCTTAGCTGATTTCTATGGTGAGTTTCAATGCGTATGTATATAAATGTTCGTAAGACTTTTTTTTTTTCAAACAAAGATAATTAGAACGCATTTAATGATAACAACAGTCGATTCTAGGCTCAGTAATATTTTATAATTTTTGGTGATCAGAATGTCAATTCAATGAATATAATAAATGAATTTAATGGTGTTGGGGTGAGGGAACTACAAAAATATTCCAGTGATAATGTCTTATCTAAATGTGTTCTTTATTTGTCAACATGCTCTTTTATGATTGCCGTATTTTACGGACTATAAGACGCTCCGGACCATAAGACGCGCCATGATTTTGGGATGGAAATTTAAAGGAAAGAAATTTAATGTGATTCTAAAGGGGAAAAAATTGAAGGGAATAATATACTTCATTGCATAAACAAATTATAACCTTGTACAATGGAATTGCGTTCTACGAAAATCTCTTCTGTACATGTGACATCGCGTAAATTTTAACAACTGAACTGAAAGACTGAAAATACTTTTGTAACATCCTCTAACCCCCAATTCAGCACGTTAAGTGTAACGGGACAAGGTTGTTTTAGAGGTCAATGCCTTCATTTAAACCACCCGGCGGAAACAACTCCTTTCATATAAAAGAACTCAACATTCCTTTCTTTTCGCATTGTAACTTCCAGCTACCATCATTTCACTATTGTGACAAGTGGAATGATGTACAGACTGTGCCAAAATTTGTAACTATCTTATCGTTTACAACACCTTGTTTATAACTATGGTATTCCGGTAATATTTACCACATATATATATATATATATATATATATATATATATATTAGTTTACTTCGGACCATTAGACGTACCCAACTTTCATGGCTCTGTTTTCAAAGTAAAAAAGTGCGTCTTATGGTCCGTAAAGTACGGTACTGAATACTTGTTATTTTATGTAAAATTAAAAATATTTTGAGCAAATTTGTTGAGACAAGGCCCTCATCTTACATTAAAAGAATTCACCGGGCCGCGGGGTCACACATATTGATAAACACTGCCCAAGAGAGCTCTCCTGCCCCCGGAAGTTGTGGAAGCGTACCCAAACATACGGAATAACTACAGAATAAATTTGACGTTAGGTGAGTCAGATGTCCTAAGTTTTCATACAGACTTCAAATCAGTTTGAATATGATTCCAATACGATCCCGTTTTCATGCGATTTCCATTACGGTTGTCTTAAAAAATCCACATAAATGCGCTTGCACATTCGACGACCGCTGAAACGTTTCGCGCTACACAAGCGAGGGTCAATGAAACACTTGGTTTAGCGTATTGAGATCGAATTGAATACAAGTACAGTAGTGTCTTCATGGCGTTAAATACGATCTCAATCCGATTCTATCTTATTTTTTTAGCTAGATCGACCTCAAGACTCAATTCGATCTGAATTCCCGGTTTTATGACAGTTACAATACGGTAACCGTATTCAGATCGAACTGAATTCTCCAAGAAAAGCAGCCTAGTAGGCCTGATATTTTTTCTTACTTTTCCTTTCCCGTATCAGACAGTAAAAACCCCAGTTTCCGCGCAGTTAATAATATTTCCAAGTAATGATGTTGGATAAATTCTTGGCACGAGTTCGCTCTCTCAAGAAAGGCATGCCGCTACCGGTTTCTATGACAAACAGACAGTACCTGTCCAGATGTGAAATAGTGTTCTGGCCACTGTGAGAGAGGACTTGGAATCCATAGAGCACAAGTCAGTGAACTATGCAGTATAAAGCATGAGTCAAACGATACCCCATCTCTCACACACGCGCGCTGTTGATCATGCGTTCATGTGCAAATCATGGCGGCACCTATACTACCGTACTCTGCTAATCCAATTCAACGCTCTGTTGTGCACGAACAATGAAGGCAATTCAACTGAATCTCCTTGCACTCTTATGTCACAGATAAAAAAGCTCTGGGTTTCCCGGGTCATTGCAGTGTAGAAATGACTAATAAAGACAATTTGCAGGTGAAGAGTTCAGAAAGAAAACAAACTCCGTTATCTAAATTTTAAAAATATTCGAAACAAACTGTTTGGCTTGTATCTTCCCTGTTATTTCTGAAAGATATTTCTTGTGCAGTTGGGTTTTACTATAATTTAAATTTAGGCCTACTTAATATTAATTTATTTAGTAATTACGTGGATTTTACCAACTATTTTCTTTCGACACAGTCCTAATCCACAAGTCTGCAATACGTATTCAAACATAATTTGAAAAGCTAATTATGGTCGATCCAATAGAATGGCGCAGCTCCCCCAGTCCCTCAGATTAGAATGATTCTTCTTTAAATTATTGTCTCATTTTCACTGAAGTTTTAATTAGTGGCAAGAATTTAATTTAATTTAAAATAGTTCACATACAATATTTGAAATTGTTGATTGGATTAATAATTATTTTTTCGCTATACGTAATAGAAATTCGATAACTATTTCAAATGCATTAGTTTTCTGCGTCGTTTTACATTTGCCGAATAGAGTCCAAATTCCTCTGTACAAAGTGCAAGATTCATAATGGCACAATATGATAAAATCTTCTGTTAATAGCAATAATTTCAAGTCATCACAGAAGTGTCACTGTGCGGTAGGGGAATTTCTCCTACTACAGTCGCCCTTGACGTCGGCATAAAGCAGTTTCGACGTGACACTGATAATGAAGAACAGGTTTCATACGTCACAGAAGTGGTTGGGGGATAAAACGTTTCCCCTCAGTTGCTCAGCTATGAACTAAACCATAGCTGAGCAACTGAGGGGAAACGTTTTAGTACCCTACCCATGCTGTGACGTATGAAACCTGCTCTTCATGTTCAGTGTCACATCGAAACTGCTTTATTCTGACGTCAAGGGTGACTGTAGTGAGAGGCATTACCCCGCCGCACAGTGACACATGTGCACCAGTTGCGCACCCATGAACTAAACCAATGTTAAATTCTCCGACATTCCGTCATTCAGTCAGCTGGCTTTATAATCACAGTTTTTAAGCTCTCGTTTGCTACAGCGATTCTCATGATCGCTTTGAAAACACACGCAACCCAAAGCTGTCGGCGAGCAGATTCAGTTGCGATAACTGTATTTCAAAACTAGAATGAAATGCTTTGTATTGTGATCAGTAGCGGCTCGTGGCTCAAAACGAGGGTGTGCTCCAAACACTATTTCACACAGCAAACTTAACATATTTAAAAAAATTATTAGTAGGCCTATCTAAACTGCTCGGGTTTTAATCCATTTCTGGGAACTCTCACGCGATTTTCTCTGCCCTAATTATTATTTTTTTTTAATTTCTCTCGTCTCGTCGAACGTTGTGTGAGTTGTGTGACGAGAGAAAATAGCAAAATAATAATAATAATAATAATAATAATAATAATAATAATAATGGCATGGAAAATTGCGTGCGAGTTCCCCGAAATGGATTAAGAGATGAGAAAATAGTATTTTTAATGATTGAGGTAGAGGAAGTCGCCCAGTGCGACAGAATACTTAATCGGGTTGTGGAAGCCTGGTTTTTCTGAATTTAACACATTCGAATTTGGCGGTGAAGATGAAAAGCATTGATTACTCGACTATGATGGTCCCCCACGATACATCATGGCCCCCTACCGTCAGAGGGTGCAATCGACCTGCATCAAGATAGAACCGCTGGCCAGGGGCACAGAAAGCCAGTGCCATACTGACTGCGCCAACTAGCCAATTCAGTATTTGATGATGATGATGATACTGATAATAATGTTATGTGAATATGTTAATTAATCTTTAATACCTTTCTTAATTTTCAGATAACAGATAACATTGAGGTTAGGTATCTAAACGAATCTTTTCCAATGATGCGCATATATCAAAACCCCGATAGCCTAATTATGAAAATCAATTAACTGAATGCCCTTCATAAAGCATGTTTATGATTTTAGATAAACAGTAACTCAGAAATAGTAAGACCTTTTCATTAATCCAAATCGCTACACTAGGTTAGACACTAACTTAAAAGTGCTAAATTCTGCTGAAAAAATGAGATCAGGTTTAATCTCTCTCCCGAAGGTATAATGAACTTTAGCATTGTTAAAACAAATAGGCCAACGTAGACAACTTAGTATAAATTTTAGTTTATTACCTAACTAAAATTTATACTAACTTGTATAAATATGCAGGTGATATATTTCCATCTCACACATTGTCTGGTATTAAAAAGAACTTACTTCACAGTGAGTTACATGAATGTCTATTTTTAAGAAATGAGCTCATTAGAGAACAGCTCTCATGATGTGTATTGTTTATTCATGGAATGTAGTAATCGACTACTATAATACGTCAGCTGACATAAGCATTACTGTTCCTGAAGGCCAAGGCTAAGTATTATTTATAAAGTGGACAATCACGATAAATTGCGGTAACTCGTTAAGCCGCGTGTTGGTTAGTTCAGTACTCTATATATTCTCTTCTAATATTAAAGTGCTCTGTCGTCCGACATAACGGGAAAGGAACAATGAAAGATATATAATGGAAGAGGAATCAATGGTTAATGTAAATTATAATCGCTATTTTAGATTTATATACAACGGAATTATTTAGGGTTTCTGTGCAAAAATTATCACAAAATAGGTACATATTTTATTTTTGTAAAGAATAGTATTCAAAATTAAAGCAGCATCTTGTTGCCACTCTGATTAGTTAATTATCTATATATACTGGAGACAGTGGCGGCTATAGGCCCACTGTAGACTCGTGATTTTGGAGATCGCAGCATATCGAGTGAATTTAATCAAATTATGTAGGCTTATCTGGAAAAGTATTAACGAATATAACTACTATTCCCTGATGCTCGTGCGCATTAAGGAAGAAAATAACGTCACTAAATTGCAGTATTGGAATATCACCGTAATCGGAAGCGCTATTTTTTATTGTTAATAAGTAAGTTTCGGATGTTTATTACCTAAAAAAAGTGGAAAATATGCCCCTAAAAATGACCAAATAGCCTATGACTAAAAAATCCTAAATATGACCTAATAAAAGAACGTATTTTCTAAAAATAAATGACACTAAATTATTACATAACATGAATTCAATAAGATAATTACTTCTTAACAATTTTACAGGTGATTTACAGTTTTACCCGCAATTAACTTCTAATTTTAAAGAATCTTCTTCTGTTTGCTTGCTTCATCAACTCAAAATAATATTTTGTAGACCTTGCATATTCCTACAAAATAAATTTTCAATTTAACTCGACCATTTAGTGCATATACTTAAGTATAATTGTGCTCTTTTATCGAAGTTATAACTGAAATATAAAATTAAATTACAAATATGACCAAGACCATAAAAATTATCAAAATATGATCTTATATGCAAAATAAGAACGGTTTAATTTGTGTTTAATTTGTGTTTGCGGCGAGAATGGAGGTCAGGACAAAAATATGTCATGTCATGAACATCCGAACCCTATTAATAAGCCTGCCCGACTATAGAATTTGATCTCCAGGGGGCAGTACCGCATAACCATGTAGCCCTTTTTGTAGTTTATTGCGCTTTGAGTTCATAATTTCATATTTCATTAGAGGGGGAAATGATTAAAGCATTGTAAGAGTAAGGTTGTAAAAAGGTGACACCCTAAAAATTATTGTGGGGGGCCCCAGGAAAATATTTGCTGTGACAAAGTTGTTAACGCCGCCACTGAACCGGGCATAGTCGGTGCGGGAATGTTTTAAACAATGGGAAGGGTAGTATTTTCCTTTATTTTTATAACAGACTAGATTAAAAGGCCCGGCGTCGCTCGGGTTTTGAATTTTGTAATAAGAAATTAATTTATGGAGGACTTTCGATGTTGAAACTCTAGGTCCTTATATAATATGTATGTAGAATTAGAAATGAGGAAGAACGACATATGACACTCAGACTATTCCCTCAGAAAACGCTAGATATAGCTTTTTAAGGCTCACAGAGGATGTCGAATGTTGCATTCCATTGCTTCTACACACCATGCATGCCTGGGAGGAGTGCAAACAAGAAGAAATAGAAATTCCGGTTACATAAGATTGTATTGAATTAACAGAAAAACTGTATTTCTCACTCTCATATTACCATACAACCGTTTCGGGGCTGAAGTAAAAAAGAAATTCAGTATCACTTTCATACTTTCCTTCCCAAAAACCTGGGACATAACATACTGCGCGCGTAGGACTGAAAATGTTCCATCCCATTTTGTCTTCTTTTAGATGCTTAGAGCCTCTGATAAACATCCCTAGGTCTATTTCTCAACTAATACAAAGCCTACAGCTATGAGTGACGTATCAGTGGATAGGATTTGTAACCGACTTCCGATATAGCATACTGCATACTCACTGGCACACACTTAAGTTGTCCCTGCAATACGACCGCTTATTCTACATCAAAATGTGAAGTGAGAAAATATTTTCCATGTCGAGGGTAGAGGAAGTTATGTGACAGCTTTATTTCACATTACTGTATTTCACAAATGTATTAATTACATCGATAGTATCAGAATTTGTTAAAGCCCAGAATTATAATATAGTTTCCAAAGCCCCATGTGAACACCGTAAACAATACTTTCGTTTTGTAACAATTGACAGCAGAACTCTCTAACTATGCCTCATGTCACATTTACGGCTTTTTCCGTGGATTTTCCAAAAATTTTCTTTCATACAAACCTTGTCCTGACAATTAGGAACACAACAAAACAAAAATCAGCCAAATCGGTCGAGCCGTTCTCAAGTGATGCCACAACAACTATTTTGGTAATTCATTTTTATTAATATAGATTGACAGACTAATACACGCTGACAGACATGTATATGCACATTAATCTGGCGTGGCTAAAATTTGTGCAATAAAAATAAATTTCAAATTGTTATTTGTTACTGACACATGTCATGTGTTAAAACAACTACACGTGGTACGACCGCATGTAGCCTACCACTGACTTCTACTTTTGATTTTAGTAAAAATGGGGATGCTAGAAGGAATTTTGTATTTTGTGAGGGAGGGGTGATGATCAGCCTTCTATACAGATACACTAGAACTAAAATTATCCGAACTCCAACTATCCGTATAGTCAATTATCCCGATCTCTTCGAGGCCGTATTCAAGTGGTTTCTCCAGCAGCGTGCACTTGGAAACCATCTTTCAGGGCCGATTATTTGCGAAAAAGCAAAACTTTCTTTAGTTTCTGTCACTTTGACACGCATATAATTGTAGGCAAGTTCTAAGATATCGCAAATTATAATCCAATAATAAATAAAACCAATAACATTAGTTACCGTGTATCTAGATATTAATACCTGCAGTTTTGTATGTTTTGTGGTATAAGGTGGAACCTTTTAGTAACATACTTTTTCTTAAGCCTGTTTGTCAGCAAAACAACACGCTCTGACCGATACGATCAAGATGTGACACTTTATGTAACTTAGTTACTTTTGTTAAGAAATGACAGTTCTTCGTTATTTATCTAATTATCAGAATTATCCGGATTGGATCCGGCCTCAATTAATCCGGGTGATTTGAGTTAGCTGTATCTGTTTCGGAGGGAGTATTTTTGTGACTTTGAAACAGGAAGAGATGAGACCGAGAATAAAAGTGATGAACGTAACAACTTATTCAACATCTTCTTTTGTAAGTAGTCTGTTAGTACGAGAACACATTCTTCACTTTCACTGAGATTTAGTCATCGCCATTAAGATGAGAACGCATGGGAAATATTCTATTACTTAATCGTCTGCAACTTGTGAAGTCACTAAGTGGCAATAAGGATGGAAGAAAGTAGCTAATATGCAGCACCACTCCTTCTCATCTAAGGTAAGCTTTATGACGCATTATTCACTTCCTTTTATTCCGATCAATATGGCTCTTCGTGCGTTTGGTCGGAAACGTTGAACGCATTACGAATATTCTGCTCAAAATAACAAGAGGAAGGATGGTTAGTTGTTATGGTGAACTAAAACTTAGGGTTTGACCATCGCCGGTGTGTCAGAATTTGTCCCGCAAGAATTCTTTTACCTGCCTACAAAGCTAGAAACTGTCAGTTCTGTGCACACATAATTGTGAAAGATCTGAGCTGGGATCGAACCACAATCTTGGCCACAGAAAGCCAGTGCCATACTGACTGCCAGGCCGACCCATACAAAACATTATGAATATATGGTCTAGATTTTTCTTTTACAAAAGCTTATCTGTTCATACATCTACAAAAAACGCTGAGAAGCCATATTTTATAAACGATACCTAAGGATATAGTAACTATTTCGACATTGGTACATAGTTTTCGTATTATTTGGTCCCTATTGCAAACAAATTATTTTTACATTAAAAATTAACTGAAATAAAAAATTGGATAAGGTATTCCACGTTATAAATAGAATATAAAATAGGATATAAAATTATAAAAATGACTAATTTTCATTCACCACCCACTTGGGTAGAAAACGCTAAAATTAAATAAAAATTATTTATAAAATTTGATTTTTTGTTTCGTTATTTTTTATGTTTGAACATTCTATTTTCGCATACTAAACATGTTTTTTCTTTTTATTTCAGTTATATTGCAGCCATGGATATGGAGTTATAAACCCAGGGAATCAGGATATTGACCACCAAATTTTCAAACTTAGTTTTATGCGCGTCTCATTGTTCAATGTGTTCAATGAGTAGAGTAGCGGCACGCAGAGTCGAAGATCCCGGTTATGGCACTGAATTTTTCAGCCTGATTCTACCATACCACCTTAGCCTACACACTCCAGTGTGAAAGAATTATCATTCAACTCTTTCAAGTGTTCACGGTATGTATCAAGATACTGATTTTTAAAGTTTTGAGGAACTTTAAATTAGGGAAGAATGAAAATTAAACAAATATTTTGTCCTAAAAGAAAGGCAATCCTGAGCATTCATAGAACAGTTTTATTCATTGGGAGGTGGGTATAAAGCGGATATTCTTTAAAGCCTGAATTTTCTGTTTTCACTGGGCGGAACCGTTCACGGTTAAAGTTTATAACATATAAAATTAATAACTAAATTATTTACTATAGAAAATTTCAAACCAAGTTTTTTGTATTCATGAGAAGTACCTACAGTAAAAGAACTATATGGCTGGGAAAATGTATAAATTGTAAATCTCACCAGTGTATTGGGTTCCCTTAAATGCTTACATTTAGACCTAAAAGGCACTTATTTATCTCATGTAGGCTACTGTACTTTCACTCCGTTTGGTCGTCTTACACTAAAGTAACCTGAATGCCGCGTGAAGAAAAATAAATTAACTTACTTCACCGATTTTTGGTGAGAAAACAAGGTAGTCTTCTACATCTTCCGATGTTTGTCACTCACCTATAAAAAAAGAGAATAAGATATAAGACAAAACATACGTAAATAAATGAAACGATAGCTTATACGAATTATACATGGCACAAAAAATGGAGGTAATTAGGCCTACTGATGTGAATTTGTCGGATACCATGTCCACAGCCTTCTTTTCCTCAGCCTTCCATACAACATTCTACATATCTATACAGAAATCTGATTTTGATTTAGTGGTAGGCTTAATATATTTTTTATTCAAATATCGCCTTGTAATCTTGTTCAAGTTCTTTGCTCAGTTCTTTTCTAAGAACTTTGACAGTAGAACATCGGCCTAACGAATCTTGAGAATTTTCATGATAATGTCATATTCTGTTTCATGAAAACAATACGTATATATGTACATATAAGTGTAGCAAAATGTGGCGGAATGTCCGGAGTATAACCAAGATCAGTGAGTCAAGGATGAAGCGGCGCCAACAGCCGGTTCTTGCAGGTCACAGCCATTACAATAACATGACAGCATGGGAACTGAACAGCGGACCTGGACGCATCTTGAATAACAATAGAAACACATTATTATAAAACGCGGCTTCTCTCGAATCCATGGCCGTCTGGATTCTTAAAATGTGTTCCTCCATATCACGTGGCCAGTTTGCAGCACGACCATAGGCGCCGAGTTTTATTTCCCTTGTGGGGACAGAACTTAGTATTATATTGAAATTTAAACAATTAAACTAGCAGTTCATGAACAGTAGATAAGACCTCGCAACAAAAAAATTATAGATATGCTCTTCATCTTTAAACGAACTCAGAAAATAAATGTTCTTATACATACGACTTCAAAAAACGATTTCCAAAAACATTAATACCAAATTAGAGAAGTCAAACACTGCGATTGGTCATGACTGCCTATAAAACAGATTTACAAACAGACAAAATGCTGGTAAACCATTAGAATGATATAAAAATATACTAGAACAAGGTTGTAAAAAATTCTACGCCCGAGTGTGGAAGTAGTCTCCAAATGTTTTTATCGGATGAACCATTTGGCTAGAATCGTTGAAAGAAGCTGAACATTACATGAAACGGAACCATTAAAATGGCCACCATCTAGAAAAAGAATTAAAAAATTAAAAAATGTATACATAAGTCGTATTTACTGACTTGAAGGAACGTCCATGCAAAATTTAAAGAAAATCGAACAACGGTATTTAGTTTTAACTGCGTAACAAACAAAGTCATAAACAAAACAGACGAAATGCCGAACAGTCGAGTTAAAACAGCAGCTCGCTCCGCTCTGTCAATTAAACTTTAAAAAATCGAAATAGTAAAGTAATAATAACAAAAATAGTAATGATAATGATAATGATGATAATAATAATAATAATAACAATAACAACAATAACAACAATGATGATAACAATAATGATGATGATAATAATAATAATAATAATAATAATAATAATAATAATAATAATAATAATAATAATGTGAAACCAACAAAAATTTCACTGTTCTATGAGTTTTTCCGTCCACTGGATTAAGTATAATAGTACCAAAATCACCTGGAAGAACTTCACATAAATCACTGAATAAATCGGATCCAAAGAGGCGTCAGGATCATTACTGTTGCCACTTTGATCTCAAATTACTGAAATGTTATGAGAAAGAAGAAAAACATTGAATGACGGTGAGTTGTGGATTTTGAGAGGAATTTCCATCCCAAATTTTGTTCGACCTGAGTTCCAATGGAACCGTTCCATTAACGTCAATTTTCCTAATAATTTTACTGATAATTGAGAATTTGATGATATAATAATAATAATAATAATAATAATAATAATAATAATTGCAATGATTTATAACGATATTTCACATGGGCCAATGGCCCATATAGTTCAATTCGAAATTATGTGACAAATGTGAACAAACTATAAATATCTGACGGTTAATTTTTAACTAGGCCAATATATATACAGCTTAAGCACAAATATTTCACTAGGTTTAGTGAAAAAATCTAATTTGGCTCATAGCTGGACTATGTTCACTTTCTCAAATTAAATATCCGCCTTCTATGAATCATATCGCTCAGTTCTTCGAAAACGTCCAGAGGTATATTCAAGAAAATTATTTTATATAGATCAAAAATAAAAAAAATTGGCCCAAAAATTCAACTATATGTTAATTATAGAATAGAACAAAGGGCACTTCCGATAAAATTAACCGCAAGAACAAGGGAACTTGAAGATAGAAGCACACAAAATAACTCTTCACAAGAAGAAGAAGGCACGGGTGGAAGCGGAGAGTGAATACAATGGCCAAGCAGGATTGACAAAATACTGTGCGTTGTTCAGAAGTATTAATTCAAACAACTGAGGAAGAAGTTTATGAATTCATTGTACATTATCATTTCATGTGCATGAGATGGCAATCCTGTTGTAAGAAATTGTATACAGCGAGTTAAGAAAGATAGTTTTGTTTTGAAGTTGTCAAAGGTCACGGATAAACTTCTCTGTAAAACCCAAAGCAACGTAACTGGTCCACTCGTTTCATTCAGATAGGGTGAATTCCTACAAAACGCTACTTCTTAAGATTTTGATACGTGAATTCCTATAAAGACAACTTTTTTTTTTCGTTTTCATTTATTTCAGTACCATAAAAGAAAATACTATCTCAATATCACACAAGAAGATGGTTATATTATAGCATGTTTCTTATTATAAAATAGACTGGAGTAGACGGGCTTAATATTCAAGATAGATTGGAATGCCGGGGCTTACTATGAAACCAGACTGCAGAAAATCGTAAGATTTCAGTAAACCCGTTGAATTATCTGGATCGCAACTCAACTCACATGCACATAGACCTACACAAACGGGCAGACTTATTCTGATCGACATTGAGTAATTCAATGCTTATCCATCAAAAATCATTTTTCCCCTCCAATACAAAGCTCTGTCTTACAATATGCAAAAAGAAGAAAGGGAACTAAAGCGTAAATACGAAAAGCTTATCAATGTTCTGAAAAATATTAGTCCTCTGACAAATTTTTATCTATATCTCGCTCAAGATATTTTCATTAGAAAATGTTAACTAAACGGGAATCGAATGCAGATTTACAGTTTCGTATTTAGTAGCTAAGCCCATTCTGATCTACAGGAACTAATCCAGTCCCTTTGCATTTTTTCCTTGGGGGAGCAGAGGGGTATTTGACATGCATTTCTATTCCTGCATTGGATAAATTAAATATTACTCTAAAGAATTTAATGGAAGCATATATGTGTAATATTTTTTTTGTTTCATCTCACAGAGGAGATTTAGCCTATATCGAAACCATTGGAGGAAACGTTCTTTGGCTCTACATTGTACTATAGATGTAGTGATGTAATTTGTGTATGCGTTGAAGAAAAAATGTGTACAGCCTGAAATAAAAACAGAATTTTCTGGATTCGAATTCTGATTGAGGAATTTTTCCTATTATGTTTACAATTGCGTGGCATATTTTTCATACCAAGGCGGCGTCAAACAGAGAAGCTACGGATTTTGGAACCTCCCCTACAAAATCATGAACTTTATCGTAAACATATTTAAATTTGAAACTGAAACGGTCCTATAATTAAAGGAAACTTATAATAACATTTATTGAGGAAACAAAAATTATGTCACACCTTGCGTGAAATAAATATAATTACAAAAGGTGAATTTACAGCAATCTCATTAATAGCACATAACCGTCTCCTCCATCACAATACTTCACGACTCCTGAAATTGCGAAAAGGCAAAGAATCTGACAAATGTAGGCCTAATGTTTCTAAATTGTTTGAATCGCACGTTTTTCACCCCTTTAATAAAAATAATTCACTTGGAAAATGAAGTACAGTATTTTAATTCATGAGTTTTTACTTCAATTCATGAATTTGTTTAAAAAATTGAATCTGATTTTAATTATGAATACATAATTATCTTTAAATGAAGTTTTCTTAATGTTCTAATTTATCAGCTTCATCTCTTATCATATCATAAGGCTACAAAATGAATATCCTTTTTCGACGTGCAATAATGGTTAATTCAAGACTTGTTAAATTTTATAAAAGTCAGTTATTGTAAATATCATTAGGCTATTCAATAAATTATTTATATTAAAAATATTATTTACGCATTCAACCAAGAAATGATGATCTTTCACTCATAAATTTTCCAATAACCTATGCATTATGTAGCTTAATAATAACTAATAATAGGCTATGTGAAGAACGGCGAACAGGGAAAACTGCTAGGATCAGTAGGATACTGCGTTATATGAGATTTCTGTCTGGTTTAAAAATGACTTTTCCCATGTCCAGTGTTGTCATTTCAGTGATAGTGACTTATGCTTGGCTTGCTAGCACTGTTATATTAATTGATGCTAAGAAGCACCCGAGGTCCCCAACCTATACGCTGAGTCTTCCCTAGAGCCATATTGCGAGCAGAAGGATTAGGTCAATTGAAAAATCTCAGTGACTTTGATGGAGGTCGAACCCGCGACCGTAGGCTGGCTTGAACTGCAATGCCTTAACCACCTACAATGCGTCTTTCCCCCTACGTGTGAGCAATAGACTGTACTAGTTGTTCTGTTAAAGCACAGAACAGCATAGGCCTATATAAGAAAATCCGTTTCGGCTACTGGATTATTCCCATGCATGAGTAATAGCCTACTGTCTTTGCAAGCAGTGACGGGTCGCGACACAGTTCAGATTGGAAAGGCGTTATGACACATTCTAAGCCTTTGTATAGTGAAATAATTGCACACGTAAAAGAATAATTAAAAATACAAGATTGTTTGTATTATTTGTTTCTTGTAGTGTACATTTTAAAGTGAAATTAGTGTTTCCCTAAGAATGAGCAACCGCCACTGCACTTATTGTCTGCTTGTGTCTCCATCTATCCGTTCTTTTCGAACTATGTGTAAGTTGACAAAAGTTTGCGGGTTGCGTGTCAATGGATAGGGGTTTGCCCATGTCTGGGCTACGCCTATAGGGATGGGTGATTCCGAAATTCATATTTCTGTTAGTTCATGTTGGTCACCCCTTGCAGTAACGGTTGGTCGTGTCAAAATTGTTTCAGAAAAAAGTCTTATGTAATATTAATGAAGTTTGCAATAACTTTTAATTAATTTTTTTATTTCATACTAAATAATTAAGGAATCGCGCACAATGTGCATTATCTTAACCTAAGACTTAACCTACCCAGTCCTTAACCCGGGAAAGGGATTTTTCACTACTGAAAAATCCCCTACCCGGCCGAGAATCGAACCCGGGCCGCCGAAGTGGAAGGCAGGCGCGCTACCGACTCACCCACGGCGACGGACTATTTCATACTAAAGGAATAACGAATTTTGTTGTCCACCCCTTGAACTAATGGATGGTGTTATCAAAAAACCTTTCAAACAGAATATTTTGGTACTAGTCCTAGGAGGTATAATAACTTTAAACCCATGAAATGTTTTTCATATTAAGGGAGTTACAGTGATTTTTAAGTCTTTCAAGAAACCTTGGTCCGATTTTGCCCGTTAATTAATTCGACAGAGATTTTCAATGTCTCTATTTTATGTATAAGTTTGGATTTCATTTGTGAAAAATTATTGTAGGTACTGAGTACATTAAGTTTTTTCAACCTAATTGGACGACATTCTGCAGAAAGGAACCAACCCACATGATTTTTAAGTTAAAAAACAGGCATTTAAAGTTAAATAAATAGCCCCCATGGATCTTTTCAGCGTGTTTTTGTTTGCTTGTTAGATGGCATATAAATGGATGAAGAGGGTTGGTTAGTTTGCACAATGTAAATACTGTATATAGTTCAGTAGCAAAAAATTAGCATCTATTCCGGTTTTATAAATTTGAGGGTTGGTTCCTTTCTGCAGAATGTCGTCCAATTTTGATTACCCCTAGCAGTAAGGGTTGGTCGTATCAAAAAGTGTTTCAGACAAAATTTTAGGTAATATTTATAGAGTCTGAACGGATTTGATACTGTGCCTACTAATGGAGTTATGAATGTTTTTTGTCCTTCAAGCCCCTATTATTTTAGTGGAATCAAAATATAAAAATCCTTACACATACGACGTTTTTAATGATTCAAGGAACACTTATGCAAAATCGGAAGACAATCAAACAACGCGTCGTAACTGTACAAAAAAGTTTACAAACAGACGAAATGCTGAACGGTCGAGTTAAAGCAGGACCTCTCTTCGCTCGTCAATTAAATACCAAGGAAATTGCAATATATTTGGACAATTACCTTTTTTAAGACGCTGGGATAAAGTTTTTAACTTTTTACCCTGTAAACTTCTTATTAAACCCTGAAAATCGTTGTAGAAGCTAGAAAACTAAAAGCCTTATCAAAACGAAACATGAATGAGTTTAACATCGCTTGAAAATTTGAGACGAAGCTTGTAACTTGTAACAACTTCATTTTACCTTTAATTCTACTTTGTATTAAACATTATTTTGTTTCAGTTTTCCTCGAAAATAATTTTAACTGGATGTTGAAATAGGGGTCTGAAGGGTAGATGCAAATTGTTAAAATAGTGACAACTTAAGTGTAATAAAATATCAGATGTTCAGATTTAGAAAAGAAAAACTATAAGAATGCCATACTATATCCAAAGTTATAAACCAACTCTAGGAGTATTATGCTTCGTCTAATATAAGTACCCTAATAAACTTAAGTGTTTTACTAAAACTTAACAGAAGTTATATACGTTATGAAGTCCACTTAGCTAATTCCATTTTCTGTCGCAAAGCGTTTCAAGCGTTCTCCAGTTTCTGGATGCTGAGAGCATGCCACGAAGCTGAACTCTGTCCATTTATCATCAAGCTTTAGTTCGCCGGTTGGCATTACTTGTGTTTTACAGACTGAACTCTAGCGCTTGTTGAATAGAAATGGGGTTACCGCAAGACCATTTAACTTGTGATTCAATAGCCAAGAATATTTGATATAACTACCAAAAACCAACTTTTACTTTATTGTATCTACGTGCACTTGATTTTAACAATTTATTTATTTATTGCAATTAAATGATAATATTATGATAAATTCAGCAATGGTGGAATTACATGTGGGAGGGGAAACAGGAGCACCCGAGAAAATCTGCTCATACTCTATTTTGTGCACCATAAATTCCACATGGATCCCCCGAAATTTGATCCCGGATCCCAGCGGTGGAAGGCGAACGGCCTAACCACTCAGCTATGGGGGCGGAATGTGCACTTCATTTTGTGTGCATTTATCTATGCCTGAAGCTTTCGTCAGTACAGCGCGTTATAACACATTTTATTATGTGTTAATTTAATCATTATTTATAATGTGGAACGTGGAAGCAGTCATAATGTCCGTTGTCCATTATACTGTCCATAACGGAAATTGCCACAAGACCATGCGCCTGATAAAATCTTGGGGGTGGTCATTAAAATAACAAATTAACAATATACCTCTTCTCCTTTTTATTTTATTTTATTTTACAAAAATAAGTTCAGTCTTACTGCTATTTTATTTACTTCTTCAACAACATTTGTGCAGAAACGCCTACTGAATGGACGTTTAGCATCTCCAGTTCACTTCCCATGGTGATCCACTTCAGTAATTTGTAAGCCTACTTGTGGACATGATAATGTTCATGCCATCTTCATTCTTCAAGTGCTCTTTTACGCGAGGACAGAATCAAATTACCATCCTATGTACACTTCTCATACAGACTTGTTCCAGACTTTGAATCCATGTTATCAGCTTGAGAATAAACCCACGTGGTATGATGGGATTTTTATACGCACAGAGGGATTAAGTCGTGAATCAACCCCCGCGCAGATTAGATGTTACAAAATGTGAACAGTGTTCTTATGTCAGAATAACTTTCTCTTAAAGCGATAATGCCAGAAAATGTCACACGAAGCTGGTGGAAGCTTTGGGAATAAGGACTTTCCGTACCGAACTTCGAGGGTTTCATAGGTTGGAGTATGCGTGCGTTCATGTTTTCAACTACTGCAATACTGTTGAGTGGCATGATGCCGTCGAGTATGCATGTTTATGGTTGTCTGGTTCCTACACTATTCTAAATCTAGTGCCCATAATATCCATCATACATACATTCCATATCCTGCCCTTTCATCTGTATTTCAAAATAATCCCACATAAGAAAAGTTGCCATGGTGTATGCCCCATCCCTCCTATTTTATAACTCTGCAGATATGAATAACTAAACATTTGTCTCATATGGCGTATAAAAATACTGTTTTTCGTCCAGTTCCCATTCTTGAAACTTGAATTCCCTGCACTCAGCGCCGGTAATATAACCTACATGCGACCTTTTCTTTCTTCGCAGAAACGTGCGCCTTTTGGTAGGCCTATATCTATTTTTGGATACGTGGAATATATTCACACCCGCTCGTTAAATTTTATCTTTCCTATCGTGTCTATGTCTTCACTTTTTATTTCTTAATATTAATTTAAGATTTTATGAATCCAAGAGCTAAGTATGGTGCGACTATTTACGCATGTAATCGACGTATAGATCGCCACCTAGATTAAACTAGTAAATAGTGGAATGATAATTCTTTCACACTCGCCGTGTGTAGTCTAGAATTTAATGATGTAGGCTACCGTCATGCTGCCATGGTAGCTCAGTTGGTCAGAGCAATGACACGGAGATCCTGGTTCAAATCCCTGATATGGCATTGAATTTTTCAATCTGACTTCATCTTTCCAAACTAGTAAATAGTTAGTTTTCTTGCAACTTGACAACATCTTGAACAGCTTGTACTGATTAGTGTTATTTTCACGCTAAGAATATATTTTTTAGGCAGTCGGAGGTAAAAGAAGCGCTTTTAACGGTAAATTATATTAACTAAAAGGAGAAAATGTCACTGTGTGGTATAAAATTATAACACTCCAGAGTTATCAACTTCAACATTGGATATTGCTTCCGAGGAACTTCTGTTTTTCTTTTGGCAGATTCCGGTGCAGATCGCAGTACAATTAAACGTCAAAGAGGATGGAATTCATCTACGGTTGCTGAGGGCTACATAGAACATTTTGTAGTAAAGAAGAAGGAAATTGCTTCACAAATTCTCCATACACATTCAAGTGTTGTAAAATCAAACAATTTAACAAGAAGAAACAAGTGACTATGAGAGCCGCGCCAAGCATTACAGATATGAAATAGGTAAAAATAATCCTATTAGTATTCTACAATGTGTCTATAAATATTGACTGCATAAAAAAAAAGTGTCCAAAATAGCATGTCTAAAATAATATTATTCTGCTCGTAATATTTCCCAACTCGGTAGGCCTACTCTCGTTTCGCAATCATTCCTACTCGCAGAATAAATGCTTTTTAACTCTTTATCATAAATGCCTGTTGTATTATTCATTATCGTAGGAAAAAAAAGTATGCAAAGCACATAGCCTACGTTAAATGCCTTGGAGAATCTCCGAAATTAGGCTAATACAAAAAGCCTTCGGCTCGTCTGTCAAACTCTTCTTCGATTCTCCAGCGATGCACTTACCACTCTTGTAGTGCAATACACTTTCAATGCCGAATAATTCGAAAATGGAGGCTACATTTTATTATTCCCTGCGCTATTAGATCGAGGGTAAAATTCGCAACATGCTGAGTGCCACGTTTTGCAGCTTTAATAAACTACATTGCTGCTTTCACTTTCTACAAGGATGATAATGTTGGTTTCGGATACAGAAAGGACTTTAGATTTAAGGGGAAATACATTGATCGGCGATTATAATTTTCTTATCATGGGTTTTAAGGTATAATTTCTTTATGAGAAACATGTATTACATTTTTAAATTCTGTTTCAAGAATAATAAAGTCTTTTAATCATGTAGGTCTGTGTTTTTCTCAGTAAATAGTAAAAAATATTACAATAATATTGTTTTTGTGGCGCTCGTATTCGACTCCAGGTCGGGACAATTTACCTAGGGGAATGGTCCCCGGATAACATGTGGCCGTCATTATTACCTTAATCCATTCTCGCTTTGTGAGTGTGTGCGTGACCGGTGTGTCTCGTCCTATGTGTTCGTGTTGTCTCGGAGGTGGCCCCGGCATTGGGATGACCACTCATCCGGGGAGGCCCTCCATGTCGTGGTCCTGTAAGGCCCGGGCAGCGTGGTTCGTGTAAATATACCTACAAGGGGAGGTAAAACCCAGGGAAATAGGAAGAAGAAGAAGGAGGAGGAGGAGGAGGAGAAGGAGAAGAGGTATTATTTTATAATTTAAACAATTATAAGTAAGGCATATGGCATGTAATTTCACTTTAAAGACTTTTAAGAGCTTGTGATGTCTGGTAATATAACTAAAATTAGAACCACAGACTTTACTCTCCCACTTTCCGTTTCAAAACTGTTTTTCCAGGTTTTTATTTGGATTTATACGTGGGACTCTTACAAAGCATTGAAGTAAACGATAATACAATTTGTATAAATTCTGTTTTTCTACAGTGCCAAAATACCTGAGCTATGGTATTACTGGACTCATTAAAAGGATCGTTCCCCTTTTGTAATGGTTGAGCTGCTGGCAAGCAGCGGCAGGCGAACGTTGTTTGACCTCATGGCTGTAGCCTATGACACGGGGCACATGACATACCGGTAGTATAGAAACAAAACATAATTATGCCGACTGGATGGCGCTAGGTTCACTACATCACCGCATTCCAATTACACACGTGAATATCTCCAATCCCATGTGAAGCTCCTCTCCATCCGCGTACACAATAGTGTTAATCCTTCTCTGACAGCTCGTTCATCCACAGTGAAATGTAATGAGGACGTTTGTGAAAACACAGGAGTTTGTAAAACAAGGCACTGTAGAAAAATTAAAGTAACGCAACCAGATGTTTCCAATTTTAACTGGATTGTCTTCTTTATTTATTTTTAATCCCTCTTCCCGACCAAAATATAAAGATGTAGCATACAAATTATTATTATTATTATTATTATTATTAGCATCTTACGATTGCCAAGATTATTATACATCATTATATATTTATTCAACACTGAAATATGTAAATAATGCACATATTATATTGCCAAAAGAGATTACTTTCTAATCTCTGATGCACAGTTTTGTTATAAAATCAGTACAATTTAATTTTACTTTAAATAACTTTAAAAAAAATTATAGAATGATATTTTGACCATGCAAAATGTATAGCAATTTACATGATTTATAATGAATTAACAAATCTCTGGAAGCCAGTATATCAATAATTCTGTTCGCTGGGAAGACTTGTGTTTATTTGTTAGGCCTCTATAAAAGAATTAATTCCTTTTATATGTTTTATGGTGGAAAGTCGTAATATCGTTTCTGCTTTTGCATTCCCGTTATTTTGTTTGCATATGTTTAATACTAAGAACAATATTAATGACAATAACTTCCATTGTTTATAATAGCTCAATATTACAACTGATTTCCTTGTCTTTGATCCAAACTTTAATAACATAAAATAACATTTAGGACTCGCGGAATCCCTAGAAACGTTGTGAAAAGCTATTTTATTAAATAACGGTTCCAAATATACGGATAACATCCAGCTGGACAGAGAATGGAGAACACTGAGGATCTGTGAAGTGGATTTACCGTATACCAGCTGACCGGACACTAAAATAATTACTAAGATCTCATTAAGTTTATTTCAGAACGAAGGTCAGCACTAATCCTTGTCGTAACATCAAAACACTCATATAATGTCAACTTCTTATCTTAACATACTTTGCCCTCTCTCCACTTTATGAATTTAAATCTGTTAACAGTGCAGATATCTAATTGCCTTGGAAATGTAGGAGTAAGCATTTTTACTTCATTAGCTGGGCATATTGTACAATAATCTAATTTATTTAAGGTCTGCCATGGTTCTTAAACAATTTTCAATCTTGGTTTTATCCCTTAAATTCGCGAGACCAAATTTCTAAAGCTCCATCCAGAATGTGCAGTCGGCAGTCGGTAGTCGGCAGTCGGTAGTCGAAGTATAACGTGTGGTGAGTAATGGACGCCATTCACAATGTGCAGTTGCAGTCGACAGCAGGCAATTGACAGTTAAAGCTCTATCCACAATGCGCAGTCTGCAGTTGTTAGTCGGTAGACGGTAGTTTGTAGTCGAAGTATAACGTGTGGTGATCAATGGACGCCATTCACAATGTGCAGTTGCAGACGACAACAGACAATCGTCAGTTGGTAGACAGTAGTCGGCAGACGAGAAATTCATCTCTGACTACGAACTGAACTACTGCAAGTAACATATTACGAGAATGAAAATTATTTACTAGTGCAAATACACAGATTAGCATGCTACGAGAAAGCAAGATGTGTTTATAACATATATTGTCCAATTATAAAGCGATTCCTCCACCTTTTTTATTCTGTAAAATGTTTCCCTAACCTCAATGTCGACAGCATATTGTAGACGACTCGAGTGCTGCTCCCAAGCGGCCGATTGCAACAGCAAACTTCCGACTACTGACCAACAACTGACGACTGCGCATTGTGGATAGAGCTTAAACGATATAGTAGTCGGCAGTCGAGAAATTCATCTTCGACTGCCAACTGCACGACTGCAAGTAACATATTACGAGATTGAAAATGATTTACTAGTGCAAATAAACATATTAGCACACTACGAGAAAGCAAGATGTGTTTATTACATATATTATGCAATTATAAAGCGATTCCTTCAAATTTTTTATATTGTAAAATGTTTCCCTAACCTCAAAGTCGACTGCATATTGTGGACTGCTCGAGTGCTGCTCCCAAGCGGCCGACTGCAACTGCCAACTGCCGGCTACCGACTGCACATTGTGGATAGAGCTTTAGGCCTACTCGTTCTATAGAACATTCACGAACAGAAAAAAAAAAGTTTGATGCCATATTATGCTTTTTCATACACTATTCTATAATGCTACATAAAATTCAATATTTTAAAAAACTTCTTGTCCATGATTTATTTACACACGTAAAATAATCTGCCATCCCATTAAAAAACTTATTTATGACCGATTGCATCGAATTCGGTTAGGACTCCCAGTTACTTGTCGGAAACAGTTATTCGTGGAAGAACGTTTGGGGTAAGGCAACCCGTTGCAGCGTGGTTTTTCTAGTTTCAAGGGCATGTTTGCGGTAAGACTCAGCAACATGTGGGAACTGACTTAGGGATGTAGAAATTCTTGTTATAACACATAACAACATTTTCTTTCCCATTTTCCACATGCTGTTTCAAGTTTGCCAAATTTATAATATTCAATAATTAAAAACCCATTTCTTCTTTAGTTTCAATAACTCTGTCAAGTTTTACGTCCATATTGCTGTAGAAAAGTTAGTGCGTAGATGTGGACACTCAAACAGGCATACAAGCATTATGATATCAGTGGTTCCAACTTTAATTTATAAGATTAGTACAGAAATATCAACATTCTTGTTCATTGATAGTGTGTTATTTTTATCGTTATTACGATTAAGCGATGCTGTTACTTTCTGGATACCCTTTCAATTTATCAGGCTTAAAAGTTGTTTTTCGAAATACAATCGAGTCCTCCAAATCTAATGCAAACTTGCTGTGGTTTAAACCTCCTGATTAGCCGTCCTGCCGCAAACGTGTTGTCCTCGTCCACAACCAAAGCCGTTAAACCGATGATTTGGCCCGGTTAAGAATATACGGTTATCTGGCGCCATTATTCCTCTCACAAACAATATTCGTTAGTAGTACTTAGGCGAAATGACTTATTTTTTGGTGATTTTCTCGAAGCGTAATAGCATGGAATACTTATACTGTCATGTTATTGTAAACTGTATAGTATTTCAAGGGGAAGTGTAAGAGATAGGAGTAAGAAAGAGTCGTATTGTTACATTTTAGGACCTTAAAATACTGTACTATTGATCTAACGGCAAGTAAGCTTACAGATAATTATTGATATTACGGAAAGATGATACAATATTGAAACAAGAGCAAGAACTGACGCCAGGGAAGCTTATAAATTCTTCTGTAGGCCCAACTTATCTCTATTGCCATTGAGTGGAAGGACGTTTTATAAATCGAGGGGGCTAATAAAGCCACTGCTGCGAGTACGTGACATAATCTGTTTCACGTATGTTCGTTTGTCCCTGTGTTCCTAATTACGTCTTTGAAATATTCTTGTTGCCTAGAAGTATAAGTTCCATCAGAAGTATATTTCTTGGTGACAAGGGATGATTTCTAATCCCAATTCTTACACCCATAATGTTCAATAATAGGTCTATATCATGTTACTGTTCGTTTTCTTGAATGCTATGACATGCTTGAATGTATGGGACTAGCAACTTAACCGCTAGTTCTGGACCAGTTAAGTTAATAATTTCTCCTGCTTAGTGTCGTTTAACTCGTAAATGGGCTTGGTGAAACTGAAATACATGGAAATGCACGGTTAAGTATTAGAATAACAGAGTTCGATGCAATCGGCCATTAGCCTTTTGTTGGGTTCTTGAAATTAATTTTCAGCGGACGGTAAACTCAAAATAACAAGTTACATCAGTACCATAATCAGATTTTATTTGGGTTGTGTATCTTTCGGGGATGCTATGCGATGTAGTAACGACATTCTCTTAATTTTACAACCAATTTACATGAAGAGAATGTCATTTAAAGCACGCTAATTGTGTTTCACATATGATTTTTTAGACTCTTATGCCCCGAGGACAACGGGGATTGTTAGTCTCCAAATGCTCCAGGGTCTTACAATGATCTACGGTAACTTTGTTTCCCTCGACTGGAGCGTGAAATACTTAATTCGTTTCATGCAAAGGCCTTACACAATATATATCGATTCATATCTTGACTTGTAATCCCTAGCCCCTATATGTACACAGCTAATTAAAGCTGTGGGAGACGAGTTTGGCCCCCCTGTAACAATGAGGGTCCAAACCCTCCCCACTGAGTCATCCCTCAGAATACAACTAGTCTTCCGGAAGAAATGATTCGGGAAATCTCTTGCTTACAGCACAGGAGTAAATGGCTTTCGGAAGATCACTGTGCATAACACACAATGTATTAGATTAGTCATTGAAGATTTATCTCAAGGGTTGGAAGCAGTTTCCTATATCTGCACACATCAAGCGTGTTAATATGAATTCAGAATCTCTTCGTTCATCGTCAGTGCCGTATACTTGGATTCACATGTAATGAATCCTAATTCCAATACTATGTTACGGGAGAATGAATGGTGTATGAATGAATTATCCATATTGACTAAAACTACTGTAGGTAAATTAGTTGCGAAGAGATATGGAATCTGTATATTTACATAAGCAGGGTTTAATTGTAACCGAGCTTGATTTGTGACCGGCTATTGATAGCAGGCAGGAAATTGCTACTCTTTATGCCGAATTTCCGGTTCAGTGAGCTAATTAGAATTACAATATCGCTTTAATAATAAAACAGCAATTTCAATGTTCAAATGAGGCATTCATATCGGACAACTCATCTTCTATGTAACCAATCAATATTCAAATTTCTTCTCCTGTAGCCTATACTGGTTCGTAATTTTCAATGCATGCCGTCTCACTGTTGAAATATAAAATGATGGGAAAACATATTTTATATTATTCTTTATTTCTGAAAGAAATAATTTGTAGGGAGGATTACGGGTTTTAGGTGCGCGCTTTGTCCTTGGGCAATTAGAGCTACTGTTACTCTGAAAGAACCCTGCAGCATTTTTTCCCTTTTTTGAAAACTTATACCTTTTTCCCTCCATTTTGCTCGTAATTCCATTTTTCCACTTTTTCTGCGTACTATTCAATATTTTTTCACCGTGACTTTCATTTGCATAATTATAGTATTGAATCAAAATATTTGGTTCCAAAGCTCAATAGGTTTTTTTTGTAACTTTTCATTTTTTTTTTTTTTTTTTTTTTTTTTTGTTTTTTTTTTTTTTTTCCCCTTGAAGTGTACATCAGAGTAGAGAAACTGTCTACTTTCCATCAACGCGAGATTTAAAGAAAGTAAAGCATATCTCCAATAATGGGAAATATGGGTATTTAAAAAAGTTCTCATTTACTAAAATCAGAAAACAGAAATTTTTTGCTTAACATATTAATATTTCAAACTTCGAAGGACCTAATGTTTATGGGTGCAAACAACAGTTACGTTATTGCCTTCTTCTACCTTGATAACAGTATGCTATGTAGTCTCTTCTACATAGGGTTGAAATGGCTGTATATCAGGTATACGAGTATACTGTACAAAGTTTCAAATCAATTGTTTTTAATTACAGAAAATAGATGGAAAACATTTTTGTATAAATAGCTGAGGAAGAGCAGCACCATCTTATCTCCATTTTGGAAGGGGAGGGGATTTTCTGTTGGGTTGTGCATTCTAAAGATTGCGATTTATACAGTGGAATTGTGGGCTGCGAATTACTCCAATTTCGAATTGAATCTGAAGGAATGATGAAAAAATAATTAAAATTGAAACGTGTGGTGTGAAATGGGTAATATTAGACCGAAACTGAATAATAATCATATACTAATATATTGAAACATATTAAATAACCGGTACGTGGTATGTTGTGAAATAGTAATATTAAAACAAATATGTATTATAAAATATGTAATAAAACTTAAAACATTCAGATATCTATCTCGTTCTAAAATTGCTTTCACTTCGTAGATAAATATAAAGCATTAAAAATGCAATCACTAGGGCTCGGAAGTTAGGCAAAATGCCTTTTTTTATTTGGGTAGATTGAGCTAAATAGAGATAAACGTGTTTCCGTACATTTAGGGACGGTAGGGCCAGTTTTTTGCATCTTTTGGCTTCGCCTGTTTTAAGGTTTAAAGCCTTTTTTGCCTGTTGTGGATCGTTATAGCTTTTTCTGTGATAATTTAAACATTTTAAAAATCACGTAAAGAATTTAAATGTACGAGAGTTAAGAACAGTTACACACATAATGAAATAACACATTCACAACACAAATATTTATTGAGGATCTTGTTCCCTATAAATGAATAATAACGTTCTCTCCGACAGGCGGCTAACTATCTGATAGTTGACACCATGAAAAAAACATATTGTTGTTGCTTGTAATACAGAAAAGAGTCACGTATTTGATAAATAAATTATTAAGTATCTTAATCTTAGATAGCTATTTTGTTAATACAGAGAGAGAATACTCTTTGTTTTGACTTTTAATAAATTAATGTCAATTTTAATGATATTACTACCCATTTTCGGTATTTTAAGTGCTTTTTTGCCTGCCTGTATTAACCAAAATAAATACCCAAACTTCCTGGCTCTAGTTATCACCAGGGCCCGGATTCTAATGACATGTCATCTTTTTATTGATGCTGCGTAGACGTTGCCAACTTGTGGATAAATCCTAATCATGGTCTCTAGATTATAGAAGTGCATTTTTATTAGGTCATTTTTTGTCATTTTATGCAATTTTATATTTTTAGGGCATTTATTTCGATTTTAGGTAATTATATTGTCATTTTCGTGTCATTTGCTTCCTTATTTAGTCATTTTCATGTAATTACATTGAGTGTATTAACTTTTTTTCGTAGCTAGCGGTGCTATTTTTGAAGTGTTGTTTGTTTAATGCAAGAAGGAAAAATTTGGCGATAAAGTGTTGACATGTCTCAGTCGAAAATGAGAATCAAAGAAACGCCAAAATGTTGTATTATATTACTATTGTTATTTATTAGATTGACCTGGCACCAGAATCTTCCATCTGCTTGGATTTGAGAGTGCAAACTACTGTTTACCCTCAATAAACAACAATATAATCCGACAGACCACAAAAGGATGTGCCGAATTTTGACTCACCAGTGCCTCAGTGCCAGTATAAATTTCCGTGAGAAAAGAGCATTCAAAATATTACAGTTATTTACAGTTTTTACAATGATGTACAAACTATTCTATAACTTTGTGTGTACAATAAATTTTTTTTATAAATAAAATATAAGTGTTTAGGTCATTTTTTATAATTATTAAGTCATTTTATTTAAAATTTAAGGTCATTTTACAGGTCATTTTTCAAACAATTTTAGGTCATCAGAATCCGGGCCCTGGTTATCACATAAAAATTAATTCCCTATGGACAGTATATTATCATCCCCCCCCCCCCGACCCTGGGTGTTAGTGAATCGGACGGTGACTGATTCAAGAGCATTTCCACTAAGCTACCGTGCCCCTCATATATTAGAACACAAATGACACTTGGCGTTCAGTAAGGGTACGTATACATCTGCGCTCCTCTTGCGCGCCGTGCGGCACGCGTGCCGCTCGGCACGCAGATGTGTACGGCATTTTGAGGTGCACGCGAACCGCTCGCGTGCCGCTCGCCACGACCCGTCTCCTGTCGGTTTTTTCGACGAACACAAAGGATTTCTGATTTCACATTTGGACGTGTTTTTGGTAGTTGCGTGCTGCTCGCATGCATCTCGCTGAAATTATTTTCACAGCGCTCCGCTCAAGCTTTACTGTACAATTGGCAAATGAAAAAATTATATGAGAGGTTGATGCGAGTCACTTACTCACCTTTTGCGGAAGGATAGGTATACAGAAGCAGGAGCTGAGTCAGATGTTGTGTACGTTACTTTGGACTTTCTGAATTTCTTTAAAATACGCTGGAGAAAATCGATCTTTATGTTTGGCTTCTTCCTTCATGTAGGCCTACTCATAAACATTAGCAATAATCTCGCTACTTTGACCGTGTAGAGTTTCCCCTTTTAGTTTTGACAGTATAGGAGGCATTATCACGTTATTAAATAAATAGCATTCGTTAAAACACTTGCATGCACCCGTGCTGCATGAATTATATAGCAGTGAATTGTCGTCTCCAAACAGAGTACAGGAAATTCGACTGTTTGTTTATTGTAACATGTGCTATTTTGCTGACGTGCCTAGCTAGCCCATTAGTCAAGATTGAATGAGCTAGCTTGTATGTGATATAATCATGGAGTGGTACGAGGAGAAGATCTGCAGATGATACATATTTACAAATCAAAACCTCTGCTGTGGAACCCAAAACATAAGGATCACTACAAAAAAAATTTAAAGGAGGATGCATGGGGGGAAATAGGAATGGAAATAAATACGTCCTCAGAAGAGTGCAAGAAGAAGATGTTATCTATGCTTTCTTGTAACCGGCGAGAGAAAATTAAAGTTAACGCCAGCAAAGGTACAGGGAAAGGTAAGTTATAAAATATAAATAATAACACTGTTTACACACTTTTCAACTCTTGTTTAAAAATGGGTTTGTTTCGATATTTAAGCCGTAGACAAGTTTTGCAATTGAGGACTTTTTTCAAAACTCGTTTTCTAAGCAAGACAACACACAAAATATTAGGCCTAATGATGAAAGCTAGTGGTTCGCAATATGTTCGTCGCTTTCCTATGGAACGCAAGAGGAGCGCTGTGAAAATAATTTCAACGAGCGGCACGCGTGCATCACGCGTGCAGCACGCGTGTCGCACGGCGCGCAAGAGGAGCGCAGATGTATACGTACCCTAACGATGAAGAGTTTCTGTTTATTTACCTTTCACACGGCGGTGTGATTATATTACAAAGAGCCTTGAAGAAGAAATATAATATGATCTGGCAACATCCCTCACAGCTGGAAAGAAACTCATCTCACATCTCCAACAGGCGAGAAAAATTATTCCCCGCCTAACAATCTGGCGTGCCATGGATGATTTATAAAAGACGGGGAAAAGAAAACAACTCCAGAGTTATAAAGATGCTGAAGAAAAATCATGCATAGTATTCATTCACATAAAAATACTATATATTAGGCTGAAAATCGATTAAAATTTCTAATCGAGTTAACGCTTGACTTTAATCGATTAATCGACCGATTAATCGACAAACAGGTCGGCATTTTAAACGAAATCAAAGTGTACATTTAATATTGTTTTACACGTTTAATAAATACTACACTACAGATAATCAGAAGAA
This sequence comes from Ectobius pallidus, assembly GCA_964059195.1. Lineage (NCBI taxonomy): Eukaryota > Metazoa > Arthropoda > Insecta > Blattodea > Ectobiidae > Ectobius > Ectobius pallidus. Next base: position 119,252,937 of record CAXKWD010000003.1, read on the forward strand.
ATCCTGAATTAATGAATACCATTATTAGTTAACTAGTGAAAAAATATACACAAAACTTACATTTCCGGTTACTTTTTCAGCCAAGACTTGAGACACACGAATTTGTTGACTAAACTACCCTTCAGGTTTCTGAATAACGGGAATTGTTTGGACACATTAGGCTGAATGGCACATGATGTGCCAAGGCCGGAGAAGCGAGAGAAAGGAGTTTGATCATTTGACCCATTTCTCGAAAAAGTTTTTCAGAATTCGACTAAACCGATTAATCGGAAAATGTAATTGATCGACGATTAATCGATTAAACAATCGATTAATCGAGCCAATTAATCGATTAATTGGTACAGGCCTACTATATATATATATATATATATATATATATATATATATATATATATATATATATAATATATATATATATATATAATATATATATATAATATATATATATATATTATATTAGATTGGCCGGCTATGGGATTTGAACCAGGGACCTCCAGAATGCGAGTCTAAGATATTTCCATCTCAGCCACTCCGTTTAGTTTAACAATCGCTTTTGATAAGCGTATGTGAAATAATAGTGTTATTTTTCACAACTAACTCTATTGCAATTTCCAAAGCCGTAAAGCCTATGAATACTGAAAAATATTTGTCACGATAACTAATTTGCATTTCATAAATTCTTTCTAATATATTACCACTAAAATAGGCGCTAAAATGGGCATAACTCTGGTACCGTTCAACCGATTTGGTTCAATATCAATAGGCTTCTTTCCATGGACGTTATAAATGCGCATACCGAGTTTCATGAAAATCCGATAAAGCGTATTTGAGTTATCGCGCGTACAGACACACGGACAGTTGGACAGACATTTCCCGTCCCCCATACAATCTTATAAAGTACCATACTGGCACTTAATAAAATCAGGTAAACTGATATAACAAAGTGCCAGTATGCTTTTTTAATCAGTAATAATTGCAGTTATGATATACAGAAAATACTTTTTTTTTTATTATTATTATTATTATAGATCTCCGAGTTAAACTCCAGATCGATTCATTAAGCAGGGCTTACGGAAGAACAAAGGTCTAAAGTTTGATTCTTAACCTTAATTCATATTGGTATACACTGATATACTAATTCTTAAAATATGTAAACATTTTACAAAATGCATTGACAATGAAATAGTACAGTAAACCAATAAGAAGAGGATAGTTCCACCTAGCGGTATGCAGTTTTGTTCTGAGTATAGGCTTATGCAATTTTAACGCAACGCAATAACTTTAAAGCTAGTTTCTGTTCGTGAAATAACATTTATAGGCTTATGTTATTCTTTAGGAACGATGTAGGTCAATGAAAGACAATGAATTCCCAGTTTTTTAAAAGAAAAATGTAATACTTATTTAAGCACATTGACAAAATAGGACACAAGAATGGAATAGGCTCAATTTAACACAATTGATAATAATAAAAAAAAATTTTGCTTCAGGGTGGACTCGAACGTGATATCTCTTGATTACTAGACAAGCATCTTACCCCAAGACCAAACTACACTACGACATTTGAGTGTCCAATACCATTGTCGTAGCTCACAGAAAAGAAAAATCACCGTATTTCGAAATTAGGCTATATTTCGAGCCTTCTAGTTATCTTATGTTACAATATAGAATAATTTCATTCATTGGTAACATAATATTCGCGATATTCTAGTCATAAATGCGAATTTGGCCCTCACTAAAGCAGAGTACCAACTTAACCAAATTCTCAGAAGTTAATGTTTTTATTTATTAAGAGGTCAGGGATTATAAATCTGACATAGGCTGAAGTAAAATTCAATGCTTTAATCTAATTGTAATCAATTTTAGCAAAATAATTAGTCATTATACAACAGCATTTCGTCTATAATCGTACATATGGGAACATTTGTTTTTCATGTAGGAGTCAACTGTCCATGGCAACTGAAGGAAGCTTTATAAGCTGTCATTAATTGATGACGCTATAAGAAAGAACCGAGAATTTGATTTTGCATTTGAAGAAGGTGCCTTCTTTTTACCCTCCTTTACTAAAGAAGGTTTCGACAGGAATTGAAGGGTTGTACCAGAATTACCCTTTATTTACCTTAGTGACGGGACTCGCCCGCTGATTGGTTGGCCGCGAGCCAATCAAAATGCTTCGAAATGAACCAAAATATTATAATTAATTTGACTGATAATTACTCTTTATTTCGGTACTGGACAACCGATTAGGTCCAAATTCAATAGGCTTATTGCCATGATTGTTATAAATAAGTATATGAAGTTTCATGAAAATCCGATAAAGCGTATTTGAGTTACCGCGCCTTTTCTTATATGATACCATAAAAGGGCACTAAATTGGGTATTATTCCGGTACCGGCCAACCGATTTGGTCCAATATCAACAGACATCTTCCCATAGACATTATAAATAGGTATTCCAAGTTTCATGAAAATCCGATAAAGCGTATGTGAGTTATGGCGCCTTTAAAATATACACTAAATTGGATTTTACTCCGGTACCGGTGAACCGATTTGGTCCAATTTCAATAGGGTTCTTCCCATGGACATTATAAACGCGTGTACCAAGTTTCATTAAAATTCGATAAAGCGTATTTGAGTTAGAGCGCGTACAGACACACGGACGGACGGACGGACGGACGGACGGACGGACGGACGGACAGACGGACAGACATTTTTCGTCCCCCACACAATCTCATAAAGTACCATACTGGCACTTAATAACTGATACACTTCAACACATGTTTCTAAATATTACAAAATGAAGATACAGTATTTAATATTAACATTTAACTCAGTGCGTTTAATTTCACCGAGTGAGGTGGCCGATGTGGTAACGTTATGGTTATAGACCTATAGGCTATTAGGGAGGTCATACATTTAAGTCGCTTGGGAGGCCAAGCTGACGTTTTTTCTGTCTTCCCCCTTCGCAAATATGAATGTCAAATAGGGACAATTTATCTCCAAAACTTCTAACCTCCCCCCCCTCCAATGAAAAGTTGTTATTAAGCTGGAACCCAAATTTTTTCACACGGTAGTGATAAGTATAAACTAGGACTTTTTCCTATTTTTACATAGACGTACATTGCAATAACTGATGGTCAGAGTTATATTACATAATATATAATTATTGGTTCATAAGTTATGTTTGCTGATCTTAAGTTCGCGGGTCCATTTCGGCCTAGGTTCATTGCATTTATGTGCGCGTAATTGCTATAGTTCCATGTCCGTATATTTATATGTAAAATAAGTCTTAGGGAACGAAATTCTAGCACACCGGCAAGGATTACACTTTTAAACAGAAGTACATATCCGTCGTTAAATAACCATAACCAGTGGCGGACGCAGAATTTTTTTTCGGGGAGGGATTTGAATAGGTAGAAAGAATTTTAAAAAATATTAACTTACATATATAATTAGTTTATAAAACTGGCCACTTAGAGTGCATATATAGCCTTTTTCCAAATTTCGGGGGGGGGACATATCTCCCCTATCCCCCCTGCGTCCGCCACTGACCATAACTAACTTACTTACTTACTTACTTATTTACTTACTTATTCAATGGCAATAGACAATTCATCAACAAGCTAAAGGAATAGTATCTATTTTATGGAACCCGAAGGTTCATTGCCGCCGTTCAACCCTATTCTGTGCTATTTCATCCAACCATCCCTCTCAAATCCTACTTCTCTTAAATCTATCCTAATATTGTCCTCCCACCTACATCCAGGTCTTCTAAATGGTCTCTTCCCTTCGGGTCTCCCAGTCAATATTTTTTAGAAATGTCTTTCCTCCCCCATGCGCGCAACATGTCCAGCCCATTTCATCCTCCGTGATTTAATTACCCTTACTATAGCCGGTGACGAGTACAGGTTATGAAGCAGTTTTCTCCGGTTCCAGTTTTCATCTCTCTTGGTACCAAATATTGTCCTGTTTTTCGAATAGGCCTACTCTTAGATTATTACCGGTATGTTCTTTCTGAAGAGTAAACGACCATGTCTCACATCCATGCAATACAACCGGCAGGATAATTGTCTTTTCAATTTTTATTTTTAGATCTAACAAACAATAATTCTTCTTCTACACATACTTTTAGCTCTTTCTTTACTAGGAAATAAAATTGTGGGGGTAATTGAAACAGTGGTCTAACCCGCCCGACAGGTAAAGCTGGATAATTGATGCCATCTGTAACACTTGAGGATGAACTATCTTCCTATGCTGGGGTTGGGCCAATTAGGCTACCGTATAGCAAGTTTTAAAGTCTCTAATTAATTCTCTGAAACAACATTTCTCTTGTACAAACGCAACCACAATGTTTCAAAACAGAAACAACAGAACAAAAGGATCTTAAGGATAGTAATGATCTTTTCAAATAGATACCACCCATTCAGCATTAATTTTATGATGATATGATTTCTGTATCTCAGGTAGATATGACAGGTAATGCGGAGAATAACGGCGAGTTTTAGATGGTATTAGATTATGTGCAGAACTGAGTATTCATTGAAATTTATGGATAAAATAAATACGCAGCTTTCCCTATTAAAAATGTTTTATAACATGTAAAAGAGTCCAGCAATGTATTATTCAAATAATATTTTCCCTTTACTAAAATGCACATAAAATCAGTGCAACATAAATCTAACCAAGAAAAATGTGTTGCAGAGTCACATAAAAACGATATCTCTTAACTTACTGAACAGTATATTATATAACTTCGTAGTTAGGTTGACCAAGCGCCATAGATCTCCCCGCTTCCAACAAAACTGGATTTTCCAAATTGCATGAAAAACATAAGTGTTAGGACATTAACTTGCTTTTCTCTAATCTTAAAAAAATGGGTTAGACTACTGATTCCCTGACCCATTCAATTGTTCACTGATGAAACATAAATATTGTGTTTTATACTAATGAAAACAAAATTATGCAGAAAAAAAACCTTTTCATTAACTATATTTCATTGCTCATGGGGTACAAGAAATATTCTGCTTAAAGCCACCTGGGCTGCGGAGGCTTGAGGTTCATTCGTAATTTGGTCCATATAAAGTAATGCCATGTTATATGAAACAATTAGAAATGGAAATCCTTGCCACTGCAGTTATTTGCGGTTTTACTTGCGTGTTGCGGAAGAAGTTGCACTGCACCGCAATATACGCTATCGTCTCCAAAGTTACTCATTTTAAATTAGGGCCTTTCCCTGCTGGTTTACAATTTGAACATAAAAGTTCACATTAGCAAAGTACGTACGGTATTCACATTAAATGTTACACCTCCTTTGTGTACAATGCATTTTTATTTCACAGGAGTTTACTATACAACTTTTATCATAAGTTAATGAGTATTCACATTTTACATAGACAAGTTAAGTGTAGACTCAAATCAGGAAATGCCTGCTTTTCTGCAGTTAAGAAACTCATATTTTTTCGTCTTCTGTCCAGAATCTTTCTTTCTTTCTTTATCTTAGTTTTACTTCTCCCTTTTAGGATCTAAGCGACCCAAGCCGCCCGGGACTTGCAGGGAGAGGGATTATCTTTGGATCACATAAATACTTTTTTGACCAGACAAGGCCATGGGGGGCCTCCCCGGATGAGTGATCAGCCCAATGCCGAGGCCACCTCCGAGACAACATGAACACTTAGGACGAGACACACCATTCACACACTCACTCACTCCAAACAAGGCGAGGATGGCCAGATGATATCTGGGGACCATAAGGGCCTAAAGTTACCCGACATTTGTCTCACAGGTGAGGAAAAACCCCAGAAAAAACCCCACCTAGGTAACTTGTCCCGACCAGGAATCGAACCCGGGCCCGCTACAGCGGTGGACTCCAGTTGTATTATATGGATGTGAGACATGGTCGCTTACTCTTCGGGAAGAACATAATCTGAGGGTATTCGCCCGGATTTTTAGGTTTTTATAAACCCTGTATTAGTTTGTTGTAAGCTGTATCTCTGCCATGTTAAATTATAATTTAATTATTGATGTTCATGTTCATGTTCATGTTCCTTTTTCTCAAAAAGTATTTGATCAATTGAAACAAAATTTGGTAGACTTTTAGATCTGTAGGCCTATCTTTTCTTTAAACGTTGGTTTTTTAAAAAGAATATGTTTGTAAATATGTCCCGTCTGACAGCCGGCAACGTATGAATGGACTTGCATTATTGTGCCCGGCAGTCAGCCGGTAACTTATGCCAATGAGTTAAAGAGATTTTCTGCGCCATTATGGCCCTTATGTCACAAAACGACTATGTAACATGTAAATTATACTTAATTCAATGAAAATATACAATAAACCGAAAATCCACATTTTTGATCAAATGTGCTTACAACCTCCCCTTAAAGAAATTTACTGTAATTGTTTTAGGGTTCATTTTATTATTACCTGGTATTATCATTGTGTTCTTATTGTCTAATTGGCAGTAATAATTGGATCAACCTTAGTTTAAAGTGAAGGTAAAAATGCCACTAATCTAAGTAAGCGCCATGATATCCCTCCTCATTAGGATTCGATTATCAATAATCTTATTATCATTACCCATTATTTATTATTATTATTAATTAGAAAATACACTAGACCGCATTGGAAAATCTACAGAGTTTATGAAAAAGAACAAGATTTCATGTTACATATGGGTAACGTTTACTTTAGAAGAAATGTATGTACCAAATGCAATGCCTATTAAGGTTAATTTATAACTGTCCGTGACATCCATTGTGATATGAATGTACGATGATCGAACTTGCAGCCGTTTTTATTATTACCCGTCGCCGATAAATGAATCTGCATTTAGTAAAAACAGCCTCTGTCAAAGCAATAAAGCAGCAGATACAACATTCAAGACTCATCGCAGTGCTCAGCAATAAAACTTAACAGCATGTCTTCAGTCAAGATAAACAACATGTTTGATACTGTCACACTTAATAATGTGTTACGATAAAGACTTTCCAAAGGGCGTGTGTTTATGGAACATTTTGAACCTCATAATATTCACATTCCCTCTGCGGATTACCAGAATTCAACAAAATAACTTACACACATCCACCAGGTATGGTCTTACAGTAGCCTATCTACTTGATTCTTACTTTAATTATCTAAGAGATAGTGTGAATCTCAAAATGAATTAATTTATACTACCGATATTCATACTACCGATATTATCGAACAGAGAACGATCTTGAGACCTTGAGAGTAGCAGAGCAAACTGTTGATTAAACCTATATTTAAAATAAAATCAATTCTGTTCGTGTTAATTTTGATATCACACTAAAATGAGTTCATTTCATGTTGTCAAAATACGTTGGTTTCAAGAAAATTACCAAAAGGAAGCTTCGATTTGACCGACGTCAGGAGCTGACATCTCTCGTAGAAAACAAGTACTGTGACAACTATCTGGCCATCGTGGGTTCGTTGCCGTTTGTTTGAGTGCATCGGAAATCTTAACATTTAAGCACTCAGATTAATTATGATCGAACAAAAACAGTCGTATGCAACTTGCCTGTAATGGTAATTAAGATACTCGTATGTAAATTATGAAACTCGCGTTGCTAAATCAAGTTTATGGTAAAGGATCCACCTATATACTAGTAGTTTTTAATAATACCATATATTGCTTGAACCCGATTATGATTGTTGTGTTGTTCAAATTTAATTTAACTTACTTTTTGTTCAGTTTGCGTTGTGTCAAAACCTAAATACATAAAACAGTATGCATGTATAGAGATACCATTAATTGCTTAACTAAAATATTATTAATAAGCTAATTGAAATGGGTTTTTGTTTATAAGCAAAGTTAAAGATTCTTTCTAACCTAACTTAATATTTTGTATTTGGTAAACTATTTTGAGTTCTTCGATAATTATTGAACTTGTAGTTTTTTGTTATACTTATTGAGCTGTATTAGGTTAGGTTAGAAAAATTAAAAATTATAGCATTAAAATAATGTTCAAACTTATTCTAGTTTTATTTATAATCCTTAATAAGTTGAGTCATTTAAAAAAGTTATTATGTACAAAACATCATATGTATATAGTATGCAAATATTACTTGATTGTTTGTCTAAAAATATATTATACTCAAATTTAATTATAGTGAGTTATTAATAAGCAATGTTCAATATTTAATAACATTGAAACTTACTGAACATAGTAAAGTAGTCCAAAGTACATTAAAAATAATTTTGCTAGTGAGCAATATTAATAATCGTTTACCTTAAGATTAATGTTGATAGTAAGTTCAATATTTAAAGAAGATTGAACTTACTGTACAATAGTTCAATGTTCGTTGTCTTTAAAATATAATTTTATTTTAGTAACATTTTATAACATATCTGAGTGAAATTGTATTGTACTCTTATTATGTTGCTAGTTTCATAAACATACTCGTATCTTAATAAAATGTAATCTTAGGCTTGTTGCATAATGTACTATTAAAGCAGAGATACAAGAATAATAGAGGCATACTTTTTGTAAAATGTGATTATTTTTATCCACGTAGGTCTATTACGTTTATTATTGATGGAAGCCACCTACTTTACTGAATTATTTTCATTGACTTCAAACTTAGAACCCACTCATGATCTCACTTGATGACTACTTAACTTACATAACCGTACAAGCTATTGAGAGGATTTGCTCAGAGTTCATGTGATTTTCCATTAAATCTATATTAATAAAAATGAATTTCCAAAATGTATGACGGAGCATCACTTGAGAACGGCTCGACCGATTTGACTGTTTTTGTTTTGTTGTGTTCGTAATTGTCAGGACAAGGTTTGTGTGAAAGAAATTTTTTGAAAAATCCACGGGAAAAGTCGGAAATGTGAAATAAGGCAGAGTTAGAAAGTTCTGCTTTCAATTGTTTACATAACGAAAGTATGGTTTGGTGTCCACATAGGGCTTTGGAAACTATATTATAATACTGGGCTTTAACAAAATTCTGATACTATCGATGTAATTAATACATCTGTGAAAATATTTATTGAAGAATAAAATCCACGAAAATAAAGCAGTCACATAACTTTCTCTACCCTCGACATGGAAAATATCATTTTCTCACTTCACATTTTGATGTAGAATAAGCGGTCTATTGCAGGGACAACTTAAGTGTGTACCAGTGAGTAACTCATGCTATATCGGAAGTCGGTAACAAATCCTATCCACTGTACGTCACTCATAGCTGTAGGCTTTGTATTAGCTGAGAAATAGGCCTAGGGATGTTTATCAGAGGCCCTAAGCATCTAAAAGAAGACAAAATGGGATGGAACATTTTCAGTCCCAGGTTTTTGGGAAGGAAAGTATGAAAGTGATATTGAATTTCTTTTTTACTTCAGCCCCGAAACGGTTGTACGGTAATACGAGAGTGAGAAATACAATTTTCTGTCAAGACAATTCAATCTTATGTAACTGGAATTTCTTTTTCTTCTTATTTGCACTCCTCCCAGGCATGGTGTGTAGAAGCAATGGAATGCAACATTCGACATCCTCTGAGAGCCATAAAAAGCTATATCTAGCGTTTTCTGATTGAATAGTCTGAGTGCCATAGGCCTATGTCGTTCTTCCCCATTTCGAATTCTACATACATATTATATAAGGGCCTAGAGTTTCAACGTCGAAAGTCCCCCATAAGTTAATTTCATATTACAAAATACAAAACCCGGGCGACGCCGGGCCTTTTAAGCTAGTATTAAATAAAAATTAATACGCATCTATATTGAAAAAATATACATCTGTTAAGCCTACGTAAACAGAAATTAATTTCATTAATATGTATTATTTAATTGTTAAATAAATAAGTTACCGCTCAATGGGAAATTACCAATTGTCAAGAACAAGGAAGGATACGATAGCCAGTTTTGTAAGGTTGATCCTGACCGTGCTCTGTGGAAGCTATTTTCTTTCTTAGTTATTACAACCTTATGCGCGATATTTTGTAAAATGAATTTTGAAGAATATCGTTTAAGATTTTTTAAATTACTTCCAAACTAAGTCTATCATGAACGAATTAATACTTAAAAATTAATTTACTTAAAAATAGATAGGCTCTTTTTCATAACGAACAAAATGAAGACTAGGCCTACATGGAAAACGTTTGTTATCCCTCTGGCTGTCCACTTCAACTGTGGGCTAATTCCAAATATTTGCTGTCAATGTTACATAAATTAACTTCACGATCTTGTAATTAACTTTCCTTCACGCAATATCCAATTTTATATCAAAGCAATATTGACTTGCTGATAGTACGTTTCCTTCTTGATGCCTGCTTTTATAAGAATGCAATGGAATTTTGCTAACTAAAATAGCTTGCTGTAAATAATTTGAATATCACAGGAACTATAAACTCTCTAATTCTTATAATATCCGGATGTTTACAAGGATGTAATAATTTGCGGGGTTTTATCTTAATTTTATGGTTAATTTCTTTGCAGTTAGTGCAAAATTATTATTATTATTTCTGACTGTTATTATTTATAAGACGAATTGTGATATATCTACACCTATTCATCAGCAAATATATATTTTTTTCAGTAGAATTTTATCGCACATGAATTCGGTAAGGTCTTCTTAGTTTCTAGATGTTTTAGAAAATATATTGTCTACTTACATCGAAATGAGTGAATAAGCTGAGCACAGAAGTGAAGACAAATTGAACATTCGAAATCCACTTACCTGAAAAAAAGAGAAAGGAACTGGTTAGACAATACAATTTTATCAAGATATTGAAAACCATAAAATCGGAAGGGCACCTACACAGATTCTTCTTCAACTACTATAATATGCCTATTTAAAATATTAGGCCTACTATAAACCTGGTCGACTCTCTGTCCTCATTCCCAATGCATACCGTGCTATAATTTCCGTGGCAGAATGTGCAATCCAGAGGTATATGCCACAAAAGTATGGCCACGCCTGAATGTAAGCCGCCACTGAATTTCAGCCACACATGCATTTTAATACCAAGAATACCAGGTAGTAGCTGGAAAAAAGATCTATATTCCAACCTCTGTTAAGTAACCAAAACAAACAGACAACATAGCATAGAAAATGGACTGGGGCAAGAAGGGGAGGGGAAATGGATCACAGTGAATGTTCAATCTTGAATTAATGAATTTCTTTCCACTAGTGTTGGTCTAAGTAGAAATTGATAGTCATGTTATGGGCCCTATATACACCATTTTAAATAAATATTATATCAATATATCTTCAGTCAAGAACAGTCTATAATTAATTTGATATCAATCAATATGGATGTATGCCCAGCAGATGAAAGATTTTTAACTTAAATATCATCATTGTAGGCCTGAATTACAACAATGAAGATATATATATATAATTAATTTTCCTGAGTGGAACTATATTTTAGCCATTTGTCACTTAGTCGCTAGAATAAATAACATACGAGTATAAAATTAATTAAAATAAACTTGAAGATCATAAATTATTACAAATAGTATATTATTTTCAGTTTTCAGTAATCACATTATTGATAAGTTTTGTTAGGTTTTTATACTATTGCTTTAGGCTGAATATTTATCCAGTTTACTGTCCTATCTTGGTGAGGGCTGAAATAAATTAAGGAACCTTGGGAGCCTCAATTAGTATTGTTGGTCTCAGGGATCAGAACTCATACCTCTTGTACTCGAACCTCAGTTAATATTGTTGGCCTCAGGGATCAGAACTCATACCTCTTGTACTCGAACCTCAGATGCTAGCTATAACCTTGTTTGTTCGATTATGATTATTATAAAACAAATTTATGGAACAATTCAGTATGCCTACCGACCAGTTTACATGGGCAAATTGTTCCTTTTTATTTTCTGCATCACATATAGGCCTACCGCTTCTCTTTAATAAGAATGAACTTATTATACCACAGGTTGCTGCTGAAAGGAGTACTGAATTATATGGTAATCCTAAACAAAGATAATATTGTAGGAGAAAAATCCCTTTGACACTGGAATTTGAACCCAGGCCTTTTGGCTATCCGTGCCACTACTCCATCTGGTGCTGTGAAGTGAAATCTGGCTTAGCTCAGTTGGTAGAGCAGTGGTACGGATAGGCAAAAGTCCTAGGTTCAAGTCCCAGTGTCAGAGGAATTTTTATATTATAATATTCTCATGTAATGCCTAAAAGAGACAATAATATAGGAGGTTCATGAATGTATATAATCCTAAACAAGACTGTGTAGTGGTCTACTGGCCAGAGTTGAGGCCATGAGGGTATTTTGACTTAGAGAGGTTCCCAACTTAGGTCCCCCTCGTGACTATTACTCTGTCCATGCACGAGAAATGGGTTACACTTCCTCCAGGCCATGGGGAGTATTACAAACCTAAATGAGGTATTTTTGTTTATACATGATTTGGGCAAGGTTCATGAATCTGTGGTTCGTTATAATCGTTTCATTTGGAATCTTTATGCCCATAAGACAGCATAAGACTCGTTCAATACGTTGAATTTTGTCTATTTATTACACAAAATCTAATTAGGAATAACATTATTTATTCATGCAATTTTTGTAAAAACGATGTCAATGTTAATAAACATAATGTTTTAACTATTTTTCTATTAAATAAATGATTTAAATAAAACATCTAGCAGTTGAGTAGATAATCGCGGGCAAAGACGCGAGCACCTGCTAGTTGGGCATAGATCCCGCACGAAATCTGTGCCGATTGCCTAAGTCATTGCATTTCGTTTTCGTGGGGACTGTAGCGTCGATTGGCCAGCTACCTATCTCTCTCGCACAACAGTACCTCCCTTTCTATATTTGTAAAGGCCAAGCTACCTCTCTCTCTCGCACAATACCATGTCTCTCTCTAGAGAGTAACGGTCTCATCGGCACAGATTTCGTGCGAGATCTTTATTATAATATAAGAAATATAAAGAATGCCGAAAGTAATGAATATGAAAAGTGAAATCATATTCTATAGACAAATGTGAATTGTAAATCTGGGCATAATTTTTCTATTTTTAATCTAATGCCGTTATTACCTCTGGTAGGGCTTTTGTGGCTTTCCCTTTCAGGCCTGGCGTAACTGCAGTACGTTTCTACAAGTTTTGACATCTAGAAGGCGGGACTTCATCCAGGTGATATGATAATAATGATGTTGGAAATGACGTGGCCAGGGTGAGTCCTTAAACCTAAACACATACAACACTCGTCCTGCACCTAGGAAGGGGATTTATCACTAAAGAAAAATCCCCAATCTGTCTGGGAATTGAATCCGGACCGCCGGGTGGAAGGCAGGCCCGCTACCGACTCAACCATGGTGGCAGACATAGGCACTGTACGTACACTCTACACTTTTAAAAATACAGTGAGATCAGTTTTGCTTTCCTCTGCTTTCGCCTATGGACGACCAAGCTCGTTAATCAATTAGCCAGTTCGAACTCGCGTCGCGAGTAAAGCATACCTTATCGTACGTACTGTAGGTCTACTAATAAATTAATTGTAAGAGGAGTCAACCTCCTAAACTGTATTTTAAATAGCCGCTTTAAAAACAAATGTGAATAGTATATTTCTACTTTTGAAAGAATTTGGGTTTAGACTACTTATTCCTCTTTTTCAATCTTATTCTGTTTCATCTCATCTCCACTAGTTGCACGAAATCACAACTCCTGAATACTTTGGCATTCAGGCAGAGTAAAAAATTGCCATAGGCCTGAGTACGCAGTCAGTACGAAGCCAAATTTCTGTGTCCAAAGTAGCGTTTCGATTTACAGGTTTTTAAAATAACAACGAACAAACAAAAAGTCATTTTCCTTGACTGTTAATCGTAACATTCTTTAATGCTTGGCATATTTGAAGTCGTCAATCTGTAAAATGTCTAGGAAGCAATAGGTGAAAGTAGTTGCGTTTCAGAAATTTCTGTTTAATTTTTCGTTCTACAAGCTTACGTTTCCAAGGCATTCTGCAGAATACCAGGTTTTAAACATTGCAAGTAATATATAGGTCACATATATAATGTATAATGCTATCGTGACTATACCAGCTGTACAAGTATAAATTGTATGTTATACAGTAGTAATAAACTTACAGTAGGCCGATAAGCTTTCCTCCAACCACCGAGGTACAGATGACAATTTGATTGGAAAAGAGCAAAACTTCTCGAGATGTAAAAAAGCAACGATTTACTGATCACTATCGCAAACGATTGTAAAGCATCAATTCTAAATAAGAATAAGAGAGCTTACGTTACAAGAATATTGGGAGCAGGGTCACGCAACCGGACTAACAGGTAGCCTACTTGTGCATTTTACTATTTTGTATTATAAATGAATTGCAAGCCACTCACGCACCTAATGGAAGTTATTTTTTCTTCTTTTTTTTTAACGGCAAAATATCACCAATTGGATGAATTACCACAGAGCACTCAATCTTTACTTTTGCAGAATGCTGCATCCTCCATGTATGTAATTGAAGGGTGAAATCACAAAATCGATAGTAAAATTGGAAGGCTTCACCCAAAGCGGAGAATTCAGATAATACCGTTATATAACGGTTGATGGATGGATTGAATTTGGAACTAAAATAAAAGAAAAAAAAAACACTGTATAATGAATGAAAGAATTGCTAGAAGCAATAATTGAGGAAGGAAGTACAATGAAGATAACAACAATATATATACAGTGAGTCCCACGCCATAGTTGGCCAATGACGCGGGTTTCTGCGTCGCGGCGGGCACAGCTCCAACTCCCGAGTGATCGGGTGAAATATCTACGCAAATAAAACCCAGTGAAATCTACTGAACGCAGAGATCCGAAATTTTAAACATAGATGGACTGAAGGGTGGGCGAATGCACCTTGAAGCCGGATTCTTTATTTTTATTTCCTTCGCGAGTTATGAGTGAAAAACGGACAGAAAACGTTCAATTTTTGCGCTTTCGAAGCATCAGTTTTCAGTACGGTAATACATTTCAATTGTCAAATCAATTGAAGGTGGCTTTTGTCATACCTTGGAAATAAAAGCATCGCCATCGCTTGAATTTTGTAAGCCCACCCTGGTCGATTCATTTGTTTATAATGTCATGGCACGCAGGAATCTGGAATCTTCAACCTAAACGGAAGAGGGATAATGAAATAGGCCTAAATGGGCAAACATTTTTCGATATGAACGAAACTCACTATGCAGGGGTTTTCTGGGCCAGGGAACCCGAATCTGAGGTTGTTTTCCCCATGCTGCGCTTTCTAATCGTGAAATTAACTTCAGAGCCGGATTTATGGCCGTTTCATTGTTTATTAAAGGCCTATGATTGTTTCGCGTGCAATTGTTAAAAAGTATGTTTTAATTATTTTGCTCTTAATTTTTAATCTTCCAATTAATTATCGTGGGCGAAGCCGCGGGGATCTGCTAATCTATATAATAAGAGGAAGTGTTTTTCTGTCTGTCTGTACGTGATGCCCAGCGAAATGTACTGAACGCAGAGATGGACTGTAGGGTGGGCGAATGCACCTCTCGAAGCCGGATTTTTTATTTTCGCTTTCCCTCGCGAGTTATAAGTGAAAAACGTGCATTTTTTGCGCTTTCGAAGCCTCAGTTTTCAGTAATACACTTCAATAAATTGTCACATCAATTGCAGGTGACTTTGCCTATTTTTGTCATACTTCGGAAATAAAAGCATCGCCATCGCTTGAATTTTGTAAGCCCACCCTGGTCGATTCATTTGTTTATAATGTCAAGGGACACAGACATCTGAAATTTTCTACATAGACGGAAGAGGAATGAAAATAGGCCTAAATGGGCAAACATTGATCGATTTTGACGGAACTCACCATGCAGGGGTTTTCTAGGCCAGGGAATTCGAATCTGAGGTCTTTTTCCCCAGGCGTCGCTTTCTAATCATGGAATGTACCGGTACTCCACGTGATTTAGGTGTTAAATATAATTATTTAACTATTATGTCCTTCAATTCTAATTTTTTAATCAATCATCTTAGACGAAGCCGCAGGGACCTGCTAGTTCAATAGTAACTGCAATAATTAAAGCTTAGTAATGTCGGTGTAGCATGTTTAACTCTTCACTTATATAAAATTTCCAGACAATTGTGCTGTTATACGTTAAATCGTACACGCCTGAATGGGCTAACCAAAACATGTTGCTGCCAACAGGATGAGGGTGTGTGCCTTCCCGATGTGTAATTAACATTAATGTGATCAATTGTTTGAGAGAATGAACACACCCACATAAACACTCTCGCTCTCAGACTGTCCCGTCCCAGGTGATATTCCCCTCTACTGGAACCAATTTTATAAAATTACATGCCGAATTACTATACGCAAACATGAACTCCAACGTATTGTGACCGCTTTTATGCTTGTTACAAGTGGCTTTAATCAAATGTTAATAACAAAATGAAATTATTAAGGTGTGGCTGACCGGGACCAAATGTTATTCGGGAAAGAATTTACTATAATTACTATCAACTTTCAGTTGGCGATATTAATAAATACATATTTTTAAAAATAATCTCGTATTCTAGTTACATATCTCTTGAAGGTCAAATAGTGTTAAACAGTCCACTGAGTCGATCTAAGCCGTCACACACAATGATGCTAGATGGTGACACCACTCGAACCAGAAAATTGTTATTATTATTGTTATTATTTTTAGTCTATTATAATTGTTATTATTTTTAGTCTATTATTATTGTTATTATTATTATCCGAGTGTTCGAAAGCAGGGTGCTTAGGAAAACAATTGGACCCAAGATATATGAAAATGAGGATTGGATAAAACTGCATGATGAAGAGCTTCATAACCCATCCTCTTCACCGAATACAGTAAGGGTAATTAAATCACGAAGGATGAAATAGGTTGGACATGTTGCGCGCATGGGGGAGGAAAGACATATCTTTAAAAAATATTGACTGGGAGATCCGAAGGGAAAAGACTATTTGGAAGACTTAGACGTGGGTGGGAGGACAATAAATTAGAATAGATTTAAGAGAAGTGGGATTTGCAAGGGATGGTTGGATGGAGTTATCACAGAATATATAGGTGCAGTAGTAATAAGTAGATTTTGGATTTTACGTAAAAACCTATCTTAGCCTAATCCTTAAGTGATATATGGACTAAAACTTGTATATGCATGTTTCGTAAGTGACTATGCCTAAAACTGATACTTTTATAGGACCTAAAACAGCCTATTTTTACGTTAGAGCCTAATATTGCCTTTTTGCTTGTTTTTCCTCTAAAGTTCAAAATAAGTTTTTTTTTGTTATAAATTCAAGCATTTATTTTCAGTTCGTTAAATTTTTAGCTCGGAATGTGCAGTGCATGACACATTTATGACGTGGTTAAATAGTAGGGCTGAAAATTAATAGAGTTAACACTTGACTTTAATCGATTAATCGACCGATTAATCGACTGATTAATCGACAAACAGGTCGGTATTTTAAACGAAACCAAAGTGCACATTTAATATTGTTTTACACGTTTAATAACTACTACACTACAGATAATCAGATGAAATCCTGAATTAATGAATACCATTATTGGTTAACTAGAGAAAAAATATATATAAAACTTACATTTCCGGTTACTTTTTCAGCCAAGACTTGAGACACATGAGTTTGTTGACATTTGAATGTTCAAGAGACGATCATAGCTTGTTTACAATAATACTTTAGAATTCGACTAAACCGATTAATCGGAAAATGTAATTGATCGACGATTAAATGTTTAATCGATTAATCGAGCCGATTAATCGGTACAGCCCTATTAAATAGTAAGGAATCTTTCGTCTTCAGTAGAAAAATTCCTTGGAATTCCCAAGATAATGTAGTGTTTTTCTCCCGTCTCCCACGTCCAGTAATAATAATAATAATAATAATAATAATAATAATAATAATAATAATAACGTAGTTCTCTGAATCACTGAGGGATACAGGGGGTTGAATATGCTAGCGTGCGCTAGGGATTAGGTTTTCACTGTTATGGTAGTAATACAGGCCCTAGTAATAGGTCTATATAATTCTGTGTACCATAGGCCTATATCTGTGTTTTATCATGAATATTGATTAATGGTGACTACAATAAATATAATATTCTGCATTGTAATTAAGATATTTCAGGAAATTGGCAACATAACGATTTTATAAGAGACTATTTTAATATTTTTAGAACCTATTTTCCAATTTTTAGAGCCTATTTTAGGTACCTAAACCAGCATTTTTAGCGACCTAAAAGTCCGAAGTCTAGTAATAAGTTATGGTAGATATAATAGGTCCTACGCGGACTCATTTGTCTACATATTGAAGGTTGCTATACGAAGCAGAGTAGGGTGTGAGTAATCTCCCCCTACACTACACATGGGAGGGTGGACAGTGTGACTTCATTCATGAGTCAGTATCAGCGGGAATTGGGGCGTAGTCTTGCAGTCCCTGTCGTCTTATATAATCTTCTGTGAATGTTGTTAGTAGTGGGAGATTCGTAGTTATGTCATCTCAGAACTCCAGCATGTGCGAGACGGTAACTTCTCCCGAATGAAGGATTCCAGTTAACTAAAGCCGATGTCCCACGATCCAATTTGTTGGTTGAAAATTTTGTATCAAGTAGCATTTCTATACAATTATTTCTGACTGTGCACACGAGAGTGCGTTTTGGTCCAATATCCAGCGCCAGCTGTTCTCCCGAAACGAAAATCGATGTCTACTACAATCGACATGGCGGTCGATATGTACGCACGACCATCTGTGTAGATGGTCTTGACACAAGTAACATTTTTTACGGAATCTTTATCATAATTTCCAGAGCACCTCAGCTTTTATGCCGGTTGTAATAATAATTGTTGTTAATATTGTTAATTTCAAAGTCTTAGCATCCGTTAATCTTCTTGACTTTAATGTTATAATATTTTATCTTTTTGGTTATGTTCGCTGGTCGAGCGAGCGCTGGCAACGGAGAGAATCAGCTGTACGGAGGAAGAAGCCATGTTTCTACGTCATGCACGTCACGCGGGGATAGAATGACGCTCATTGGTTGATTTCATACTTTTGGATGGAAAAATAGAAACGTTTCTATTCCGTTGCATGCAAAATAATTGTATGGAAAATATAGGATGAAATTGTGTGCAATGACAGTCGGCCATGTCACACGATCCAATCTGACGGTTTGCAGACATTTGGACCAAAAATTGGATCGTGGGACATCGGCTTAACATGAGTAATGGAAGGACAGTAAATGCACAGTTACTTATGTTTTGTCATATCAAAGTATCAAGCCTTCACACTGGAGAAAGATGAAAATACAAACAGATCTAGAGTGCATTACTATCAGGTTTTATGCTAGAGGGAAAAAAACCTTTAGCAAAAAATCGAAATTGGATTAAAAAAGCTTTAGCAAGATGCTAAAATACAAATGTATTGCTAAAAGTTTATTTTAACTGCATTTATTTTATTTTGCTTCAAAATAATAAAAACAAAATGGTACAAATAACAAACTGAACTATGAAAAAAATTATTATTATTATTATTATTATTATTATTATTATTATTATTATTATTATTATTACTTTTCAAAACACTTTGGTTTGGAATTTAACACTTTTCTGTTTCTAATTGGCCCACTTCTCGCATAAGCTGGGCGGGGGACTATATGATCACGATGTAAGAATTTCCTTTCGCATTTTTGCGAAAGTGGCTACAATTTCTTTCGCATTCTGAAGTTTACTTTCTTATTTCGCGAAAAATGCGATCGTAGCTTAAACCCTGATTACTATTGAGTGTTACCGCTTGATCCTTTGCCGATAAGCTGCTTTTTGCAGGAATTTGAATATAAGCTGTAAAAAACATAACAAATTGATTCATCGGGGGATTCCAAATTATATGGGATGGAGCATAAGTCATGGCTTCTCCCCTCAGAGTAAGGCTATTGTACCATGAGATGTGGTATGTCACGGGAGAGTGTGACATCTCTAGTAAATGGACAAATCATTTAGTAGCATTGTGATGTACGGTTAAACGAATAGAGGCGATGGTAATTTAGTTATGAGTCATCCGCCGAGGGGAATGGATATGACAAGATCAGAACAGCATTCTTACGTCAGAAAAGTCACCATCCGATGGAGAAATGCCAGAGAACGCCACAAGGAACTAATGGAAGCTTTGGGGAATAATGCCCATCCGTACTAATTTTAAGAAATCATGGAGTGGGATGTGAACGTTCATGTTTCTAACTACCACAATACATTATAGTCGCACCATGCAGTCGCATACGGATGTTTATGGGTGTCTGTTACCTTCACTATCCTACATCTATTAAGTTACCTATAATCAACATCACACGTACATTCCATAACCTCCCCTTTCATTTTAATGTTTCAAAATTTTAAAATGGTCTCACATTTTCAAAATGAACTTTTGTACTATGTTTCTATGGATGAAGGATAGCAATACTTCTTACATGACACCACCAATGTCCCGATAGGACATTTTCGTCATGGCACAATTGTAGCCCCATTTCTTCAACTGGCAATCCTATTACACATTACATTATGGACTCAGCAGAAGGCGAGCGGAAAGAATCCATGTATCAATGCTATTATGCTATAGAAGCATAATGTCCCCCCCCCCTTCTTCAGGCCCCGCTCGCCACCTTCTACATTTAGGGGGGGCTTTATTATCCAGACGAGATGGGATGTATAGGTTATTTTATGAATGTGTAATTTCAAAGGTTGTCTTAAACCTACATTTTTACCCAGTCTACTTACCAAATCATTACCACTAGGTAAATTTATCTACGAAATATAAGAATGATTCTATTCTCTGCAGTGACGACTGAAGAAATTTAAGAAAGCCCATATAGGATCCTCTTAAATAATTAATTTATTGATTAGGTCTTCACGGGCTAAGCTGAGTCGAAGCTTTAAACATTTCCGAGCTTTCGGACTCCAGCTCTGAGTCCATTTTTCTCAATCAGATCACAGAAGATGGGCTGGAGCTGTTTCGAAAGATGGAAAAGTTTTAAACTTCGACTTGACTGATGTCCATGAAGAACTCATCAATTTTCGCCGATAAAAATTCAAATCTTTCAAATTAATGTATTGTCCTGTATTACGAACATTCACAGTATCTAATATGAAGTGGATAAAGTTTAATTTAATAATAATCGGTCAATTCTCATTCACGATAAGCTGAATGAAGAAATTAGTATATTTCATTCTCCCATTGCTCATTGTTTTGTCTTGAATATTGTTCAAGTGCATATTTTATTCCCATTTGATGCAGCATAGTATTGTAATCACTTTACAGTTATATATTATGTATCAAGTACGGAAATTAACGCTTTAGCGGACGAATACTGGTTGAGTCCGATCAAGTTTTTGCATACGTGGTGCATACAATATTTTTTTAGTAAAAAGCTCTCTAAATTATACGAAATGAAACAAAAATACCGTATAATTAATTCTAATGAAAGGTAGTCAGCCATTTGTTAACGTCATATACTCACAGCCACCGGAATCGCAGAACAACAATGAACCGTACGTACCAATACGAAATGCGGTATAGATGCATTAACATATGAGTACGGCATAGACGTACCGAGGGGGGGGGGGGGTTTGGGGGTTTTAACCCCCCCCCCCCCATTGATTAAAAAAAGGAAAATTGTATAATTTTTTAAGTCTGCTTATAAATTACTTAATACAACTATAAAGCGTGGGAAGCTTAAAACTCGTTATTTTGCGTCTTAATTTTTAAAAATTTTCCGGGGGAGGGCCCCCGGAAGTTTAAAACTCGTTATTTTGCATCTTAATTTTTACAATTTTCCGGGGGAGGGCCCCGGAAGCTTAAAACTCGTTATTTTGGATCTTAATTTTTAAAATTTTCCGGGGGAGGACCACCGGACCCCTCTCTCCCTGGGGGAATACCCCCCAGACGTTATAACCCCCCCCCCATATGGTCGGCCTGGTTACGCCTATGGAGTACGGACTAGTATTTATGAAAAAGCTTGTGAAAGTATGAATGATAATCCCGAAGGAATTTCAATCGAAGCCAGAAACAGTGAGTACAGTAATTCAATTATTGGTGCTGGTGCTAGCAACTTCACGGCAGCAGTAGACTATGAGAAGGAATATAGCATAAATGCTGGTGCATCCATGGTAAGTAATGTTTCTCTTGTGAATCAAGATGTGAGAAGTTGCTGGCTTATATTTGTTATACGATGAAATAAGCTACCGTGTTTTGCGAAAAACCCAGGTAAAGTTTCTCATTATCATAAAGAAACATGTTGGCTTAAATTTGTTGTTATGACCAAGTAACTATATGCTTAAATCCATGGTAAAGTTGGTGTGACTGGTCAATGCCATCTATTTATAGATTAGCGTAATAGGCCGATAAAACTGAATTTTGAATGCAGTTTGAATCCAGTTTTATGCAATTCTAATGGTTGCTAAAATGCAATTTTTCGGCGTGTTACCAGTCCGACAAGCAGCTGTTTAGAGATCGTGTACTAAAACAGCTGCTTGTCGAACTGTAAAAGCCGTACTTTAGCGACGTAGTAAACAAAATTCAGATGGTAGAGACCAGAGACCAGTCATTTCCAGCCTTAACAGGGTTTGAAACAAACTAGGCCTACTTGATCATAAAACAAGTAATAAGTTAACATTGTTTTTTATGTTAATTAGAAACTTTACCAGGGTTTTACACAAAACATGGCACTTCATAATATTATAACAAATGTATACTCACATAGGCTATAAGTATCATATAATTAACTTAGAACAAGGGAAAACGCTTATAGTGCTATAAGTTGAAAAAGAGCTTGTGAATACCCATACTCTTTTGATCGCGCGTTTATAGAAATGTACAGTATTTTGCACACATGAACCATTGCTCTATTTGGATGCGAAATAACACCCAAATTGTATTATCTAATGTGAAATAGCATCTAAGTTAACTCAACTTTTGTAACGAAATTTAACAATTTTATTCATCGAAAAATAGGATCCTTGTTAATAATAATAATAATAATAATAATAATAATAATAATAATATTAATATTAATAATAATAACAATAATAATAATAATAATAATAATAATAATAATAATAATAATAATAATAATAATAATAATAATAATGGTCATCTCGTACCGTTTCATACCCAGTAGCTCTCTCTGTTCCACTGCATCCGAAATCATTACATAATGGATTCGAGATATCGTAATTTGTATTCACCAAACACACCACGAACGATTAGGCTGTAACATGTCTTCCAGGTAAAGTTTGTTTGTTTGTTGTCTTCTAGGTATAGTTTGACATTGCTTTCAAGAACATAAACATGAATATCGCATCTTCTTGGAACAATACATCATTTATAAAACAATCAGCGCTGTTAATGACTGTAAAACAAAGCGTTTCGCAGCTCATGTCAGAAACAACTAATCGATATTCATCAGTTCTTGTATGTCTGTCACATTCTACTAATGACCCATAAGTTGTACAATTTTCCTTTCATCTTGATCCATTAGACCTTTACTTAGGAGGGATATACAGCTTTCGATGAAATTCATAGGTGAGAAATAGGTGAATTTCATTATTATTTTCCTCGGCAATGAATTGCTCTACAACTTCGCAATCTGACATGCTCTTTGTTGACTACTTCTACAATTGCATACTATTTTCAAAATTAACCAGACTATTACAGTTACGGGTAATTATTATCGTTTCAAAATGGCAGCCACGTTTCGTGCACTGAAAAGCCATTTCCTTGATAACTTCCACAAATATCAATATTTCCGAATGATTATTCTTCTCTGTATTTGTTAATATCATTTATGAACAACACTATCTACAATCATTCATTTATCATTAATGGTTTTTTTTAATTATATATATTTTATGAAAAATAATATTTCTAAAAATTGATTTAAAAAAATACTTATACTATAGATATTCCAAAGATAGTAGATTATCTTGTTCATTGATGTTTGCAAATAGATAGAAAAAACCACTAAAAAATATTGCCATTTGTAGAAATTATCAGGGAAACGGCATTTTAGTGCACTGACACTTTGTAACAATAATTACCCATAACTGTAATAGTTAAATTAATTTTGAAAATAGTATGCAATTGTAGAAGTAGCCAATAAAGAATATGTCAAATTGCAAGGTTGTAGAGCAATTCATTGCTGAGGAAAAATATAATAAAATTCACCTATTTCTCACCAATGAATTTTACCGAAGGCTGTATGTCCCCCCCCCCCTTAACGCAAGCAAATAATGGGAATGATGTATGATGGTGGTTTCGCATCATGAAGCCAGAATGGGTTCTTCTGGGGCAGTATATTTTAATTTAAAACCCATAATAAAATAAGCATCACAATCAGATGCAATCTTGCTACACTTAGGCCTACAATGTGGGTACATAGTATTTAAGAACCTTGGGTACATCCTCTGGGAGCCGAGTGGTCTTGGTATCAGCTAACAGCATACAGAGGTGAAACAAATCTTCTTCTATAGAGTACAATATCTCTTCAGTGAGATAAGATTGGAAACCTGTCACTAAAAATTAAAATCATGTCTGCTGTAGTTAAAAGACCTAAACAACACTACAAAACGCATTTATTAATCTAATTAGGATCATCCAAAACACGAAGCCCTTTTAATGTAGGCCTATTAGAGTTTAATATAGAGTTTGAGCTCTTCTCTGAACATTCTTGGGAATTGTGAAGGTCTGACAAACCTCGTTCTAGTTATTGTACTCGGTGTTTTGATCAATCAGTGGCTGTACGTTATAGACCTATCACGTAGGTCTACACAAATTCTTCAAGTAAGATGACTAAAAAAAACCCGAGACTTACTTTGTACAATGAACAAATCTGTTCCGTAAAAAGAAGTTGTCAAACCGGAAAACTGCAAATCGAGTTTATATTTATTCCGGATCAACAACCTTTGCGCGGAGTTGGGAAATATGTGCGATAGTATTCAACGAACCGAAAAAAATGATTTCAAGAAGAAGCTTTTCAAGAGATCTACTTTATCACACTATATTTACAGTTCTCACACAATACGGTGAGAAATATACCTTCAAATCTTCTACATTCGACACCATACTAAAGAATTCTGTATTTTTATTCCTCATACAATTTAATGTAAGACATTTTCATCCAGAAAAATGATTTTATTTATATTTCCAGCGCTTACGCCTAGAATCACAGCAATATTTTACTCACATGGATAGTGAATATATAAATATATACATATGTGTAAAATTGAATCATTGCACACTATTGCAAATGCTATTTTGCGGTGAATAAAAATGTTAAATTTCGGTATAAAAATTGGGTCAATTATGGTGTTATTTCGCATAAAAAAACTAAATTTCGGTGTTACTTCGCATAAAAAACTAAATTTCGGTAATTATTTCGCATAAAAACTAAATACGCTTTTAGTCTTTGTGGTGCAAATAATTGTAGCTTATATTTCCGCACATGAGCATGATCCAGAAAACCTGAATGGAAAATGTGCACCATTACCCATAAAAAATAAAGTTTATTTGAGTATTTCTATAGGCCTATTTAATTCTAAATTGCACCCATCCCCAAAGTACAAACATAAAGCAGTCTCCACATTTTGAGGAAGAAGTCTTGTCCTCTTATCGGTTGGAATGTCTGAATATCCTGAGAAAGCTCTCTCAGCATCTACATTATTCACCGGAATAAAAATGCTTTTATATTCAGAACATAGGCCTACATGTGTAAGAACTGTCATTAACATTGATTATTGATTTTTTGTTATATTAATGAGCACAAATTATTTAGTTATTTTTTCTGAAACCCGAGATTTCCCTTGAAAGTAAAAATTCGTTAAAAAAGAGGAATTTCGCGTAAAAAACGACAATTTCGCATAAACACAAAATTTCGCGTTTTTTCGCGTTTAAAACCCGACAGTAATTCCACGTAGGAATGTTTGAAACACAAGATTATTGTTTTATGATTAGTAATAACAACAATTCGCGAATCCGTCATTCGCGAAAACTAGGCATCTTTCCACATAAAATTTTGAAGCTGTACGTTGATTAAGTCCTAAAATATTTGACCAGTTGTATTTTATTGTACTTTAATTGTAAATTGAATAAAAAGTCTTCTTGACCAAACAATTTCAATACAGATGCCGTACCTTAATTTTGTTATAAGTTAATTTTTTTATAAGTTCACTGTAACGCCTTAAATAACTTTACAAAGTTTTTTCGTTTTCAATTATACCTACACAAACACTAATATTATTTTTAATGTGGTTCCCTTAATTTGAAAAAAATCTTAAATAAGAATATAGAAAATTAACTTCCCTCACTTCTTTCTCTGTGATCATTCTACAATTTTTACAACGTTACTTAAAAATCATTGACCACTAAAACTTCTATAAGAGTTTCATGAAAATGTCAGAAGTCTTTTAAAGTTACTCTTTTAATTTCATCACGTCATGACTCCCTTTTAAAGACTACATTTTTTCGACGAAAACTGTTTCCAGATTCAGACCGGGACTGCAATGTGAAGGATGCACTAAGTAAGAATGATGCGAATTTACTGTGCATTATGATAGGTCAGTTATTCGTGATTCACTGCAATCAGTTAATTACTCAAGTTGATAATTAAATTTCGATAGGATAACCATCCGCAATTAAAAAGCAGGGCTTTGAAGATTCTTTAACAAAATATACGAAATATCGTAATTAAACTAATGACTAGGGCAAGGCATTTGATGATTTTGCATCTTTTTTATATGATGGTTAAAAGATAGCTCGAATATATATAAATGTGTATCATCAATTAATTGATCAAATAAGAGCTATTTGTTTTTGCATTTTTTTGCTTTATTTTGCATTTTTTCATAATTTTCAATAGATAGGTCATTTTTTAGTAATTTTTAGGTCATTTTCGGCATTTTTAGGACTTTTTCGGCATTTTTATGACTTTTTCGGCATTTTAGGTCTTTTTCGGCATTTTTATAGTTTTTTAAATGAAGTCTTACATTACATTATATTTTTAGTTTTTTTATTTATTATTTTTTTTATTTTTAATGCTTGTCTATTATAACTGTAAATGCAAATAACATCCACAGGAAATAAAGCAGATTGCAGCGTTACTGGAAGGAATATGCATTTTGAACTCTTGTTACATTTCCAAGAAAATACAGTATAAGCAATACCTGCTTCTCCTATTTTCAAGCATTTTGAACTAGTCTACATTTCCAAGAAAACAACGTTGTAAATACAAGCGGCTATTGACGAATGTGTCCTTCTTGCATTAAAGAAACAACACTTGGGACACAGCTCCGTTAGAGATAAGCGAGGCGACTATACCTGCTTTATTATTTTAAAGGAATGTGCATCATGAACTAATCCGAGCATCCTATTGTTATTCATTTTCAGGTAGGAGGACTTTCACTGTGTCTTTCAGTTGTCTGTAAGAGTTGTATGAGATAGTTTGTTGACAGAAGAGTTCAGCAAAATGCCCAAAGTGAAAGAAAGTACGTTTGATAAATTAAAACGATTTGTTTCCGAGTACGGAGAAAATGTTTTCTCCACCGATGGAAAAATATTGTTCTGCAAATTATGTGATGTGAGAGTTTCTGCCGAAAAAAAAATTTACGGTTGAACAACATGTATCAAGAGAGAAACATAAACGTGGTCTGCAGCGACTTGAAGAGAAAAGAAACCGTGCCCTGCAACAGACACTTCTGGGGGAAAGTTGTTCAACATTTTCGCCGTTTTGCGAGAAACTGTGTACAGCATTTTTATGCGCCGATATGATGGGCATGCCAGTTCAGAAAAAAAAATTTAGTGAAGGGTATTCAAGTAGGCCTAATATTAATTTACTTACTTTTTTAGCAGCAAAATAAATGTGTTTTATATTGTAAATTTATATATAACGAAATGTCATCCACTAAATTGGTCCTTAAAAGCAATTCATTACTTAAAAAAATAATTATAAGTAATAATGATAAAATTTATTGGTCATTTTTTTATTTTTTTGGGGTCATTTTTTCACTATTTTTAGGTCATAAATGCATTTTTTATTTTGCATTTTTTCACTTTTTTATGGTCATTAAATGCCTTGCCCTACTAATGACACTGTCGATAGTAAAAATGATAAGCTTATCAAGCATATGTACCTTTTGCATTTAGGAACCTTGCAAGCTACACGCTAAAAACAGAAATTACGGGTAACCAACTTAACAATATTTACAAAAGAAATAATGCCTACAGTATAATGATTTTATTCCTTGATGTTCCTGAGTATGTAACAGACATCAGTTCGCTAAATCCATGTATTTAGGCAAAGGATGGAGTTAATCCAATATTCAGGAATTCGTCAAATGTAGGTTTAATTGGCAATTTATTATAGCTTGCCCCGATATAGGCCTAGTACTTACATCTAATATGCTGCAAATCGACATTTTATTTGTTATATTTGATCAAACGTACTTAGTGAATAATCCCCTGAACATAGGCTATCACCTTCTGTTTTTTCTTAGTAATCATTATCCTTCAGTTGCCCCAGACTATTAAAAATAATAACATT
Source organism: Ectobius pallidus (assembly GCA_964059195.1). Taxonomy (NCBI): domain Eukaryota; kingdom Metazoa; phylum Arthropoda; class Insecta; order Blattodea; family Ectobiidae; genus Ectobius; species Ectobius pallidus. Next base: position 119,281,492 of record CAXKWD010000003.1, read on the forward strand.
TTTGTATAGGTTGAATTTTATAGACAAATAGGCGTAGCCTACCGCTTTAGAGAAAACAATACGTTAGAGTGATTTGAAAAGATTCAGAATATGCAGCGAGAGAAAGTTAAAAATGATTTTTATTCAAATTTACTCTAACAGGCTATATTCAAATAGAAGATTCATAATAAAATCACCACCAAAATGAGCATACCTTGTGTGTGGGATGCCATTCAGTTTTAACGGTAAATAAATACTAAACAAACAAGCAAACAAAAGAATAATATAGCCTATTCTAATGAAAAATCAAACATATAACCAAGGACGTATTTAAGGGGGAAGATCCTGGGGTGTGCCCCCCCCCCCCCCAAAAAAGATATTTTTAAAACATTAGTTACAAAAATCAATGTTTTATATCACTTGGGAAGTAATTTATGAATAATCAGTTTAGGACCCCCCAGAAACTGACGTTTTATGTCACTTAAAAAGGGAAGATATCAGTAATTTATAGTTAATCTGCTTAGGACCCCCGGAAACTGATTTCTTAATACGTGCTTGCTTATAACATTGGCTATACCAAAAAGAAAGATGCTATTTTAGTAGGAATTAACTGAAGCAATTCAAAATTTAAACAAACTAGGATTAACCTAGTAGCTCTGAATATGACAGCCACATTAGGAAGTGTAAATATATATTATTTCAGGCAAGCCACCAGGTAATCTTCTGTGGGCGATTCTGCTTTCATGAAAGATAGCTTATCTCGTTTTGAAATTGTATCTCATAGCTGAATTGCTGACACCCAAAAGAGAAAAAAGCACTCAACTGAATCCATCGCTGAGATAAGGCATGTAAGCCATTTTAGTCATGTACTGAGTTGTTAAGTTTAGCATATGAAGTGCTCCCTCCTTATCAGCACTTTTAACGTCCAGGATATCGTTTTTGTGAAACTTTTCGAACAACCTAGCACAGCGATAGCGATAGGAAAGGATCACTGCCTGCTCTAGTTTACAAAATCAATTAAGTTCTATAATTATAAAATATATTATAATGATTTTGCTAGTACAGTGAGCCAAAGAAAAATCCGAATAAGCTTTTACCACAATTACATGCAGGATTCAGATCAAACTGAATCCGTTCCCCGTAGGTGTCGAATCGTCGTGTGCATTTGGATTCAGTCCGGAATGAATTTTGGATCCGATTTGTGTTGTTAGCTGTTTCATTAATTTAATTTAAAATATAACTTTTGAACACTATTTTTATTATTATTACTATTATTTGATTATATCAATGCCATAATTTGTTACGGTGGCCAGAAATTCATTATTAATAACACACTATATAACTATATAACTATAGGCTACAGGGTGTTAATGAATAACACAGAAATATTTTACCTGTGTATAGAGGGGACATAGAAAAGCAACTTTTATTAGGAAATTTTTTCTCTATGACTGAAAATGTGTATGCTACAGGGCATTAAAGTCATTAGGGTAATTTGGTGCTCATAAGTCAATAATTACGCGAAATAGGGTTACAATTTTCATTAAATCGACTTCATCCCTTCCTAGTGATCGATAAAAACCTGATTCTTAATCATTCATCCACAGCTATATCATAATTAATCTGCAAAATTAATTATTAATAACACATGACTGTATAACTATACGGTAGCGACTGTTTAAAAAAGGTTAACCACAAATAGCCATGCATAACCAAGTTAGCCAACAGTAGTCTTTAGAAATCTCAATACAGTCCCAGAACGTAAATGTGGAACAGGCTACTACATCTTTGTATGTCTGTTTCAGTCTAAGCTAAAATCGGAAACATTCGGAGAAGTTCCTTTATTGTGAATTATTTCAAAACCGCTGTAAGAGCATAACAAACATGAGAAGGTACTGTTTCCAGTATTCCATGGATAACATGTGGTAGCGTTAGTGTTAAATAGTACTAATACTAATAGATTAAGATCGAACACTCTTAGGCTTAGTATTTTTCTTTTGGCTAAGTTATAAATATTCAACTACTGTTACCTTTAGTCATGAATGTCACGGTAGGTAAAATAAAAAGCCTTTCGTTAAAAAAACGGCCATCTCAAATTATACTAAACACATAAACAAAACAAAACTTAATTTCTCAGAAAAGTAACAAAACTAATAATAATATTTTGAAATGTCATTTGTCAATAATTTCATTGATTCTATAAGTTTCTTTTGTAAATAAAGTTTTCTTACGAACGGATTTATAAACTTTTCTAATTCATTATCCGTTCGGATTTTGTTGTGTCCGTCTGTACATCTTATGGTATTTTAAGGTGGAAAACTGAAAAAAATCTGATGTGAAATTCACATAACTTCCTCTGCTCAAATAAAAGTTAGCCTCTTAGTATAATATAATTATTATTAGGGCTGAAAACCGATTAAAATTTTTAATCGAGTTAACGCTTGACTTTAATTGATTAATCGACTGATTAATCGACAAACAAGTCGGTATTTTAAACGAAACCAAAATGTACATTTGATATTGTTTTACACGTTTAATAACTACTACACTACAGAAAATCAGAAGAAATCCTGAATAAATGAATACCATTATTAGTTAACTAGTGAAAAAATATACACAAAAGTTACATTTCCGGTTACTTTTCAGTCAAGACTTGAGACACATGAGTTTGTTGACATTTGAATGTTCAAGAGACGATCGTAGCTTGTTTACAATAATACCGGTAGCACTAAAAACTCTCTAACTCGGCACTGAGACAGGAGTTTGGTCATTTGACCCATTTCTCGAAAAACGTTTTTCAGAATTCGACTAAACCGATTAATCGAAATATGTAATTGATCGACGACTAAATATAGCCCTAATTATTATGTATGGCATTCTCTTCATATAAATAAATGGTGCAAAAATACGTTGCACAAACTTTCTCGCATATACGTGTTTTTTTTTTTTTTTTTTTTTTTTTTTTTTTGTGTGACATGCCGGTACTCGGTCGGGTGATTTTATTTTAACTCTACTAAACTAAAAAAAATTACATAGACTATTGACAGTAAAAATAAAAAAGTTAAGAACAACAAAAGAACACTAAAACAATTAATGAAAACAACACACACTTAATCTTCCAAACACTCGTAACAGTGAAAGTCTTAATCTTCCAAACACTTTGTTGATTAGATTAAAGGTTTCCAACGTGTGCGTCGAAGATAGTCCAGGTACATTTCTTTATCAGTGGAGCCAAAATTGTGAATAATGTACGTTACAGTATGTCCTATGAGTTGCATAATGTTCTGGTGCGTGTTTTTCGGGGTGCATAAAAAATCAGGAAACAGAAACATTCTAGGAGTGAAGGACAATTTTTGCGCTGTTAATATGTTACGGGTGTATGCCAAGAGAATACGCCATACAGGTAAGACGGTTGGGCACTCTGTAAGACGATGAAGTAAGTTGTCAATTTGGTTGCAAAAAGTACACTGATTAGAAAGCGTCATTTTAATTGTAAATAATCTGTCTCGTGTTGCAATAATATCATGAATCACTGCAAACCATGTTGAACGTGTTTCCGCCGGTAGACGAGTTGAGCTAAGATTTTGCCACAAACGTTCAAGTTTAATATCTGTTGGCGCTATGCGATGCACTCTCATTTCACTATGTGTCCACTGTGTCTGTAAATGCGCATAAATTGTAGAAGTTAATTTCGTTGTAGGCAAGTTGTCGTCTAACTGAAAGAAACTCCAATCCTGCAGGAAATCACTCAGGTATTGCAAGTCATTAGGTATTTGTTTTTTGTAAAATGGATAACTTAGGTCCAAAGTATTAAGCCAATATTTGTACCACAGACCTGAGAAGGATGTCCGTTCCAAGTTTTTACTGCATCCGCTTCTACTTAGAAACAAGGCCTTGCATTTTTCTTCAACGTTCACAAGTCCAATACCACCTTTGTTCGGTGGACGGTACATAGTAGATAGCGGTACCCTGAATATAAATCCTCGCCATAAGTACCAAGAAATGGCACAAGTGATTTGTCGTACACAATCTTTTGGAATGGGCAGAATTTGTGCAACATACCAACATTGTGATAATATATATGTATGCACAACCCAGCTTCTTTTGTATAAACAAAGATTGCGAAGACATAAGTCTTTAGCTAGGATTTTGATTTTGTTAACTATCTGAGCCCAATTCAGTTTTTGCATTTCTGCGATTGAGGTATTATACTGAACACCTAGTATTTTGTGTGTATCCGTCATGGTTATATCAAGGTCTCGTAGTGGAGTTTGCCACCCGACTGGTATAGCTTTACATTTGTTGACATTAACTGTTAGACCAGATAATTTTTTAAAGCTGTGGAGCTCTTCAGAGAGTTTTCTGCTATCAGTGTCCTGACTTAAAATAACAGTGACGTCATCCGCATAAGCTATGACTGAAAGATTGTGCTCTTGAAAGGAAATACCCTTAAGCTGACTGTCTAAGTTGTATATTAAGGGATTGAGGGCTAAGGTAAATAACAACATTGAGGCAGGACACCCTTGTCGAATGGATTTTGTAATGGAAAAGGGTTGAGTAAGGAAACCATTGACTTGGATAACAGCTGAGATATCAAAATATAAGCATTTAAGATAAGAGACAAAAGTATTACTAAAACCATACTGTTTGAGGCATTCAAATAAATAATCATGACGGATACTGTCAAATGCGCGTTGGAAATCCAGGGATACTAGTAGACCCTTCACTTTATAGATCTTTAGATAAGCAAGACAATCACGTAAAGTACACGTTGCATCAAAAATGGTGCGTCCGGCGACTCCACAGCACTGGGCTGGGTGAAGTAGTTTATCCATTAGTGGCTTAAGACGATTGGTTAAGATTCTAGCTAATATTTTGTAATCGTAATTGAGAAGACTGATTGGTCTAAAATTCTCAACCCCACCATGGCCATGAGACTTTTTTAATAAAATTATCACACCTCGTTTCTGGGAAGCACATAGTTCTTTTCGGTGTAGGATAGCATTAAGCACCTCCGTCAGGTCATCTCCAATTAATTTCCAAAATCGAACATAAAATTCTTGTGGAATTCCATCACATCCAGGAGTTTTGGAGCTTTTGCCTTGAACGATAGAATTGTAGACTTCCATTTTAGTAACAGGTTGTTCAAGTAATATATTGTCGTCTGCATTAACGTGAGTCTGGTTTTTATGTACGATAGGTTGTATATGTAGATCATCACCATTGTGTTGAAACAATGTGTTATAGTATTCGTAAATCATTTTACTGATAGCTGGTTGAGATGTGTGCCACTGTCCATTTGTGTCGAGTAGTTTTGTAATGCTAGACTTATTTCTGTGTTTCTGACTTTTGATGAGGTGGTACAAGGATATTCTTTCATTGGATACAGCATACTTATGTCTACTTCTAATTGCTAGGCTTCCCATTCTGAATTTGTATATCTGTAATACCTTAGCTTTGAACAGACTTAATTGTTGTCGACGTCGTGGAGAGGGTAAATAATCAGTTTGTAGTTCTCGTAAACATCTAAAATAAAAATTTAATTTATTTTCTGTCTCTTGATATTTTAGATAAGAGTATTTCTTAAACAGACGTTTAATGTTTGGTTTCACCATGAGATCCCACCAATCAGCAACATCCTTATAATAAGCTTTTTTACGTTTCCATACTGCCCATAAAAGCTGAAGTTCACTGTGTAGGGATTCTTCATCTAATAAACTGACATTCATTTTCCAATAACTCTTGCCTATTGGTGTATAATGTAGATTATTTAATTTAGTGTAAAGAAGAACGGCGGCATGGTCTGAAAATACTACAGGGTGTACCTCTATTCCACTAACATTACTTTGTGAATCTTTGGGAATGTAGAATCGATCTAATCTGGAAGCAGTTGTACTACTGAAGTAAGTATATTGTACGTTTCGGTGGCAGGCTGACCAAACGTCCGTCATTTTCAGATGCGTGACAAGGTCCTGCAGAGTATTACTTGGCTGAAAGGTTCCTGTAGTATCCTCTTTACGGAGAAGACAGTTGAAATCCCCTCCAAAAACATACTGCCTGGGCAAGGAGCGAAATAAATAAGCAACTTCATTCTGAAAGAATTCATTGCGCTCTTTTCGTTTGTTGGTACCAGACGGTGCATATATATTGATAAAAGTAGTGTTGTGAAACTCACCAGATATGCCTCTTCCATTTGGTAACATTTCCACATTCTCCAAGGATATGGTTTGTTTTGTTAGGATGGCAGTACCTAAATTTTCTGTACCGACATTCACGTATTCATTATAGTTGTCCGTGTTAAAGGCTAGCACAGAAAAAATTAAATTAAAGAGACAATAAAATTTTATTTATTACATTTTCATAAAACTAAGAAGTATCTAGAACGGAAACCATCAGAGTCGATCTTCATGTTTAATGCTTTTACCGTGAAATAATAATAATAATAATGAATGACAGTAAAACTGCATATTATTAGTACTACTAGTATTACTACGGGAAAATTAAAATATAAGTCGCACCTTGGGATAAATCGGCACCACCCAACCCACCCACCAATACAAGGACAGTTGGTCACTCTGCTTCGCTCAGAAACAAAATACATCACACAGTAAATGCAAATGTGAATATCGAATGGACGGAGCTTAAGGGGCGACTTATATTTGAATTTCGCTATACTAAAACTAAAACTAAACTCCGTGGCACTACATTCCTTTAGGGATTTGGTCTACCAACCGACCGGTGTGTCATCTACCACAGGCAGATGGCAGGGTTGGGGCATGTGGTCAGCATGCCGACCCCCACGACCGTTAATGGTGGTTTCCATGACCGGAGCCGCTACTTCTCTATCAAGTAGCTCCTCAATTTGAATCACGAGGAAGTGTACCCCTACCAGACCCCTCAACCTCAGAAAAATCCAAGGATGTACCGGGGATCGAACCCGGACCGACGGATCTGACGCTAACCACAAGACCACGCCGGCGGTCCTACTGCTACTACTACTACTTAGGTTATATTGCACGCTTTAACTGCATTGTAGGTCATGTAATGTGTTTAGTATGTTTGCGTGAACTATTAGTCTATTGTAACAACTCATTCGCGTCATCTGTTTCTATTGTTTAGTGATGTCTTCGTATGTGGCATTCAGTTTAAACGATTATAATATACAGTGACGTAGCGGCGATGAGTTATGGAAAATAAGCAAGTCCTATAAACCCGGCGTTTGCTTTTGCGAGGTAACCATGAAAAACCCAAGTCAATTTGGGCGGCCACGAGGTTTGATTTGAACTCAGGACCTCTTCCCTGTTAGCCCATAGGCCTACCACATCGCTGTAATTGGTTTAGTGTGTTCAATGCGACTGAGCTAAACTGATTGCATTTCACAACAATAAGTACATTAGGCCTATAGTTTTCTTGTTGCTAGTGGCAACAAAATGCCATTCATATTTTAATTGATATGTATGTTCTGAAATTCGCATTTAAGCTGTACTTATTTCGTTTTTATCTTGATATCTATTAATTGTATAAAGAAATTTTTTAAACAAAAAATTTCCATTTTAATTTTCTCTACAACTTTACTGTGGTAGGTTTTCATGTATCACTTACTGTAATGGATATAATCTAGAAAAACTGAAAATGGATACGAGTAAAGTGCCCCTTAAGTCATTTTTGCGGAAATACGGATATAGCCATTTTATTAGTCATAGATAAGACTTTACAATTCTAAATTTTTATTAAAATCGTTAGAGCCATTTTTTCAAAAAACAATTTTTTTTAAAAAGTTTTCATGAAAAGTCCCCTTAATATTTCAGTTGTAAAACTAAATTTCTGGGCGGTTCGACAAAATTTCGAAAAAGTTCTTAATTCAAAAAATGAAGTAAATACAACGAGCCGTTTACCCGCTGTGCTTGTCCACGGACAGACGGACAGACGGACAGACGGACAGACGTCATTCCAAAAATACTTTTTTCGGTTTCTAGGCTTCATGAAACGTGCTCTCCCGGTGTTAACTCAACTTCGATTTTTTGTCACGATCACAATACTTTCTCTATACTCCGTATAAGCGAGAAAGTAAAATGAAGAGAATGTCGTTATTTCACATCGCATCCCCGAAGAATACATAACCCAAATAAACCCTGATTAATGTACTCTCGTCACTTTCTTTACTTTAAGTATGGCCAATATATTTTTCTCACTTCACATCCTGATACAGAACAAGAGGCCATATTGTAAAGAGCACGTAATCAGAGTATGTGACATTACAACAGTTCAAATAATATTTTTCGAAAAAATGTTTCAAATAAAAGTTTTAGCTCTTAGTATAAGCAACCCATGTGCAAAATTTAAACAAAATCTTAAAAGCCGTTTTCGAGAAAATCGCTACAAACAAAATTTTCTTCATGTAAAGTCCCCTTAAAAAAAGAAAATGTCATCCCCAATCTTCGTGTCATATCCCCAAAAGGAACCTAATAGTGCAGGCCGTACTGGCGCACGAGTATGCAAAACTTTTCGGACGCAGTTTCTTTTTGGATTCTTAATTATGACACCTTACAGTATGTAGAAATGCAGGTTGCCACCAAATATTGTGGTCGAGGTTATCTTGACCCGCCATTAAACATGGCGGATGAGCCACATCATGTTTACGCCATTTTCTCCGTGATCCCTGGTCAAATCTTTCCGTTCTTTTTTTAAATAAAAGGAAATTAAAAATACAACCAAAAATGTTATTACACAATTTTTGATACCTTCTACCCTTTGAAAGTTATTTAGGTGCAAAGTGTTTTTTTTAATATCCATAGAAAGGGTATACTAAAAATGAAACTATTTACAATTGGTTTAACAACTTTTTACGTTTATTACATGCATTCCTAGTACATACATATATTTTTTATTCAGTTTCAAATATAAAATACATGTTTGCAGTCCTCAACAATACATACATATAGGCCTAGTGGTATTCAGTTCATTTGCTTCTTTTTTACAGCTGCAACTATTTTTTCTAAATGTCGTACAGCGTGACCTACAATTGCACGGTGGTACTATGTAACCAGGCACTGCCTGTTTTGTAACATACTTTGGTAGAAGTTCATTGATATTTTTTTCATAACCAAATTCCGTCAAGTCTAATGGCTCGCACAAGGGGTTGAAAGCGTTCTTCCATATGTATGTTTGGGCTGATGCACGTAAAGCATGTTGATGTAAAGTATCTGTAGAGCATGGAATTCTGTCTAATGACAAACCAGTCTCACAGTCCGAGATATGGATACATAACGTGCTTTGTCTGCTGATAGTCCTGGTTTATTTATTAATTTTAAATATAGTTGTTCCAGAGCTGTTGACTGTGAGTGAGGGAGAGGTAGTCCATTTCCCAATGGCTTAAGGACGTCTTGTGCGTAAGGTTGTTTAATTTCATTGTAGGCCTTTCTCTTTGAAGATATTTTGCTTGTGTCGCAACCAGTAAAAGTGTGTAGTGCTGGTAGGACATTAATAATTTTTTTCTCCCAAAGAGTCAGATACTAAATGGCGACCTATTATTCTTAATTTGTTAGATGCAACTTTCATCCATAGAGCCGAGCAGTTATAATTTTTAAATTTTGGCCAGAAATGAATTGCCAAAACAAAAATATCAGTAGGCCTATCTGAACTATGAATCATTAGCTCTGATCCAGGTTGTACAGCATGAAAAGCACGCACGTATATTCTGGTGTCTGCTTCAGTATAATTTCATCTTAGATCCAAAACCTCTGAAGTAACGGCTCCCTGGATTTTGAAACATTTAGTTTCGTCATCAAATCTTCCAAATATCACCAAATCTTGATTTTCATTCAGTTTAACATAGTGATTTGCACTTTTGCACAGGAATCTTACAAGTTCTTGTTTATTTGAAGAGCAACATATAAAACTCTTGATATTTTTAGGTATGTGAGTGGATGGTCCCAAGATTTTGAGTTGTACAGGACTGGAACCTTTTGCATATCTTTTTGCTTCCATATTCTTCATAGAAATTTCACCATATCTATCGAAAAGATGTAAATTCTTTGTATGTTAGGTCTGGAATAGAAAGAAATTATGTACTTGTAGAAAGCTCCTGTGAAGTCCCCAAACGTATTTACGTAGTTGAATGATGAACACATGAGCCATCCAGTCAAATATATGAATCATACAATTACTTGACGAAAGACCGTAGTCTACATCATAAGCGCAACTAACTTCATTGTCAATAACATTCATAAGAACGAGCTTATCAGGTTTTTTCATGAACCCATGCACATCAGTCAAGGCACGAGGATATTCTGCTAGTTCATGTCTACCAATAGACTTCGGGTCATATTCACGTTGAATCGATAACGTTACAATCTTATGGATGTCAAGAGATTCTTTTAATTTCTGAAGTTCCTTGCTTGTACCTTTATGGCAGTTTGTATCTTTCTGCTTAGGAGCGTATTTTAAATTCCGAAAGCTTGCCCTCTTCATATGGTCGAAGACACTTTTTTCTTTTTCCTAAAGCATAAATAAAAGAATTCTTCATGAAGATTTTCTCCATGTTCTTCAAAATACAAGATAGTACATTTTCGTTTACCAATTTATTCGTATTTTTCTGTAAATATGTTTCTTCTTTCTGACAGGCTCCTAACTAAACTCTTTAAATCAGCCTCATCTCTCTTTATTCTAGAGGGACTACATTTATTATGCGTAAATTAATCCTCGGCTGCTCCTGTAGGATCATTGTTCATGTCACAAAAATTCCAGGAGTACATTGTGAATAGCACTCTTTGTTGGATACAGAACTATCCATTTCCCCATTGCATATATTTTTTATCCCAATCAATCCACCACTGACCGCTGATAAACTTATCTGTGATTGCTCAATAGCTATAGTGATCCTGAACTCTTCTTGACTGACAACATACCCCTTTCAAGATTAGTCTTCACGCCATCTGGAAGTTAAAGCATGTCTTGTAAGTAGGCCTACATCGTGATACCAGGAGCATAGTTGTGGTTCATAGAAAAAAAGTGCGGTAACATTTTTCTTACAGATGCAATATGGAGTTCAAAATTGCAATCTCTGACGGCTTGCAACGAGTCGAACAGTATTCCAACCAATTCATAGTATTTCAAATAAGCTTAGTACTGCAATGTATCGTTATTAGCGCTTCTGGGTGCCATGAAATCATTGAAGCTTTTAAAGAAATTTGCATTTTCCAGATCACATTCTAAAAGAGTATATGTCGTACTGAAATCAGCCACATTGTGATCGGCAATAGCTTCCCGTAAGATTTGGATTTTTAAAGTTATAAACAACTCCTCCAAAACTTGAAGTTCAGCATACTTAACATATTGCTCAAGCTGCAAATAAGTAAGAGCTTCATAGAGTGTGCTCTAACGCTCATATCGTAGTGATTACCGTTTAATATGGATTGTAACGTATTTTCACCATATAATCCTGCTTCTTCTGTCATAATAGATTAGACTTGACGGAATTTGGTTATGAAAAAAATAGCAATGAACTTCTATCAAAGTATGTTACAAAAAAGGCAGTGCCTGGTTAAATAGTACCAACGTGCAATTGTAGGTCTCGCTGTACGACATTTAGTTGCAGCTGTAAAAAAGAAGCAAATGAACTGAATACCACTATATGTATGTATTGTTGAGGACTGCAAACATGTATTTTATATTTGAACTGAATAAAAATATATGTATGTACTAGGAATGCATGTAATAAACGTAAAATGTTGTTAAACCAATTGTAAATAGTTTCATTTTTAGTATACCCTTTCTATGGATATTAAAAAAACACTTTGCACCTAAATAACTTTCAAAGGGTAGAAGATATCAAAAATTGTGTAATAACATTTTTGGTTGTATTTTTAATTTCCTTTTATTTAAAAAAAAGAACGGAAAGATTTGACCAGGGATCACGGAGAAAATGGCGTAAACATGATGTGGCTCATCCGCCATCTTTAATGGCGGGTCAAGATAACCTCGACCACAATATTTGGTGGCAACCTGCATTTCTACATACTGTAAGGTGTCGTAATTAAGAATCCAAAAAGAAACTGCGTCCGAAAAGTTTTGCATACTCGTGCGCCAGTACGGCCTGGTCTATAACCCAAATACAACATTTTGTTTTCGTACGATTTTCCGTTACAACAGGCGTTATTGTAAAGTGCGCATATTCAGAATGGGTGGCTTATAAGCAGGCTTTAAAACTTAGTGCCCGAACCTACAAAGGGAGTTGATTCCTGTTACCAACGACTTGAGTATAGGGGGTGGAGGGTGATTGCGTAGGCTGATAAGACAGTCATTGATAGTAGTACCGAGAAGGGAATGCGCTTGTAGTACGGTGCCTCTCAAATTGGTCAACAGTGTACCTTGTCATTGTGCATGTTTAAATTTATAATACGTGTTCGGCATGCCCAAAGTAAAGTGTTCTAAAACGCAAACATATATTGAAACATTTGGGAGGGACAAACAGGAGAAAGTATCGTTTTGCGTGCTTGTAATGTGAGTTTAGATAATGAGAAGTTATTTTGTGGTCTTCCTATATCTGTATTCAAGGTTTGTTTACTATCACGTGAACTAGCATATGGTAGCTAGGGCATACGCCGAGCAAAGTCTGTACAGTTCGGTTGCTGTTAACATATTCGATTGGGCACTAAGTTTTAAAGCCTGTTTATAAGTTATAACTAACTAAATGTCAGAGAATTTTTTTCGAAAAAAAAAGTTTAAGTAAAAGGTCAAGCTCTTAGTGTAAGCAACACACGTGCAAAATTTAAAGAAAATCGTTAATAAATACATAGCTTAAATAGCCTCCTCCATTTCATCATGAACTTATATTACTTTATGTTTTTCTCGAGCTTGAGCGACTCTGTTATGCTAATAACTAGGGCCCGGATTCTTAGGTTTTACACTATTTTCTTCCTAACTGTGATATTTTAACATAATTATCCATTTCATAGTCATGGCAGTCACATAGTCCAATCTTATAAAACCTAAAAAAACGTTAGAAACTAGAAATGGCTGAATCTGCTTTCCAAGTAAAATACGATAAAATAACATACAATAATAAACATAATAATATTAATCTAATTATTATTTTTATACTAAACATTACTTTCTAAATGTCTAGGCTATCTATATTTTCCATCTTCTCAGTGTTGCAAGTATATTATGTTGTAAGAAAATATTATATAGCATTGCGTTTTGTAATTTTGTCATTTCGTACCCCACTGTCCCGGCAAAGGAAATCTTAAGTGAACCGAAAGCCCCGGTTTCTTTAGAAGCAAATTAAATTCATTCTTAGAAAACTTACATTTGCAAGTTTATTCACAGAGTTTAGTATAGCAAGATGCCGAAAGTGAAGTATTCTAAACGTTGATTAATTAATCTAAAAACATTCTTGTTGTGTTTGTGGTGGGGTTGGAAATGAGAGGGGTAATTCTAAAACTAAGCAAACAGCATTCGTACAGTTTTGTGGTTCAGAACCATTGAAATTTAAATTTAATTTAAATTTAAATAGATATATTAGGGATGGGTCCTCGATACTCTCGATACTTGCATGGTATCGGCATCGAGCGATACTTCAGAAAACTCGCTCGGTACTTTTTCGATACTTTGGTAATTCTGTAACTTAAGGAAATGCGGTATCTCTATCTGCTTTTAGCTGTCTACAGAACGCCCATATAGGATCAGAGAGACGTAACTACATTTTTGCCGTTTTTTAGTTGATACTACCATCAGAAACACGGAATTGAGATCTATCTTGGGATCAAAGAAGCGTAACTCTGCCTAAACTGGTTTCCATTCTAGCTACTAGCGTATCTACATTTTTAGGAAAATAACAAGAATCAAACAGACGGAAAAGCTGTTCCGTTTTGAGACTGCAGCAAGTAGTGTTAATTTCTGAAACGGAACAGCTGTTACGTTTCTATGATCCTAAGAGAACTGTTGCTTTTCCCGCCATGTGTTGTAAACGGATTGGCGCCATCACTCTGTGACAACAATAAAAAAGTACTTATCAAAAAATTTAACAATTATCAGTCTTGAATGAGTTTGCAAGTAGACATGATCGTAATGGAGTCCAGTTCAGAGGAAGAAGGATGGTGAAAATGTGTAAGAAGGAATGGAATTTAGAGAAATTGTGTAAGTATTATAATGTGTTTATTAGTGTGTGTATATGATTATTACAGTTATAATAATTATTACTGTTATTGTTATATTATTATTATTATTATTATTATTATTATTATTATTATTATTATTAATTGTATCTGAATCTTAAGAATTACAACGTTAAAAGGTTGAAGAGATGTTCACACCGTTCGTTGATTCAGATTCTCAGATAGTGATCCTTCATATCAACCGAACGAGTCTACTGATTCTGATGAGTACTATTCCAGTCCAGCTAGATATTTTCTTTTTCCATTCTCTGAATATTTTCTTGTAAAGGATATATATAATTCGTTTATTGTAGGCCTACTCATTAAAGTGAAACTTAAAACAAAATCGTATGAAAATGGTAAAAAATAAACTATTTTAGTATGTTTGAAAAACTAAAAATCCGGGCCCTAGTTGTAAGTTTATATTAGGCTATTGACTTATTATCATAAAATCCGATAACAATTTATTTCATTCGAATATTATCAAAATATAACAAGAAACCTCATATTTCGTTATGTAGAAATAAAATGCAGGGCCACTTCAGGCGAATTACATGGTCTAAATGATGATTTGAAACTTTATAATACTCTTATAGCTGAGCATCCTGATTTCATTGTATAGTAAGTAAAGTGATCCCTATACAGGCCATGGAGGCCCAAAGGGTTCCAGGAGGTTGAGGCTCCTAGATTTTGGACATTCGGACGTGAAGGTGGTAAGGTTGTCAGCCTTACGCACCGGCAGCCTTTACTCCCAGGATTGCTCCTGGTACTCATTTCTGTTAGAGAATGAGTCAACCCCAAGGCCATAGTGCCACCAGAAGGATAAGGCCACTTGAAAACCTCCAACGACCTCATCGGGAATCGAAACCGCGACCTTCCTGTTTGTAGCGCAGCGCTTAAACCACTACGCTACGCCATACCCTTTCATTGTATAGTGTCCACTAATTTAAGATAAAAATTAAATAAGTATTTAATATTAATGATTAAATACTTTAATTGTTTTGTCTTTTATTTGTTTCATCTTAATAATTCTAAATATTTCTAGCTTTAAATATAAAATTTTGTAGAAATGAGTTTCGTTCTTGTAATTTTGAATTTCTTACTTTGAATTTAAAAAAAAACTGTTTAACTGTTTTAAGATTGTATTTAATTTGTGTGTATATTTGTAAGTTCTTACTCTCTTATTAATATATGTACGATATATGATACCGTAATTATAGCCCATTGACAGGAGCTTTGCTCATCTGATGCCTTCAAGAACATATGTATGATTTTGTATGTATTCTGTTTGCATGTTTGTTTGAAAATTTGATTTCAATTTTAAAAAATCCGAGCGAGATGGCAGAAGTAAGAGGTCCTGTTCCTGTATTCAAACATCAAAAACCAGTGGACGGCCAATTTAACTTGGGTTTTTCGTGGTTTCCTCATTCGCAAAGGCAAAAGGCAGGACTTGTAGGATTTGTTAACTTTCCATAACTCATCGCCCCTTTGTCACACAATATCAGAATCGTTTAAAATGAACGTAAGTCAAAAAGGCATCACCGAAAAATAGAAACAAATGCACACGAATGAATCACTTCAAGATTCTGAACAAGTGATATGAATTAAGCCTACATGCAGTTAAAGCATAAGTAATAAGCTAAGCTTATTAATAACTTAATAATAACGATTGTAATATACAGTAATTAATAACAAAGAAAATTGCTTGAATAAAAATATCTTCGTGAACAAATCTGAATTCAAAAAATGAAAAGTATTCAGGTATTGTACTATTTCCCTACTTAAAATAGCAATCAGAAAAGGGAGTCTAAGTCATATATTATATTGACTATCTTTAATTTTCACTCTCTTTTATGATTTATTTTTTGACCTAATAATCTATCGAATAGCAATTATTTACTCAGTTAAAAACCTGGAGGTTGTACATTAATTTTTGAATGTTATATGTCGGCTTTATCCATCGACCTAAAAACCTCAATATGTTGTCCTAATAATCTATTGAACAGCAATTATTTACTCAGTTAAAAACATGGAGGCAGTACATTATTCATCAACCTACCAACCTCAATAACAAAGTTTGTGCAATAGTCTATATAATATTGCAATGTTTATTTTAAAAGATTATTCTATTAAAGTAATATCCTTCACCGAACTCCGCGCAGTGTTGCCAACCCCTGTTTGACCAAAGAAAGGAGATTGGCACTAAAAAAGGAGATTAAAGTAGATTTCAAATTTATATGGGTACCACTTTTCCATAAATATAGGCCTACATGGAAAATGTTGGTCGTTTGCAAAAACATATGCTAAAATTCACATCAAAACGTCTCAAGTGATGTAATGTTTATTCACAGATATATAGAGAGATATATGTGTTTAATGTAAGAGACTCTGTAGGCTAGTGTGCCTAACAGGGTTGCAATAGGATTTTCGGAGGACCACTGGATTATAATCCAGAAAATATTTAAATTTAGAATTGCAGGAATGTTTGAAGGAAGCAGGAAGAATGGAGAGAGAATTGCTTCTTTATTCTTCTTATTCTTAGCTGTAGTTGTCAATAATTATGATCTGTTATCTTTGCTAAGTAGATTTCAGGATAATTTCAAGGTTGATTCATTATTATAACATAATATGGTTTGTTTCCACAACAACAATTCAAATAACTTTATTTTTGTTTCAACAGTTACAATATAATAATTGAGCTGTATTGGCTCAGAATACTACTGCAGTATACTTTATCTGCAAGTAGGAAAAGAGAAGCTGCAAATATTTGCCAAAACTTCTTAACTTTATGAAAGCGGAATTACTTCTGTAAGAACCACTAATATGCTAGACCAATCCTTGGTCTTTGTGTAATATTAAAGTTTATTCAAACTACTACGGCAGCATATTGGGCTTGCACGTAGAGAAAAAGAGGAGCTGCAAAGATGCCAAAACTCCCTAGCATTATACAATCAGTTTTACATTATAATGACACAAAGATGCTAAGCCTACTTGGCTTTTGTGTAATATAACATGGTTAGGTTTGAGTTACTTAACTTGGTTTGCGACTATCTGATGAGAATGTGACTGCATTTAGCCGGACTGAAGTTAAGGGATGTACAGTTATTGTAGATGAAGTTCTGCGTTGCTGTGGATCATCCTGAACGGTGGCCAGTAGCGAGTACTTCCAATGGCTGCAGGCTACGCTCCACGCAGTTCTAGTGATGTTTCAAATATCCACCTCCTGGTAGATTAAGTCGTGGCTGTCATTGCTGGTTCCATGCTGAGTAGTGTGTAGAAACTGTACTAATATATATTCAGACTTGTGGTCTGTTGCTAAATTGGGCTGTGCCCTTACGAAGCGACGATCGGTGAGAGAATGAGAGAAAGTCTAACGGCCAAAATGCGTTCACATAATCATCTTACAAAGAGTCGAGTTCTAGAATCCCATGGAAGGCTCTTCTAGAAGTGTCTAGTAGCTTCCATCCAGAACTAGGGTACATTTACAGAGAATGACATGCTGTAATTATTCTGTAACATAAAAAATTAATATGTGAGCATTTACATTCTAATTGCAATGTATAATTACAGAGAAATTTAATAATTTCAGTGCGGTGAATAATCGATTTATTCATAAAGCTGCATCTAATCGATGGCACTAATCGATAGGACGGCTTTAAGTAAGCTACTGTATTCTGTCTGTAGCGCCAAGTGAATGTTAATGAGCTAGCACTCGACTTATCGATATCAGTTCGATGTCGGCAATGCAGCTTTCTATTGCTAATTGACATTAATTAGTAATTCTGCTGATAATAGCTAATATTAACAAGAATAGATGTGCAAAATTATTCTTTAGTTCATTATAGTACAGAATATAACATATGTTTTCTTTTTCTAAGCATATATAAACAGGTACAAGTGTGCCAAGAATTCTGGCTACTGATAATTGGCATCAGTGCCATCTAGTGATTTGTATTAATACTTCATTACTAGTAATTGCTATAAAGGTATAAAAATAGGCTCTAAGCTGTACGAGCTTACATACTGGGGGGGGGGCCCAAGAAAATAGAAAAATTTACTGAGCAGGCAGTGGACACAGCTTAGATATAGGCCTTTTTAGTATAGAATTGGCCGTTTTGACTGTTGCTACTCTAACTTTACCATCTGGACCAGGATGCACTTCTATAATCCTAGCCAGTGGCCAGTTCATAGGAGGAACATTGTCCACCATTAATATAACTAATTGATTAGTTTTCAGATTTTGAGTTTCTGTGTTCCACTTCTGTCTCTGTTGCAAAGTATTTAAATACTCTTTGACCCATCTGGCCCAAATGCATTGTGACTGTTGCTCTAACAATTGATAGCGTGACAGCCTGGACAGGTTTATAGACTGTAAGTCTGGGTGGGGGATAGAATTTAAAGGAGCACCAATGAGGAAGTGACCAGGGGTTAATGCCATGTAGTCTTGAGAGTCGCTGCTCATCGGTGTCAGTGGTCTACTGTTGATGATGGCTTCTATTCTGCATAGAAGTGTGCTGGCTTCTTCATAGCTGTAGATAGTGTCTTTCATCACCTTGTATAGAATAGTTTTCATGCTGCGGTTAGATCTTTCTACAAGTCCTGCCATGTGGCTTGCCCTTGGTGGCAGAAAATGGAATTGTATATTTAGATTTGCTGTAAAGTTCATTATATCTGTGTTAGCTTGCTCCGTCTGGAATTGTTCATAGAGTTCACTCAGCTCTCGTGAGGCTCCTATGAAGTTTCTGCCATTATCCAGGTACAGGTGGGAAGGTAGTCCCCTTCTAGAAACGAATCTTTGCAAGGATGCAATGAATGCTGCTGAAGTGGCTGCTGTTACCAATTCAATGTGTACTGCTTTGGTACATAAACATATGTGCATACAGATGTAAGCTTTATATACTGTTTTGCCTCTCCCATGATCCTTCAAAGAGATAGGACCTACAAAATCTATGGCTGTGGTGTCGAAAGCTCGGTTGGGAGTAACTCTGGCTTGGGGCAAAGTTCCCATGATTTGCTGTGCTTTGACAGGGCTGTGTCTAAAGCATGTGAGGCATCCTTTTAAGGCTGATTTTACAGTTTGAACTCCATGGATGGGCCAGTACTGTTGTCTTAATGTGTACAGTATGCCTTGAGGGCCTTCATGTAAGTTTTTTAAGTGTGTGTCTCTGACAATGATGTCTGTAATATGGTGCTTGGCAGGTAATATAATTGGATGTTTAGCATTGTAGTCTAAATCAGTATGGTGCAGTCTTCCACCTACACGAAGTATGCTATCTTTATCCAAGTATGGATGCAGTGGCAATAGTGAACTGCTTCTAGAAATACAATTATTCTTTCTAATGTGAGCCATGTCTTCTGAGAAGGCTTCTTTCTGAGTAGCATGTATGATAGCATTGTGAGCTTTATGTAGTTCTTGCAGGCTGATAGGGCCAACAAATCTATCAGAGTTGTGTAGACAGTTGTGTTTGAATCTCAGAATATAAGCTGTATTCCTGAGTAACTTTCTGAAAGAGGAATATCTATGCAAGTATTCATTGTGTGTACTTATAGTCATAAAGGCTTTTGCTGTTTTCTTGGTTTCTGGTATTTCTTCTGTCTGAAATACTTTGTCAGTGGTAGGCCAAAAACATTCATCTTGTGTTAGGAATTTTGGACCATTCCACCATAGAGTTTGGTTATGAAGCTTGTTAGGTGAGACAGGTTTAGTGATGAGATCTGCAGGATTCTGCTGTGTTGGCACATGTCTCCATTGACAGTTTTCTGTAGCAGCTTGAATTTTGGTTACTCTGTGTGCTACAAAAGTGTTCCATTTGTGTGGAGGCTGTGTGATCCACTGTAAGGTTATGAGACTGTCAGTCCAGAAATATACTGCTGATATCATAATCTGCAAAGATAAGCTTACTTTTTGGTATAAGCATGCTGCCAACTGAGCTGCACAGAGCTCCAGTCTGGGCAAAGTAATCTGCTTAAGTGGGGCCACTCTAGATTTGCTTGTCAGTAGTTGAACTTGTGTTTTGTGGCTTTCATCTTCAGATTTTATGTAGCATGCTGATCCATATGCCTGTGGGCTGGCATCACTGAAAAAGTGCAGTTCTACATGACTGAAATTGAGTATTAGAGTGTTCCTTGGGATTCTGTATAATTCTACATAGTGAAGTTGTGAATATAGTTCATTCCAGGCCTTCTGTATGTCAACAGGAGCTTGCTGGTCCCAACCTATGTCATTCAGCCAAATCTGTTGCATAATACATTTAGCTGCAGAGATGATGGGGGCAATTAGTCCCTGAGGGTCATATAGAGTACAGATGGCAGATAGAATCTGTCTCTTAGTGGTAGCTGCTGGTAATGACTTCACTGTGTACTGTAGCAAGTCTTGTAATGGATTCCAGTGTAATCCTAGTGTTTTTACTGTATTCTGCTCTTCCAAATGAGTAAGTGTAGCTTTAGAGAGCTTTTCTTGTGGCAGTGTTCTCAAAACTTCTTGTGAGTTGGAACAAAACTGTGTTAGGTTAAATCCACCTGTCTGTAATAGTTGTGACACTTCTGTGGCTGCTAGTATAGCTTCCTGCTCTGTAGAAAATGATGCAAGGAGATTATCAACATAAAAGCAAGTAGATAGCAATTTGGATGCTGTGGGAAATCTGTTTCTCTCATCCTCTGCCAACTGGTTGAGTACTCTGGTTGCTTCAAAAGCTGAACAGGCTTGTCCATATGTGATAGTGTTGAGCTGATATATCTTCACTGGAGTGGATTTAGAATGTCTCCAGAAGATTCTTTGGAAGTCTCTTTGCTGTGGCTGTACCATTACCATCCTGTACATTTTCTCTATGTCAGCACTCACAACATATGGGTGGCATCTGAACTTCAAGAGTATGGTGTAGAGATCAGGTTGCACACAGGGTCCTGTGTATAGGATATCATTGAGTGATGTACCTGTTGAGGTTTTGAATGAAGCGTTGAAGACTACTCTGAGTTTTGTGGTTTCTGAGTCTTCCTTTAAGACAAATTGGTGTGGAATATAATATGCTTCTGGGCCATCCTGGTAGAAACTTTCGTCCACTTGGGTCATATGACCTAGGGCTTCATATTGCTGCATGAAGTCTGAGTACTGTTGGAGTATAGTAGGCTGTTTATGGAGTCTGGTTTCATTAGAGAAGAAACGTTTCAAAGCTCCAGTTCTAGAGGCACCAAGATTACCTGTGGGCTTCTTGAATGGTAAGGTTATTGTGTAGCGTCCATCTTTATCTCTCTGTATTGTTTCTTGAAAATGTTGCTCGCATATGGAGTCTTCTTCAGATCTTACTGGTTGGATAATTTCTTCCATTTCCCAGAATTTCTGCATGTTCTTGTGGATTTGTTCTGTTATGCTTAAGTGGCAACGTGGTTCTTGTCTTCTACCCTGAGTGCAGTGTATTTGCCCTGAGAGAATCCAACCTAGTCTGGTCTCTCTGATGAATGCTTTGTGTTTGTTGGTTTTGTTGATGGGTATAGTGTGTCCCATTAACAAGTTCCAAAATACATCTGCCCCTAGCAATATGTCAATGGTACCGGGTATGTGAAATCTGTTGTCTGCTAGCACAATGTCATTAGGAATTCTTAAGCTGGTGACATCTATAGGTGCACTGGGAATGTCTTTGGCAATCTGGTTAATGATGAGGCACTGTAGCTGTCTTTTGTAGCCATTGCCATGTGCGTCACTTATTTGTATGTGTCCAATTTCCAAGACATTGGAGGTGTGTAGGTTTACACCGGTCACAGCTATGGTGGTAGGCTTGGTTTGTAACTGTAGCCTATCAGCCAAATCTTGAGTTATAAATGTGTGCGTGGCACCTGAATCCAATAATGCTCTGGCTTTTATGAGTCTGCCATTCTGAGCTTTCACTAGTATTTCTGCTGTGGCAAGAAATGTATGAGTTTTGGGCGTGATTTGAGCATTGTTAGCAAATGCTGTGCCTGTAGCATTGCTGCTGGTAGTAGCTGGAGATTGTCTAGTACCACTGTGGCTTTGGTTTCCGTTTTGTCTGTTAGGCAATCTACTAGTGTATTGTGTAGTTGCATGTTGCCTATATTCATTGCTGCGAACCTTGTCTTGGTGTAGCAGTGTGTGATGGCGTTGTTGGCATTTATAACAAGATGTAGATGTGCAGTTTCTGACGTGATGTCCTGCTCTGAGACAATTACTGCATAGTCTATTAGTGTTTACAAAGTTCCATCTCTGTGTGTTATTGAGGTTATGGAAGTCTTCGCATTTGTGTAACTGGTGATCTTGCCTGCACAGTATACAATTGTTGGCTGCATGGGCAACAAAGGTACGTGGGCTCAGTTGTCTGTGGCAAATAGGCTTGTTCTGTGTATTGTGTACAGTTTTAGGCCTGCTGGAGCTGTCTGGTGTCTCCAGAGCTTGTCCCCTTCTCTGTAGGAAGTTACAGAGTTCTTTGAATGTGTTTAGCTGATCTACTGTGCCCTCTAGGCTCCATGCTTTGAGCGTAGTAGGGTCAAGTTTAGACGTGAGAAGATGAGTGAGCATGTAGTCCCATCTAAGGTTCTCTGGTGTGATAGATTCTATTGACCTAACCTGTCTGGTAAAGTGGTCAAGTAAGTCCATTAATTGACTGGGTGATTCCTTAGGGATCTTGCTATAGTCAATCAAAGACTGTAATAACTGTTGCAGTATAATTTTGTTGTTCTGAAACCTTTCATTGAGTAAGTTCCAAGCGGTTTCATAACCTTTAGCAGTTAATGGTAGTGTGTCAATGAGTTTGTTGGCTGGGCCTTGCAATGCTATTCTCAAATAGTGAAACTTGTGAACTGGATCAAGCGAATTGTTACTGTGAACAAGTGAGATGAACAGTTCTCTAAATGGTAGCCAATCTGAATGCCTGCCATTGAAGTGTGGCAAATTTATCTTTGGTAGCTGAACTCTAGGAGTGCAATTAGCTTGCATGTTAGGTTGAGTTGTATCTTGAGGCTGAACTTGTGTCATGTTAGCCTGTGAGTACTGTGTTTCATAATCCCTAATTTTTCTGCGAGCCATGCCTACAGTTGTGTAGTATGTCTCTTCGAAAGCTTGTCTTTCTCCTTCCCAGTCAGGGTCTGAGTCGCATGTTTCTATCTTACTCTGTATTTCCTCAAAGTCCCTTAATAACGATTCATCCTGTGATAGTCTGTATGCAGTTTCTTCAATATTGTCTTGGTCGACTTGAACTGACAAAACATATTGGTAGAATCTAGTTAACTTTCCTTTGATGACTGCCCTCTTCTGCTTGTAGTTCTTAAGTTTGGAGGCATCTGTGGCAAGTACTTGTGAGTCTGGCATTGTGAGGGGTGGTGTATGACAGTGTGTTATAAGGAAGGCTGTCACTTACCTTAATATCCAGTAAGACTGTTGTCCCTTGCACGGCTCTACCAGAATTCTTGCACCTTTTCTTACCACTAGGCCTGCTATGACTGCTCCTAGTATATGATGCAGTTAACATAGGCTGAAAATACAATAGAGTATTAGAATTGTACAAATACAAGATGTGTTTTACAAACAATATACACTGTTGGTATGAGGAGTGGACAAAGTGATTATCCAAGGTGTGGATAGAATCCAGGCTCGTTGAGGACCAAAAAATGTAGGTTTTTGGTCTGAAGAGTGGATGAAATGTACTTCCACGGCGTGGGTAGAATCCAGGCCCGGCAAGGACCAAAAAATGTAGGCTAGTGTGCCTAACAGGGTTGCAATAGGATTTTCGGAGGACCACTGGATTATAATCCAGAAAATATTTAAATTTAGAATTGCAGGAATGTTTGAAGGAAGCAGGAAGAATGGAGAGAGAATTGCTTCTTTATTCTTCTTATTCTTAGCTGTAGTTGTCAATAATTATGATCTGTTATCTTTGCTAAGTAGATTTCAGGATAATTTCAAGGTTGATTCATTATTATAACATAATATGGTTTGTTTCCACAACAACAATTCAAATAACTTTATTTTTGTTTCAACAGTTACAATATAATAATTGAGCTGTATTGGCTCAGAATACTACTGCAGTATACTTTATCTGCAAGTAGGAAAAGAGAAGCTGCAAATATTTGCCAAAACTTCTTAACTTTATGAAAGCGGAATTACTTCTGTAAGAACCACTAATATGCTAGACCAATCCTTGGTCTTTGTGTAATATTAAAGTTTATTCAAACTACTACGGCAGCATATTGGGCTTGCACGTAGAGAAAAAGAGGAGCTGCAAAGATGCCAAAACTCCCTAGCATTATACAATCAGTTTTACATTATAATGACACAAAGATGCTAAGCCTACTTGGCTTTTGTGTAATATAACATGGTTAGGTTTGAGTTACTTAACTTGGTTTGCGACTATCTGATGAGAATGTGACTGCATTTAGCCGGACTGAAGTTAAGGGATGTACAGTTATTGTAGATGAAGTTCTGCGTTGCTGTGGATCATCCTGAACGGTGGCTAGTAGCGAGTACTTCCAATGGCTGCAGGCTACGCTCCACGCAGTTCTAGTGATGTTTCAAATATCCACCTCCTGGTAGATTAAGTCGTGGCTGTCATTGCTGGTTCCATGCTGAGTAGTGTGTAGAAACTGTACTAATATATATTCAGACTTGTGGTCTGTTGCTAAATTGGGCTGTGCCCTTACGAAGCGACGATCGGTGAGAGAATGAGAGAAAGTCTAACGGCCAAAATGCGTTCACATAATCATCTTACAAAGAGTCGAGTTCTAGAATCCCATGGAAGGCTCTTCTAGAAGTGTCTAGTAGCTTCCATCCAGAACTAGGGTACATTTACAGAGAATGACATGCTGTAATTATTCTGTAACATAAAAAATTAATATGTGAGCATTTACATTCTAATTGCAATGTATAATTACAGAGAAATTTAATAATTTCAGTGCGGTGAATAATCGATTTATTCATAAAGCTGCATCTAATCGATGGCACTAATCGATAGGACGGCTTTAAGTAAGCTACTGTATTCTGTCTGTAGCGCCAAGTGAATGTTAATGAGCTAGCACTCGACTTATCGATATCAGTTCGATGTCGGCAATGCAGCTTTCTATTGCTAATTGACATTAATTAGTAATTCTGCTGATAATAGCTAATATTAACAAGAATAGATGTGCAAAATTATTCTTTAGTTCATTATAGTACAGAATATAACATATGTTTTCTTTTTCTAAGCATATATAAACAGGTACAAGTGTGCCAAGAATTCTGGCTACTGATAATTGGCATCAGTGCCATCTAGTGATTTGTATTAATACTTCATTACTAGTAATTGCTATAAAGGTATAAAAATAGGCTCTAAGCTGTACGAGCTTACAGACTCCATCTTTTCATTTTCACAGCTGCATCCACACATTTTTACAGGGTTGTCACTTTTAACTTGATTGTCTTCGCTCTCATACATGTCCACTCTCACCCGATCTGTCAATGACCTATTTACCACAAATGAATGATAGTCTTCTCTATTATGATCTCTCACGCAAGTAACATTAATGTTAAACAGTGATTCGATTCTCCATGTTTCAGCACCGAACTAGACTTTGATTATCATCTGGATTTACATTTAACTACATTCCATGGCAAAGTAAAATCAGAGAAAAAAGGAACAATACATATTTCAAAAGGAAAATGTCATAAAGTAAGGAGATTTGCTATGTTTCTAATAGTTTTAAAGTAAAAAAGTAGACAATGTTAAAAAATGGAAATCTCCTTCAAAATAAGTAGACACGGCAACACAATTGAGGAAATAAAATAAATGCCTTTGGCATAAGCGTTTGCTCTGCCACATTTTAATCTTATTTCGGAGAATCCCGTCAACGAGTTTTCTGATAAAATACATTTGCAGATAATTCCTCGTGCAAATATTTGGAAAGTGGTAATATTTTTCAAATGTAATGTAATAATTATGGTAAATTAACATAAGAAAATATGTTAATATTTAAACAAGTCTCTCTATAACTCTATTATGGCAATACTAAGGTAGTTCTTCGCCAGGATTAAAGAAAAATATATAGCGCATTCCAATAACAAAAAATCCCTTTAGGCAAGCCTACAGGCTGAGGTAGATTTCAAAGTGCTTTTGGTTTAATTTACTGTCGCTGCATAGCACTCTTCTTCTTTAGCCTTGGCATGACAAACCCGCAATAATAATTGCAAAAAAGAGGAAAGAGCACTTTTTCAAACATTTAAATCTCGCCTTAAATTAGAGCTATCGAGAAACTAATTATTGATTTGTAGAGTACTCATCAAGAGCTTTTCAATGATACCCCACAAGACGTGGTTTCAAAAATTTCGAATTTCCATCCCCCACCCCCACCCGTACCCCCAAAACACCCGAATCGTTGGTGTCACTGTGAACTCCATAGGGAGTACTCTAATTTATTCAAATAAAGTTTCCCTCTATACTTCATAGGGGCCGAGATATAATTTTAAAATTTCAACCCCCTCCCCCGACCGCCCCCTTGGGCCAATTTTGATCATTAACGAACTTGTCCGAACTATTGGGCCTAGAAATAACATCATAAAATTACGGCCGCTATCGTGTAAAGATATATATATATATATATATATATATATATATATATATATATATATATATAAAAGGCTTTGTCCTGACTGACTGACTGACAGGAATCAACGTAGAGCCTAAACTATAACAGGTAGAGACTTGGAATTTTGACAGTACCTTCGTTTCATAATGTAGGTGCTCACTAAGAAAGGATTTTGAAAAATTCAGATTTTGAATGCCAAAAATCAAATGTTTTTGAGAATACTTAATCCCTTCTTACACAGAATTATCGAATCCGAATCACATTTGACATTAAAACATATTGTTGCCAGTGGGTTTCAGATGGGTTTGGAATTAAATTAAAAGGAAGTTTGACAATTACAGTTGGCTTTGTGTATTTTTGTCATACCTTGGAAATTAAACTTTCGCGATCGCTTGAATGTTGTAAGCCCTAATATGTTCAAACATTGTTTTATTTGGACGAAACTCACTATACAGGGGTTTTCTGGACCAAGGAACTCGAATCTGAGGTCGCTTTTACCAGGCGATGCTATCTAATCGTGGTATGTAGTCCACGTGATTTAGGTGTTAATAAATATAATGATTTAACTATTATGCTCTTAATTGTTAATTTTTTAAATAATTATCGCGGGCGAAGCCGCGGGCACATGCTAGTATATAATATATATATATATATATATATATATATATATATATATATATATATATATATATATATATAATATCACAACATTTTTTTTTTTTTGAACGGGCGGTGGTTTCGTACTTAGGGAAGCATGAAACGTAAAGATATGAAAGAATTTTTCGAAAATCATGACATGGTATCCATTGCAATAGGTAGATTTTTCTTCGAAATCTACCTAAAAACAGTAAACTATGTTGTTCTTTGTTATAGCTGACTGTGATATTTTAACATGATTATCCGTTTCGTTTTTAAGGCAGTCACATGGTCCAATCTTATAAAATCTAAAAATGGCTAAATAAGACGTTGTAAACTAAAAATGGCTAAAACCATCTTTTAATTAAAATACGGCAAAATACTTAACAAATTAATAATGTGTAATTTAATCGAATTATTAATCTTATACCAAACATTAGTTTTTAAATATGTGTCTACATTTTGCATATTGCTCATTGTTATCAGTAGGGCCCGGATTCTTAGGTTTTAAACCATTTTGTTCCTTGCTAGCTAAATGTGATATGATATTTACGCAAAGTTATCCTTTTCATCGCCATGGCAGTCACATAGTCCATTCTTATAAAACCTAAAAATGGCTAAATAAAACGTTAATAACTAAAAATGACTAAAACTGCTTTTTAATTAAAATACGATAAAATGCTTAACAAACTAATAATATGTATTTTGTATTTGTATTTATCTGTAACACCATTAAGTAATATAACATTACAATACGTTTAGTTAAGAAATACAAAGCAAACAATCATTCAAAGTCGCGTTCAAGATATTCTTGTACAGTAGAAAAATTCCTCTTTACAAATATCTCTTTGATTTTGCTTTTAAAGATTTTAATGTTTCTTACGTTTCTGATGTTGTTTGAGACCACGGCATTCTTAAGAAGCTTACACTTGCAGTTTGTTCACATTGTTTGCTCCAGCAAGACGCCGAAAGTAGAGTACGGTTTTCTAAAAGTTTATTAATTGAGAGACGTACTTGTTGAATTTATGTGGTGGAGTTGGAAATGGCGGGGGTAATTATAAAATTAAGAAAAAAGTACTTATAACTAGCCCGAATTTTTAGGTTTTTATAAACCCTGTTTTAGTTCTTTAAAACATATTATTGAAATAGTTTTATTTTAGTTGTTTTACCCTATTCAGAGGATTTTTTTTTTAATTTCACTTAAGTAAGTACAATAACCACATTGAAAAAGTATGTAATTAGTTTATTCATTTTATTTTTACTTAAATTTCTATGGCTCTGAACCACAAAACTATAGGAATGCTTTTTCTTTGTTTTACAATTGCCCTGTCATTTCAAACTCACCATAAACTAAACGAGAACTTTTCTCAATAATAAAGCCTTATCGGTCAACTTTTAGAATACTTCACTTGGAGCAAACTCTGTGAATAAACTGCAAGTGTAAGCTTCCTAATTTGCTTCTAAAAAAAAACGGGGATTTCAGTTCCCTTAACGATTTCCTTTACTGGGGCAATGGGCAAAATTGCAAAACGCAATGTTTTATTTTATCTCACAAAATAATATACTGGCAACAATGAGCAAGATGAAAAATGTAGGCAGGTATTTAGAAAGTAATTTTAGTAGAACAATAATTAGATTAGGTTAATTATTATTGTTATTTTATCGTATTTTAATTGAAAAACAGCTTTAGCCATTTTTAGTTTTTAACATCTTATTTAGCCAATTTTAGGTGTTATAAGATGGGACTATGTGACTGCCATGACAACGAAACAGACAATTAAGGAGTTATATGTACAAAGGGCGTATATCAGAAAACCATGTTTTAAGAAAATCACATTATTAATGTTTACATGTCTTTGAAAACCTGTGTTAATGATTTATTTTTTCAATTATATAATAAAGATGACAAAGATGACAATAGCACTGACATTACCCGAATGAAACCCTTTACAATTGGTGTAAGTATTGTTTTATCCATAAAATATATATTATAAAATATGTTCTTATACGTCCTTTTCTTATAAGTTCATAGCAAAATTATATGACCGACATTTATTTTTAAATGTTTAATGATAACTGGAAAAGTTATGTGAATACAAACTGAAACTTCCAGTGCAAATTTCCATAGCAGTTCAATGAAGCAAACAGTAGACTATTTCAATCTTCTCGCTTTTCAGCTTACCTATGGAGTTTTATACCAGTTCAAAGAAAGGTACGATATATTAAACTTCATATCTACATATCAGTGTCCATCACTTGAATCAAGAGTTTGCTCCTCCTTCTCTCTGACCTTGCTGATTGACTCTCAAGCCAACTTAATTCCTCTTCATTGAGGAATCTGAAGAGATTCCTTATTATATTTTCCTTAGCAGTATTCAGTTTAACGTGGCAATTGGTTGTAAGTTTAAATTCAATGAAATTTAAGGAGACTTTTCTAAAGAAAAATGGTTCTTAAGAACCAAAATATAAACCACACACTCCACCTCCGCCATGTTGAGAAAATGCCATTATTTGATAGGGGTGGATTTTGAAACTTGAATTTCTACGTTTGGGTTTCTGTGGAAAAAGTTCCTTGAGTCAAGGATTCCAATTCTTTAATTCATCTTCACACCATTTAGAACTACAAAGGGTGAGAGGTTTTGTCGACGGTTCTTGATTATTTCCATATATATTCGCCTAAAGTATGGAATGTTCTCCATTTTTCGAAATAGCGTCAAACCTCTACATTTCGAGATATCGAAACGAAAATTTAGAGGTTAGCCAACAGGACCATGGGGAACAAGAATATGCATTATCCCTAAAAAGGGCATATACAGGCATAAGCCCCTTGTACATATAACTCCTCAATTATATTACAATATCACAGTTAGCTAGCAAAAAACAAAATACTTTAAACCCTGAGAATCCGGGCCCTACTTACAACATGTTCTATACCAACGAGGAGAATAACAACACTTTAAATTTATGTAAGTATGACCTCATTATAGTATGCAGAGTCGAGCTTCCATACAAGCGTGTTGGCCTAACGTCGTCCTTAATGGAATCATGAATATTTCACTGCAGACTGTAGTGTGAATTAAGTTGCGAAATGTTCCCTTTCTTTCGGGCAGCGGGATCGATTGTGCAGTGTGCAAGATGCCAAAAACTCGACTGACCATTTGATCGGGAACTCCAGTAGGCGAGGCAGAAGTGACTGTTAATGCGTGTATTATCGTGTTACAATGTACGCACCGTGATCGTAAATGTTAAAAACGAATATAGGATATTATTATCACAAGCTAAAAAAATTGCAAATGCTAAGGCAACTGAGACATCGAACAATAAAATCAAGAGCTGCGTGGAATATTATAAGTAAATCTGCCAGAAGTGAGAAGTTAACTTTTCTCCCAATCACGTAAATAGTTTTCTTATAGAATCTGTAGACAACATTGCTAAAACAAACAAATCGGCGTCTGAACATTTATTAAATCTTGATATGCCTACTTCTTCATTTAAACTTATTGAAGTACATGTGACGATGTACTAAGCGCTGTTGCTAAAATGCATAACTCTGATTGTAGAGATATGTATAAACTATCTAATATATGATAAAGGAGATAATTAACTATATTATCTCTCCATTAACATACTGCATTAACAAATGCTTTAATAAAGGTATGTTCCCAAGTCAACTTAAATTAGCTAAAGTAATACCAGTCTACAAAAAGGGCAATAAATCAGAACTAAAAAGTTACAGACCAATATCTCTTGTGTCAGTATTTTCTAAATTATTTGAGATACTTATCCACAATCAATTATATTATTACTTTGAACAAGCTAATGTGCTTGCTATGGGACAGTTTGGATTTAGAACAGGTAAATCTACTATTGACGCAGTACAACTGCTTACTGATAATTAGGGCTAGGACTTTTAGGTAAATACATTTTTTTTTGCTATTACTTATGATTTCTGGAGTTTGTCAAAGTTTCGGTTGGGACCTTTGGATTCAAAATACTGAGTTGCATATCACATAAACAAATTTTTTTCGATATTTCTTATTTGAATAAATATTTTTGGTAACTTAATTATTTTTACATACTTTACCACATATCATGTTTAGAAATGAATATTTTGACAGTTTTCGTAATATTTTACCACATATCATGTTTAGAAATGAATATTTTGACAGTTTTTGTAAAATTGCGCCATATTTTCAATGTGTTGCGTTGTTATGTTCAGTCAGAGAATAAATCAGGGCGGATTTGGCCTTCATTAGTGCAAATTTCTGTTTCCTCTCACACTGCAATACTATGTTGGAAACAACAAAACAATTGTCGACAGAATCAATAAAAAGAAATCAAACACATTGAAAACAAACTTAACAAAATCAGTGGTTCAAAAGCAAACAAAATTAAAGAAAAATTCCTGTCATGCCTAAATAAGAATGAAGGGTTACAAGTGTTGCGCAAGATTTCTGAAATTTTAATGGGTAACAGTGTAGAGAACTTGGAGCAGATGGAACATCTGAGTGTCAGTGTTACAAATATGCAAGATGTTGAACGTAGATTTTCAAGATACAAGTCTCTGTTCCGTGAAAATCGTCACAGCTTTAAGATGCACAACTTAAGATCTGCTTTTGTCGTTCACTGCAACAGTTCTACACTTGCTGACTAGAATGACTAGATGAGTAGGGCTACTTCTGTAAATATTGGTTAAATAAGTTAATTAAAATATTTTCATATTTTCGACTTTTTAAACACATAAAAAATAAATATTTTCGTTTTTATAAGCACCTAAAAGTCCGAGCCCTACGTGATAATATATTAAATAGGCCTACCAACGAAGCAAAAAGCTTTGCCTGGGTTAATTATAGTGATCTAAGCAAAGCATTTGACTGTGTAGATCATCGTATTCTATTGAACAAATTGTCATACTATGGTAGTCGTGGAACTGCTCATAAATTGCTTTCAATTTATGTAACCATAAACAAGTTGTTCAGATTGGAGATGAGGTCTCTGAGATGGCAACAGTAAAGTCGGGTGTTCCACAGGGCTCTGTTCTGGGCCCGTTTCTTTTTCTTGTTATGGTAAGTAATTTACCATGTAATACTATATAGAAAACAATTTTATTCGCCGATGTTACCACTTTATTAATAATCATGACAATATAGACTGTCTTGAATCTGATATACAAAATAATACAATACACTTATCTCATTGTTTCGAGCACAGTTTTCTTCTGAACGACTCAAAAACTCAAAATATAATTTTTACTCTAAATAATCTTGTTTTGCCACAGCCTTGTGGAATTTTTATTGATAGATTTTAACTTGCGAGATTCATATAAAATTAGTCTTATGTAGAAAGTTGTCAAAGGTTGTATTTCTGTTCAGGAATTTAGTTAACTGTGTTCCGTTTGAGTATGTGAGGAGTTCATATTATGGATATTTCCAGAGTGTAATAAATTATGGAGACCGTCGACGTGGTTTTGTGGTTAGCGTCGCTCACTACGGATCCGTCGGCCCGGGTTCGATCCCCGGTACCTCCTCGGATTTTTCTGAGGTAGGGAGGTCTGGTAGGGGTGCACTCAGCCTCGTGATTCAAATTGAGGAGCTACTTGAAAACCACCATTAACGGCCTTGGGTGCCGGCATGCTGACCATATGCCCCCCAATACTACCATCTGCCTATAGGTAGATGACGCAGCGGTCGGGTGGTAGGCCTTGTCCCTTCGGGGATGTCGTGCCACGGAGTTTAGTTTAGTTTAATAAATTATGGAATTGTAATATGGGGAAATAGTTCTTACACACAAGATATATTAATACTAAAGTAGAAAATAATTAGAATCATAGCCCAGATACTTGACAAAACTCATTAGTCTACAAACCTTATATACAAACCTTATTTTATAAAACATAAAATACTGACAATTGTAAATCTCTGTGTGTGTGTATATATATATATACACACACACACACAGATAGGCCTATACGTAGACAAGTTTTTGGATATTTATCCTACATATCTAAATTATATGGAACTAAAACACTTGAATATATATGTCTCGATGGTTCTCTACAAGAGCTTCAATCATTATGTTTAAAGCATAACGATTTGCATATTTAGGTCAACAGAAGTGAACTCATATTTTATTCACTCCCTGATTAACATCTCCATGCGCAGCTTATAGTTCCATTCAGTTGAGATGACAACGCCAGGAGGGTTTTTTTTTTTTAATTTTATAATTGTCCACCGCTGTGGCGTAGGGGATGCGTAAGGCCCGGGCGGCTTGGGTCGCTTGAATCCTAAAAGGGAGAGGTAAAACTATGATAAAGAAAGAAAGAAAGAAAGAATTTTATAGTCAGTTTTCCAAAGTAAAGATAACAAAATCTGCACGTGCTCCATTTTAGTCACCAATCAGATCAAACCTTATACAGAATGCTCGGGAAACCTCCTAGGACTAGCAGAGGAGATTGAGTAGACAATGTAGGCTATTGAACAGGAGCCCATGTCCGGAAACGTACCCCATCTTCGTGTAGACTTTATTTGTCAGTCGACTACCCAGTATAAAGCTGAACATATGTATTATCCATGTCACACATAACATTTCAGCAGTTAAGAGCGGAAGGTAAGGAAATTAAAACTTGCACTTTACGCCAAAGATTGTTTAAAGCTGAAATGATTGGGAAACTAGTTCACCGCTGTGGTGTACAGGAGGGGAGTTTGTGAAAAGAATGTTTGAGCATCCTATATACGGTGAACGCCGCTTAATGTAATCGCGGATAATGTTATCAATCGGGTAATGTTATCATTTTTATGAAGTCCCGTACGGATTAATACTGTTACATTGAAAAAAATGCTGTTTATTGTGATCAAAGATTCAATTTATGTTATCACATTTTCCTTTTTCGGCTTTTTTACCAAGTACTGTACCGCCGCCGTGGGTGAGTCGGTAGCGCGCCTGCCTTCCACTCCGGCGGCCCGGGTTCGATTCCCGGCCGGGTTGGGGATTTTTCAGTAGTGAAAAATTCCTTTCCCGGGTTCAGGACTGGGCATGTGTGTGTCCTTAGGTATAAGTACAGTGCCTTTTTTTTTACTCGTGGCCGGGCGGTCGGCTGGAGGTAGCTGCGAGCTCACAGTGCTTCTCACCGTTCCTGGCTCCCGCCTTTCTCCCCGTCAGTGCATGTGCGGTCGTTGCTAGCGGAGGTTCTTGTTTTCTTCTTTGTGGTTAAATTGTGATAGTTCTGTTATAATGCCAAGACGTGTGTATACTTTAGCACACCGTTTATTCATGTATGATTCCTATGTGCAAACAGAGTTCTGTAGAGA
This sequence comes from Ectobius pallidus, assembly GCA_964059195.1. Classification (NCBI taxonomy): domain Eukaryota; kingdom Metazoa; phylum Arthropoda; class Insecta; order Blattodea; family Ectobiidae; genus Ectobius; species Ectobius pallidus. The sequence continues at coordinate 119,316,131 of CAXKWD010000003.1, forward strand.
AGTGACACGGCTATTTGTAGACAGATTCCCTGGTATCCCTGTGCCTCACAGAGAGACAGTTCGTAAACTTGTACACAGATTCAGAGAAACGGGTTCTGTTCTTGATAAGAAGAAGAAAAAAAATTAGCCGTGTGCTTACAGAGGAAAAACTCGATGAGATAGGACAAAAGTTAGAACGCAGCCCAAGAAAATCTCTTAGTAGGTTATCACAGGAAACGGGGGTTTCACAATTCTCGGCTTGGAAAGCCACTAAACTTATGAAAATAAAACCATATAAGATGACCGTAGTTCAGGAACTGCAACCACGTGATACTGTTAGTAGAGTAAATTTCTGCAATTGGGTGTTGGGTAAAGTTAATGATGGCTCTATGGACCCAAAGTTAATTTTTTTCACAGACGAAGCATGGTTTCATTTACATGTTCATGTATCGAGACAAAACAACAGATACTGGAGTGCAGAAAAACCCGATATTGTACACGAAATGCCATTACATGACCAGAAAATTTGTGTTTGGTGTGCTGTGTGTGTGCACTGACGGGGAGAAAGGCGGGAGCCAGGAACGGTGAGAAGCACTGTGAGCTCGCAGCTACCTCCAGCCGACCGCCCGGCCACGAGTAAAAAAAAAGGCACTGTAGGTAGGGGACTGGCGTACCCCGGTAACATGTCCGCTGTGAATATCCCCTTACGGGATCACCAGGGGTCGCTCGCGAACCTGAGGAATACGTTTTTTACTACTGTACGTCATTCAAAATTTTGTTTTTAAGGGTTTAGTTTCCAACTCAGCTGTATTGTGTTATATTGGAAGTAGCGGCACCGTTTCCAGCTCACAGGATGATCAGTTCTCTTTTCAGCAATAAAACATATATTACCCCTCAGTTAAGCCTTAAGCTGCAGCTTTTGATTTATGAAGATAGTAATGCTGGCATGCAGTGATTGCTAGTGTAAAATGAAAAGACTTGAAAATACAGGCAACAGATGTTTTGCTACGCAGTGTTTACCACAGGTCAGTTGACTTCCAAAAACACAAGTAACTTGTAACTGAGTAGGGAGTATTGGTAAATGGACTCCTAAATAAAACAAATGCAATTTAAAAAATTCTTACTGGTTGAAAAAATAGTTGCTTGCAGTCTAATACTGTATTGTGAGTGGTTAAATGATTCACATTTACGTATTATCTTATTTCGGCTACTGTTATCAATCGGTTAAATTTTCAGATTAGCTGCGTCCCAAAGTGATCACAATAAGCGGCGTGCACTGTATATATATATAAAAGTGTTCCCTATTACAGGCCATAGAGGCCCAGAGGGTTCCGGGAGGTTGAGGCTCCCAGATTTTTAGACATCGGCACATGAAGGTGGTAAGGTTGTCAGCCTTTACCCCCAGGATTGCTCCTGGTACTCATTTCTGGGAGAGGCTGAGTCGACCCCAGGGCCATAGTGCCACCAGAAGGATTAGGCCAATTGAAAAAACTCCAACGACCTCATCGGGGATCGAACCCGCGACCTTCCGGTTTGTAGCGCAGCGCCTCAACCTCTACGCTACGGCGTACCCCATATATATATATATATATATATATATCAAGTCCAACACTGTAGCTCAGGGGATACGTTCGCTCCACTCACGTAGCGGGCCCGGGTTCGATTCCTGGTCGGGAAAAGTTACCTAGGTGAGGTGAGACAAACGTCAGGTAACTTTAGGCCTTTGTGGTCCCCGGATATCATCTTCATCCCCATCCTCGTGAGTGTGTGTGAATGGTGTGTCTCGTCCTATGTGTTCGTGTTGTCTCGGAAGTGGCCCCGGCATTGGGCTGATCACTCATCCGGAAGGCCCTTCATGTCCTTGTCTGGTCAAGGTGATCCAACGGTAATCCCACTCCCGACAGGTCGCGGGCCTGTAAGTCCCGGGCGGCTTGGGTCGCTTAAATCCTAAAAGGGACAGGTAAAACTAAGATAAAGAAAAAACAGAAAGTATATAATATTATTTGTGTAATAGTATCCTACTATTTGACAATTAATCGATCGATAAACTCGTAATCTCTATCACCAAGGCTATCACCTAGCCTATCATCTATCGACAATCGGTAAAAAAAAAAAAAAAAGGACTCTCGTTAGATTACCTAAGAAAAATGATGAATGTGCTTATTCAATTTCTATTGGGTAGTATTCACTTGACTGACATATACCATATGTCAAACTATAAATGCTTAAGTCTTCCAGAGTGCGTTTTCCTTCGAAATGAGAAGATCACGAACATAGCCGTAAATTTGTTTGAAGGCAAGTATAATTTTCCCTTCACATACTTGTTATTCAAATTACGAAACACAGACATCTACCAGGCAATTTGCATAATTATTCTAAAATATATACTCCTTCTTGCAATATCGTATGAAACGAAGACAGTATTTCCATCGCACCAGCAACATTCCTTCTACGTTCCTGTCAATAACTCACTATGTTTACCAGTCAGCCGGCATTTTTCAAATGAGCTTAATTAAACTTCTGGATATAAGCGTCACCAGAAGAATAATAACAACTGTCACCTGCAACGGAACTAAACTTTCCAAAAACAGACTCAAAATAAATATTGTAAATAGTGTGGAATTCCTTTTAAAGAAGTTAACACCTCGGTTTTCCTTTTGAAGTCGGCGGTGCCGAATCACACAGAAATAATTATAACCTGACAAACACGAGATACGGAGCTGGGAGAAGGCTGTCACCAACGGGGTTTTGAATTGAGAATGCAGACAACCTTCGTGTAAGGATGAATATCACCTCAGACCAGTCTAAACATATGCTTTCAAAATATCAAAGCTGGACATTATTTCTTCCCTTTTTTTTTTTGGTCCATTAACCTCCCGATGAAACAGAAAGAATCTATACCGAATTTATACAGTGTATTTGTCTTTGTAGGCCTACTCCAAGCCTAAATTAGAGCCTCTAGACAAAATTTCTCGGCCCTTTCACGTCCAAGTAATACCTTAGTTTCCGGAAGGGGATTGAGAGGCGATGGGCTTACCACCTGCCCCTCTGCCCTCTCGAGGAAAATAAGCGTAACAAAAATTCACTTAGGTCTACAAAAACAGAAACCTCCACTTGGAGGCCCTTCGCCCCAACATGGGGGCGTAGGATGAGAGAGAGAGAGAGAGAGAGAGAGAGAGAGAGAGAGAGAGAGAGAGTGAGAGAGAGATAGAGAGAGATTTGTCTTTGTGTGGACCAGCTGAACAACAATTTCGGTATAATCTGACGATTACACTACTTTAAGAAAACTGAAGCTGCTCGAAAGTGAATATACAGACATTCGTCGAAAATTTAACAATAAATCAGTATTTTGTATATGCAGTATTGAATATTACAAAGAAAATATTCAACTGTTATTTGAATAGATATGTTTTAAATAGTTGATAACCACAAGTAGATCTCACAGAACTCTCAAAATAAGATTGGCTGTTGTGTCGGCAGGGGAGGACTGGCCCGGAAATTATTTAGAAAATCGGCTCATAATAATAAAAACGTTTTATTCGAAGAAGGGTGGTTAAATGGTAGACACATCTTTACAACAAAACTCATATTTTAAGTCTTAATTCAAGAACAATTTGGCGATGCGAGAAGCTGAGAGAGCCGAGTGAGCACTGACAAAAGTTTGCCAGAATGCTAAGTGAGAAAATCGATTTTTCACGTTTCCTGAGTAGTTAAGTTTACAAAAATTAGGCCTATGTGATATACTCATATGAGGCGGAATTTTATATGTGAGTTAGGTATAGAGGATATGACACAAAATATGTTAACGACTTTCTCTTACTCTAAATTACAATTTAGTACTCCAAATTAATATTTGACGAAACTTATTTTTAAATTTTTTTATTTGCAGTTTTCTCTCACAAGGCTCTAATGATTTTGTATTAATGAAGTTCTATGGAGCGGTTCACTAGTATAAAAGAACTTACAGTCATTGCTATGATTTGTAGTCGATCATCTACAATGCATTTAATGAGATGTGTCTGGCGCAGAACGTCTCCGCAATTTGTTCAGAAGGTTATGAGTTTGCTTCCCGTTCGTTAATAAGCAATGTTAAGGTAGCCTACCTTTAACACTGTGGGCTGTGAAAAAGCGAACTTCTTGAAAAAACTGAAATAAATAAACAAATCTTGAATAAAAAAAATTAATAGTTTGTGGTTGGAATTAAAGGGATTCTAAAGGTGGCTAACCGTATAGGCCTATACCTAGGTATATATTATTATTATTTATTTAATATACAATTTATTTTAGCCCTATTTCACCATAAGGTACATTAGGGCTATAGTTTTATGTCAATTACAATTTATAATGTAGGCTACCTGTTATCTTGTACATACTAGAGTAGCCTGTTTTGCTAAAGTTTAAATAAAATTATCGTAAACTCTTAAATATAGAACATATGAAATAGTGGAATTCTCTACAACAACAATCCTTGCAAAACAATTTAAGAGTGGTTTATCATATTTAACACCACAATAATTTAAGTGTCCTGTTAAAGAAAATCTTTTCCTTTCAAAGAGTGGGCAATCAAAAAGTAGATGTTCTACGGTCTGGTTTTCTTTACAAATACATAAATAACCATTCTCCCTTATAATATTAAACCTTTCAAAGTAAGAGCCAAAAATTCCATGACCTGACAAGAATTGGGTTAATACAAATTCAGGTTCAATTTTGCTTTGAAGTCGGGTTTCAATATTTGGAAAAAATAATTATTTTGTAACTGTTCCTTTTACACTAGATAGCCACTGATTGTTCCACCTAGTCTTAACTTGATCCCACATCTTTCTTCGTGCATAAGAGTAAGGACAAAAAGAGAAGCTAAAATTTAGACTCGAAACTGCGGCTGATTTGGCAGCAGCGTCGGTTCTCTCGTTACCGGCAACTCCATGATGGCCTCTCACCAGGGGTGCCCACAGGGGGGGGGGGGTTAAGACGCAGACTGCGTCATTGAAATTTCTGGGGGGGGGGGGCAAAATATTATCGTTTTATGGATTTTCGGGGGGGGGGGGTTGAAAATTGTTGCAAAATTAGCGTTTTATATGTTAAAAATAAAAACGGTCAAGTTCTATAACTTCAAAAGGTCTCTTCTAATTTTTTATAAAGATAAAGATGAAGAATTTCGACAGCCATGGGCGCCCATACCCGGGGGCGGGGGGGGGCGCAAGGAAAAAAAATGTATATTAATAATTATTATAGTCAGGTGTTTTTCTTTTAAGACAATTATTTGAAAGTCAGTTAAGACATAAAAAATGTGCAGAAGTTTTACCAAATCGACAACATAAAAACAGAATCCACAGTGGATTAGGAAAGGGGGTCTAGGGGGTTTGGACCCCTAAAAGTCAAAACCTAAAATTCTATATTTGTATTTAAAAAATAAAATATTTATTTAATTAAACAAGATTTGTTGGTCTGTCAGATGTGATAAAGCAGTTATTTTCTTTCCATAACATAATGAGTAGGCCTATTATGTTCACTGTTCCATGTGTTATTCAACTTTTCTTATAAATAGTAATAAGCATTATAACTTAGGTAACAGTTTCTTGTTTAAGTTGCCATGTCTTAGAGTATAGTAAACAAATTTGCTATATAGTTTTTCAGTGCTAAAATAGCGTAAAATGTGATTTTCATTAGTTCAACATTTAAAAATTTCCCGGGGGTGTACACCCGACTTAGGTAACATTTTCTTGTTTACATTGACATGCCTTAGAGTATGGTAAACAAATTTCCTAACTATTTTTTGAGTGCTAAAATAGCGTAAAATGTGATTTTCAATAGTTCAGTTTTTAAAAATTTTCCGGGGTGGACCCCCCACTTAGGTAATGATTTCTTATTTACATTGGCATGTCTTTGAGTATGTTAGACAACTTTCCCAACTAGTTTTTCTGTGTCAAAATAGCGTAAAATGTGATTTTAATTAGTTCAATATTTAAACATTTTCTGGGGATGGACCCCCGGCACTTTCGACCCTCCCCGCAATTATTTTCTGGTTACGTCATTGTTGCACTTATTATATTATTAATATAATGTCACAAAGTGGCCCAAGAAGTTAAAGCGACAAAAAATAAATTACAAAAATTGCCCCCCCCCCTCCTAGAAAATATCATATGGGCGCCCTTGTCGACAGCCAATTAGGTTGGGGGTGAAAAATGAAGTTCGGGGGGGGGGGGGGTGAGTCATGAAGTTTGGGGGGGTGAGTCATGAAGTCTGGGGGGGGGGGCACCCCTGCCTCTCACCCATGTTAAGCAAAGATGTCGTATGTATGATAGTTAGGGCCCTGATTTATTGGTGAAATAAAATGGCTGATGTCGGTGTTAACTTCCTTCTATTTCGGTGGGTATTTCGTGAAATAAATTACTTTATACTACATTGGGAACATTGCGCAATGATAAACTTTGCTGCTTTATTTACATGAACTAACACCCCCCCCCCTCATTTCTACATTCTTCTGCCCTTGTATGAACTGAAGTAACTTTCGATTTAGACGTGATTAGTGTTAATGTTCAAATATTATTACGAGAAATATTATCGTAATTTCTACTGAACACCATCAGATAGCCATTTGCAAACAGAAGTGCCAACCATACGCCTATGGATAAAAGACGAAATCTGTTGAATACAAGTAACAAACATTCCACACTCTTTTGCTGTAACTGATCATAGGCATCGCCGACTTGGCAAAGAGATAGCAGGAAAGAAGAGTACTCAACAATACAAACCAGGTCACAGACGATCTTCGCGTAAATTCTGCAATCTTTGTAATCGATCACAAATATCGATATATCGTTATCGACAGCCACATAAACAGTAGAAAAAAGCATGCTGCTAAGAAATAAAAAATACAGTACACCAAAACACAATATTGTGATTTTAAGGCACGTTTTCCTGCTCATTTCTCACTTTACGGACAGAAGGGGCATATTTCGCGCTTATAGACACATTTCGCGGAATCGAGTAAATTTCGCGATATTTCGTGGATTCAATTTGGTTCATATTGGTGTTTTAAGCACATAAAAGCTAAATATAGCTAAGGGAGGTTATTTTATATAATTTCGCGCTTATCGTTGTTACCAAAAAATACGGCCCCTAATGATAGTAAAACATTCCTAATTTCCACTGCCAACGGATTTAGATTATTTCTATTATTTATACACTTCAGTGCCGTCTGGGAATCACTATATAAACAGCAGCTAGAATCATAAAGTTTGGCCCAAATTACAGCCTCTAGGTATATAGGAAAACAGAAATAGTGCATTACAAATTAAAAGATGACGCTTAAATGGACTATCTACAACGAAAATAAAAATTAATACGAAAATTATTAAACTAAAATTTAAGAAAAAGTGAAACTAACTAAACACAATAAAAGAGGAAGAAAGGAAGCTATTAAGAACAAACATATTTTCCTGTTTTAAAATCTGTATGTATCCTGGGTATTTGTAATGATAAATCAGTCTTGTACCATAATAAAACGATGTTAGCGTCGGATGTTGTACAACACTGATTCTTATACAGGCGAGGAAGCATTCTGAAAGCGGATTGAAATTTGGTTGTCAATTGATGTGCAGCCAGACTGCGCCTCTTTTCGATCACAATAATAAAGGACACAGAGTTGAACGAGGCGGTAACCGGATGTTAACACTTCGAAGCTTGTAGAGGTGAGAAAGCAATTAGTAGGCTATAAATTTTGTTACCAATTGATGTGCAGTCAAACTGCGCCTGATTTTGATCATAATAATAAAGGACACCGAGTGAGGTGACCGAAGCTATTCATATTTGGGAGGTTGCTGCTCAGGTTCAATGGGAGGTCAATATGAATGCTTTTTTTATATACAGAAAAGGCGAACGCCCAACTGGAATTTGCTTTCAGTTTACCCCGATTAATCCTACTTTTTGTCTTATATGGTTGAGCTAAGCCTACATCATTAAAAAAAAAGAGTGCGTGGAAGGCCACGCGACAGAAGTAAAACTTTATTTTATTTTTTTTATTTTTTCAATTTTTTATTCTTGGATTTTTTCAATTTTGCATTATTGGACTTTTTAATATTGGGTTTTTGGACTTTTTAAATTTTGGATTTTGGACTTTTCATTTTGGTTCTTTCAATTTTAATTTTTGGATTTTTTAAATTTTCGATCTTTGAGTTGTTTATTTTTTATTTTTGCATTTTTTAATTTTTAATTTTATTATTTATTAAATTTTGGATTTTTGGATGTTATAATTTTTAATTTTGTTTTTTTTAATTTTGGAAATTTGGATTTTTTAATTTTTTTAATTAATTTTTATTTTTATTTTTTAATTTTGGATCTTTGAATTTTTTAAATTTGGATTTTATCAATTTTGATTCTTTGAATTTTTTATTTTTTCAATTTTGATTCTTTGAATTTTTTATTTTTTGGATTTTTTAATTTTTAATTTTAGTTTTTTTTAAATTTTGGATTTTTAGATTTTTTCAATTTTGGTATTTTCGATTTTTAGTTTTTAATTTTTTATTTTTGAATTTTTGAATTTATTATTTAATAAATTTTGGATTTTTGGATGTTTTAATTTTTAATTTTTTTTTTTTTTTTTAATTTTGGAAATTTGTATTTTTTAATTTTGGATTTTTAATTTTGGATTTGCGCGGTAATGAACCTCCGGGTTCCATAAAATAGATAATATACCTTTAGATTGCTTAGGAATTGTCTATTGCCATTGAGGAATTAAGGTCTGAAAAATTTCCTTTGATTACTCCTAATCATTGAGTTGATTGTTTTCTGTGCAGTCCGCTCCGAAACACGTAGTTTTGAGTGTGACTGATTTTGTGACTGATTTCGTGACTGATTTCGTTTTAGTGTGACTGATTTTCCAGATTTACCCCAACCGCGAGAAAAGAAGTTTTACTTCAAAAATGCAAGACTTCTGCAAGCGTCCTATATTCGAGATTAAAATTGATCACGCTGACATACTTACAACTAGGTGGCAGACAGTCGTTTACGATGCCCGGAATTGTGGAATTGACAATTTAATCAAATTGCTCGAAAACGAAAAAAATCGTAGCAAAACGAAATTATGTATTTGTGTTAACGGCAAGTATTTTTCGGTGATGTCACAGAAAGAACGTTGAGACGATGCTTGTGAGAAAAAATCACAGGATGGTCATTAATGAACAAGGAAAAAGATTGTGATATAATACAGAAGTGTGGACATTGAAAGAGTGGTTGGAACATGTAGAAAGAATGAATTATAAAGGTCATCAAGGGACAATAAACCACGAAAAAGATTGTGTGATTGGGGAGGATAGGCTCCTGGTCTAAGGAAAGACGAAGAAGGTAATCTACTCTAATCAGGAAAACACATTTTGGAACACGCCGTGCTACATACTTATTTTATTTTAGTAGGTACCTAAAACAATTATTAATTTTAAAGGATTTCATTTAACTAGGCTACACAATTATTTTTTAGCGGTTGAATTACGTTGGTTGTTATTTATTATTATAAATAAAGACATCGTTTCTTACAAAATTCTATATTTATCCGAATTATGGAACATTTTACTCCTATGCGCGCAGCATATTATGTACCAGGTTTTTGGAGAGGAAAGTATGAAAGTGAAATTTAATTTTTTTTAATTATTTTAGCCCCGAAACGGTTGTATGGTAACATGAGAGTAATAAATAAAATATTCCATAAAGAAAATACAAGTTTATGTTACCGGCATTCTCTATTTTTTATTTCAACCCTTCTCAGGGATGGTGTGTAGAAGCAATGAATTGCAAAATTCGACATCCTTTATGAGCCATAAAAAGCCATAGGCTTTCTAGTGTTTTCTGAAGGAATAGTTTTAGTCGTTCTTCCTAATTTCAAATTCTACGTACCTATATAAGGACCTAGAGTTTGAAAATCGCAATTCCTTCATAAGTTAATTTCGAATTACAAAATTCAAAACTCGGGCATATTAAGCTATTTCTTTATATTGCGTATGTACGAGAAAATAGGACTAATGCATCCAACACAATGGCCACTAGATCAAGACAGTGTTGCCAACCCCTGTTTGACCAAAAAAAAAAAGAGGTTGGCACTAAAAAAGGAGATTAAAGTAGATATTCAAATTTAAATGGGTACCACTTTTCCATAAATATACACGGAAAATATTGGTCGTTTTCAAAAAATATCCTAAAATTCACATCTAAACGTCTGAAGTGATGTAAGTTTTAATGTAAGAGACTCAATCTTGTCATTCTCACAGCTGCATCAACACATTTTACAGGGTTGTCACTTTTAACTTAATTGTCCTCGCTCTCATACATGTCCGCTCTCACCCGATCTGTCAAGGACCTATTCACCACAAATGAATGACAGTCTTCTTCTGCCATAAGTCTTTCTGTATGGAGCAAAGCACTGATTGTTTGTGTTCCAAGTCTATTTCTTGATTTTGTTTTGATATTATTAATCTGTGAAAACACACCTTTTGTTTTACGCAACTCCAGAAGCCTTGCACTGACGAATCACTTTGATTCGATTCTCCATGTTTAACACCGAACTAGACTGTGATTTTTATCTCGATTTACATTTAACTACATTCCATGACAAAGTAAAATCAGAAGGAAAAATACGTATTTTAAAAGGAAAATATCATAAAGTAAGGAGATTTGCTATGATTCTAAAATTTTTAAAGCAGAAAAGTAGACAATGTTAAAAAGAGGAAAGCTCCATCAAAATAAATAGACGTGGCAAAATTGGTCTGGTGAGAAGAGTAGTATAAATTGCTTTTAGCAATAGACTTGCGTTAGTGAAACTTGTATGTTATTTCGGAGAATTACGTCGCAAAGTTATAGGGTTTTAAGTTGTGCAGGTAATCGACCAGTTAAAACTATGAACAACCAATCAATTATCCAAACATATTATCTTAATTTTCATCATATAAAGTTAAACAACACTGAAATGTATAAACTACTAGGTAACTATAATATAATTAACATAAAATTACATTGAATGAAAAAAGATTTAATTGCGTACGTGGACGATAAATGGAATGTTCATTATCACACTATAATAGTACATTATGCAATGAACCTAATATAATGCTACTGTTTATTCGACCATAATTTATTCAATATTTAATTTTTGAGATTTTAGATTGAAAGAAAGAAAAACAAAACGGCTGAACGCTGCGATCAGCTGTTACTAAGTTCTCGTCGTTCTTGACTTCTGCGATAGATGGGTAGAAGTCTTGCATCGGGGACAATGCGGCTTTGTACAAGGTTGATACACCTGAATGCGAATATTTCACAATGCAGTCGCTCAATCTGTATGAGACTGTGAAGAAAGAGAAATTTAGGGCCAAGAAAGTCATGTGAATGTATCGAATGTACACTCACCGTTCATTTATCATACATAATTAGACTTGTACGAAGTACTCAGACTTCTTTCGCAAACTTATTCTTAGCAAAATGACAGTTTTTACAAATTCACATACAGCCTACGTAAAGAAGGGTGTATTGACGAGTAAATCACAGTCATCTGTGCCGAAGTTGGTACTACGTCGGATGTAACACCAGCTATACGACACCGATGCCTTGTATTCTTTCATATCATAGCTCATGGGGTTCAAAGTTATAACTTAGGCTATAACTGAACAGATGACATAAATGAAAATTACCTGCGCGAGAATACTGCTTCGAAGCCACTCCACAAGCTCTTATTGCTAATGCGCACCTTCAAAGCAAGCTTCTTGTCTCGTCTTCCCAGTTATAATTAAAGAAAGGAGAAAACTTAGAGGTTTGCGGTAATGAGGGATGAGCTGGGACTTGTATTGCAGGATGCATGCCACATGAACCCCTAATTTCACCTCCCAAAGCTTGTCCCTAAGCCATCTACACTCTGCGAGTGGTATAAAGGTGTCTCGGGGCAGGCTTACAATATCGCCGTCTTTGCGATAGGCTATGGTTTGTGGTCCTAGGAGGAGACCATGCGTCAAGTTTGTCCCTCGCCAGGGAATCCCTCCATGTCCTGTCCAGTGTTAATTAAGAGCAGGCATTAATTGGTATGTAGGCCTACGCTTTTCGGCGGGGGTGGGTAAAATCGATTAAGAAAAATGAAAAGAAGATGAAAATGAACAAAGACCCAGAAATGATTTCACTAAAATTAGTTAGCAATTTACGTAACAGAACGCATTCCTTGTATGGGTTACAGAACTTAACAGAAAAGTTCAGAGTCCGTTATTCTTGTTTTACAAGTTAGGGGAAGTGTGAACCATGATATCACGTTACGAAGTACATCAAACTTTATACACAATTATGAATGATTAATTCTTGTCATAGACACGCGCCGGCATAAACCTGTGCCTCCCTGCTAAAGTAATTTCACTCCACTGCCATGATGAAATATTAAACACATTCTACCGCCTTAGGGTTGTATCCTTGTTTATTGAGATGTAAAATACACTAGTCCCATTTCCTTTACGAGGCTCGGCTTAATGGCTTTCCCCACTGTCCCTGGCATTCCCATTACCTTCCTCTTGGAAACTGAATTAAGCATGAAATCCACACTGCTCGCAAAATAAATCGCGAAATCTTCTAAATTAATCATAGAAGAATACTGTCAACGTTTTCATAATAGCATCCGTTACACTATCATCTGCTGACTACAGAAGCCGATCATCTAGTCTACGCAGCTATGGGCCTAGTTCTTTCTTTGATGCCTCCTATAATTTTCTTTGGCATGGAACGGGATGCATTTAACCTCGTGAGTACAAATTAGGAGCGACTTGCATGGAAGTAGCATGAAATTAGCAGACAGCTAACTGGCTTTGCCCTCTTTACTTCAGGGAACATCTACACTACTTCAGGTTATAGCCGCATGATTTATCATAGGTAATCTCAAGAGAGATTACGAGTTTATATGATGAAACTTGTAATCTCGAGTGTGATTTATTAAGACTATTCCATGAATAAAATGTGTTATATAACGTAAATAACAATTATTACTTTCTTGCTTATGTTGTTTAAAATCTTATCACCACTCAGATCACGGCATACTAAAAGAATGAACACTCAAATGTGTTGTTAATACCAGATGTTAACCAATTCTATCAACAGAGGGAATGAGAAACAGTTTTTTTTTTTATTTTTTTTATTTTTTATTTATTTTTTTTTTACATAAGTAATGCAACCCGTGTTTCACCTCAGGGTATACCACGGGATATTTATTAATTATTTACAACACATAATTTTTTTTAAACTGTTGTCATTCTTTGAGATAATCAAATATGGTATTCAGGAAGCTGGTAACGTTGACTATGTTATGACATTGAAGCCTTCAAAGTACTGCAGGTCTTGCTTTGGAGAATGAGGTACAGTCTGTGAGGAGGTGAATTGCTGTTTGTACTGCTTTTTCAGGACAGTCGGATAGTGGTGAAGGAGCTTTGTTAATATTATGAAGGTAAGACCTGAAATTTCCGTGATTTGTTAGAAACTGTGTGAACATATAGTTTGGGAAACAGTTAACCCAATTAAGATAATCAGAATAAAAACACATGAACTGGCTTGCACCGAATCGAAATTGTGTTTTTAATCAATGCACATTTGTTTAAATTTTCAAACAAATAATATACAAAATGTTGTGTTTATCCTTTTTCACTGGCAGCAATACAAATAGGGTTATGTAACATCAATCACTTCATACTGATACCGGTACCTTGACGAACTGACGTTTTATAAGATAAAATTGCATCCTTACAGGTATATTAAAATCTACGCGACCGTGATCAGAGGTGTACATATTCTGATTTTAGCTTGCCTGCCCCTTTGAAATTCTGCAACCAGTCACAGCTTTTAACTTGCTTGACTTGAAAGCAAGCCAGATTACAACGATGATAAGAAATGCTGTCGCTATGAGTCACAAGCTCTTCATAACCTGATGGGTTGCACAGGACCTAAGGAAACTGCAAGGCCTGGCGGAAAGAATATGAAACTGGGTATAGCAGTTCACTGGTAAGTCGTGCAGTTACGTAGTTGAGGAACTTCAGATGTGTTTAGAGAATTTTACCCTGAAGGAAGCCGAGGAGAAACTAAAATGTGGACAGTTTGAATTATCAATGAACAAAGGTAGTACTAGTCCGGCATGGGAAAAATTTTCAAACATTTTCGAGAAAACATCATAAAATCATTAATAACAATAACAAAAATCCCTTTAGGCAAGCCTACAAGCTGAGGTAGATTTCGAAGTGCTTTTGTTTTAATTTACTGTCGCTGCGTAGCATTCTTCTTCTTTAGCCTTGGCATGACAAACCCGCAATAATAACTGCAAAAAAGAGGAAAGAGAACTTTTTCAAACATTCTAATCTCGCCTTATATGAGAACTATCAATAAACTAGTTATTGATTTGTAGAGTACTCATCAAGAGCTTTTCAACGATACCCCACAAGACGTAGTTTCGAAAATTTCGAATTTCCATCCCCATACCCCCACCCCCACTCGTACTCTCAAAACCCCCGAATCGTTGGTGTCACTGTGAACTCCATAAGGAGTACTCTAATTTATTCAATCAAAGTTTCCCTCTATACTTCATAGGGGCCGAGATATAAATGTTTTAAAATGTCAACCCCCTCCCCCGACCACCCTCTTGCGCCAATTTTGCTCATTAACGAACTTGTCTGAACTATTGGGCCTAGAAATAACATAATAAAATTTTATTCAATTATCTTGAAAATTACGGCCGCTAGCGTGTAAAGATATATATATATATGTATATATATAGGCCTATATATATATATATATATATATATATATATATATATATATATACATATACTGTATATAAATATAAATATCTAAATTTTTTTAACAGGCGGTGGTTTCGTACTTAGGGAGGCATGAAACGTAAAGATATGAACGAATTTTTTTAAAGTCATTAGTTAGATTAGGTAGATTAGATTTTTCTTCGAAATCTACCTAATAATAAAAATAATAATTGTGTTAAGACGCTAAAAGGATTTTAATACTTTATCCACCTTTTATTTATCTGCATGGTGAATTTCTTCTACCAGCATGTAGAAAAGCAAGCAAGTATTACCTACACCAGCAACTACAGTTGTTTAGCTGATAGTTATGTCGCAAGCTTATTCTGACTTGCCTAGGCTGGGTTTGACCTGACCCATCAAGTTGAAAGAAACCTGCCTGCTTCCTAGCTATGACGCTGGCAACTTGCTTGCCTGGCGTTCAAGCGGGTATGGGCAAGCTAAAATCGAGATTTGTACACCTCTAACCGTGATTGATCGATATTCGAAGCATTAATAAACGTTACTGGTCTATCAAATAAGCGTCGAATTAATACAATAGTCATAGCCAAACTATTTCACTACATTTAGCGCTGCGTTGAAAACACCCAGAATTCATAAAGGTCAGTCTCGCAGACTCATTGTGTTATGTACTGTACTGTATATGTATATGTATATAGGCTATACATATATACACGATTTTTTTAAATTTATTGTCAGTAATATTTTTACTGAGGTTTCATCATTCTACTATTCTCCTAGCATCCTGTTTTGTATTGATTCATTAAAAACTAAACATTTTATTTTGTTTGTTTGTTTTTTAACACATAAAATGCTTTTGACGCATTTTGTTGCATTAACACCTAACGTGAGTCTCCCATGATGAAATATTTATTGTTTTTGTTTGTTTATTTGGCTGCATTGTTCCATAAGTGTGATATGAAATTTAAAACCCCATTGTTTTGTTCAGCAACCAATAATGAAAAATGAAGCAAGAGGAAAGAATAAGACTCATTTTGGGTGATTATATAGTACAAGAATTGTATGTATAAAAAATGACCAGTTCTAGAACCCATTAAGCCTCATTTATTTCATTGCACAATTGTTCTAATATTATTAAGCAAATTTTACTTTCTCGCATATAAGCTACGTAGTACAGAGAAAGTGTTGTGACCGTGACAAAAAATCTAAATTGAGGTAACACCTGGAAAACATGTTTCACGATGCCTAGAAACAAACAAAAAGTATATATATATAATGGTTAAATACGCTTTTCTGTAAAAAGACTTGGGGGTAGCATACTTTACTCGTATTAATTTACAATTTTTCTAGATATCTCCATTACAGTAGGCATGGTAAAGTTGTAGAGAAAATTAAAATTAACATTTTTATTAAACATGTTTCTTTATCAAATTAATAGGAATCAAGATAAAAACGAAATAAATACGGCTTAAATGCGAATGTCAGAACACTACATTAAAATATGAATTATATTCTTTTGTTCCCCATAGTAACAAGAAAATATAATCCGTTTAAAAATGTTGTGAAATGCAGTCAGTATACTTCAATCGTAATGAACTATACTTCAGTCGTAATGAACACACCAAAACCAATCAGATTGAGGTGGTATAGCTAACAATCAAAAGGTCCTGGGTTTAAATCAGACCTCGTTGCCAGCCAAATTGACTTTGGTTTTTCATGGTTTCCTCGCATAGGTAAACTCGGATCTGTAGGACTTGTTTACTTTTCATAACTCATCGCCGCTATGTCACTGGATAGGCCTATTATAGATATTATAGTTTAAACTCAATATCAGAAAAGAAGAAATCTCTGAAAATAGAAACAGATGCACACGAATTAATTAATAAAAGAAACTACTGGTACACGCAAACGTTCTTAACACTCGATATGACCTATATGCAGTTGAAGCAGTAGTAGTAGAAGTAGTAGTAGTAGTAGTGGTAGTAATAATAATAATAATAATAATAATAATAATAACAATAACAACAATTATAGTAATGAAGTTATAAATAAAGAAACTACTAGGGTTAAATGTAGATAACTATATTTTCTTGAACAAGCCTGAACTTATGATTTTTTTAAATTCGCATTCTCTTTTATTATTTATTTTCTTGAGCACAGAAATAAAAATTTATCGAATAGGCAGAGCTTCAATATCTATTCAGTTAACATGTGTGATGGTACAAAGAAAATATTATATTATGAAAAACTCGTTTAAGATTCTTAAATCTATTTAACCTGGAGGTTATATTAGTTTTTGAATGGTAGGCCTACACACTGGTTTCTTTCGTCAACCTAAAAACTTCATTGATCCAATATTCTTAATATCGCCAGTAGTAACATGTATATATGAGAAAATTTGTGCAACATGTTTTGCACCGTTTACTTATTATTGTTCCACAGTAATAATAGCCAAAATAAGTGAAGTTGCAGAGTAGGGTTACACATGGCGTCTTTAAACAATAAGTTAATCCAACTGTATCACTTAAATCTATGTAAGATAAAATGAATCCTTGTCTTGTATGAACTATGCAATATAACGAGAGGCAACTTTCCCATTTAAGAACGATCCTGTTCAAAACAAAGAGGCGTGGCTGTCATAACCCGCACGTGAGAACGCACGTGTTCACCGTGTTTCTGTTAGTTTGTTTATTCTCAGTACAACTCACCCGCAGGGTCGTCGTGAACAATGAATCCTTTGTTTTGTTTGCTAATTGATATACTATAACGATGACGATGCCAGTGAGAGTTTGTTATTTCACGTGTAAATGTTGATATTATTGTTGCATGAACTTACGAACATTCGTTAGCCACACCCTGATAATGGCGCATGCTAATGACATAACCAATCACGTTTTGTCACATTATGCGAATTTTCCGCGAACTCTCTGTGAGATCTCCTCCCCTTTGTTTTGACTAGGATCAAACTAGAATGGGATCAATAATAGTGGGTTTATTTTGAAAGATTTCAGTTCTGGAATAACACTGTTGTTTGGATTTACTACATTTACAACTACCGGTACATTTCTTGATCCCTACTATCAAATTAACTGAATATGGGACTTGTCAGGCGAAGAAGACCGCCACTGCTTGTTAGTGCGAGTTTTTTTGCATCATGCAGCTTCCTTACTGCGCCGTTACATGTTTCGGGTTAAACGTGCCGCCATATATGGCAGCATCTCGGCAATGGAGTCACACTGGCGGTGGAGGTTTTTGTGTCGGGTAATTTTCGTAGTGGACCGCCACTCCTCCTCCTCCCTGAGGCAAGGCCACTCAGCGTTTCTTATGCCACTCACTTGATCAGTCTGCTCAATTTCATTATATTACATGGCAATCAACATACCGAAACCAGAGTTCAACCACCGGATACACACCACGTGACCGAAAACAAGGAGCAAACTGCAACTATGTACTGCAACTATGACAAAGCCAGTGAGAAGAAATAAATTTTTCTTTCATTTTTGTTTGTTTATTTGTTTGTTCGCGCATGAGCCCATGTAGGACTACGCAAAGTTCTTAAGAGACGTTTCTTTGTTTTCCTTTGACTCTATATTGGTTTCATCCTTTGGCTGTGAGCTTCCTTCCTCTCGTTTGTCCATGTTGTTCCAGTTTTTTTCTTCGGTCTGTCCTCTTGGTCAACTTCCCACTTATGCACCTTAATTCTAAAGCTATATGCACCTTAATTCTAAAGCTATCTCTTTTCAAAATATCTTCTGGAGTAATTTCTGCCAGTTTTAAGTCTTTTTTACTTCACTAATCCGTTTCATAGTATCTACTTTTGCTTTACTTCTGCTTTCATAGAGTTCCAATATTTGTTTTGTGAACCTGTTTGAATTCATTCGTTTAATATGTCCATAAAATTTTAACCTTCGTTTTCTGGTTTCACTATGAATGTCTGTATATGTTTTTATCTTCTTTTTACTCCTAAGTCTGTATTCTTCACCTACGCTTCGTGGACATAAAATTTGTCTTATAATTTTGCACTCTTTTTTTAATTGTATTTTCTAAATCTGTTTTTCTGATCAAAATTAGAGTTTCGGCTCCATAAAGGCACTCGGGTTTAATTACAGAGTCATAGTGTCTCAATTTTGTATATTTAAGACATGCAGTTCTTATTATAGATGTTTTGTGTAAGCCGATATGCTGTGTCCATTTTTTGGCATCTACTTTTGTTTGCTTTAGTTTCAATTCCATTTTCCTGAATTATTTCACCAAGGTACGTAAATTGTGAAACTCGTTTAATTTTTCCGTATTTGGTTTCCATGTATTTTGGTGCTTGTTTATTGCACGACATATATTCAGTTTTTTCGAAAGATATCTGTGCAGACCAACTTTCTCTGCAATTTCATATAATAATTCAATCTGTTTTCGAGCTGTTACAATGTCACGGGTTAAAATTGCTAAACCATCTGCAAATGCTAGGCAGTCTATGTTGTAATTTTCCTCTGCCAAATAGGATTGGTTGATTCATTTTGCGAATTGCTTTCTGTTTACGCCATTCTTGTATTATTATAATTATTATAATTATAACTTTATGAACTAAATGATTTATAAAATAGCAGACACAGGCTCTGCTGGATGTTAGGGCTACACTTAATTAACGCCAATAATTTTCTTTCATCAGGGACATAATTTACCGAGGAATCAGAAACAAAGGACTGTTAAAAGCACAAACGTAATTTAATTGTAAAATAGCATTCAAAATATTAATTCTGTAGGCCTAAACACTGTTTCTAAAAACTTCAACTTTTATATATAAGGTAATAATAATAATAATAATAATAATAATAATGATAATAATAATAATAATAATAATAATAATAATAATAATAATAATAATAATAATATATTTGTCACCATTAAGTAATACAAGATTACAATAGGTTAAGTCAAATGGTAAAAAATTAAAAATCACAATTCAAATATTCTTCAATAGTGTAAAAGTTCTTTGAAAGAAGGATGTTCCTTACTTTATTCTTAAAAATGCTTATGTTATTTGTATTTCTAACGTCAAAGGGGACTTTATTAAAAAGTTTGATACCTAAAACAACATGGCTGTCACAGGTTCTTGTTAGCCTAGATTTAGGAACAATTGTGTTAAAATGATATCGAGTACCATGTGAATGAACTGCGCTGACAGGAACAAATTCATTTTGATGCTCAAATACATACATTATGTTTGTCAATACATACAATGAAGCAACAGTCAGCACTTTAAATTATGTAAAAATAGGTCTGCAATGCGCTTGTTTATCACACCCTTTGACAATTCGTAAGGCCTTCTTTTGTAAAAGGAACACATCCTTCACATGAGCGCTGTGACCCCATAATAAAATTCCATAGTTTAGTTGGGACTGGAAGAATCCATAATAAGCATTTAACAGAGCAGTAATTGAAAGCAGCTGTTTAAGTCTACGTAATAGAAAGATTACTTTTGAAAGTTTAGTACAAACAGCTTCAACATGTTGCTTCCAAGTAAGTTTACTATCAAGATAAATCCTAGTAACTTGGTTGAGCTTTCGGTACATAAGTTGTTATAAAGGCTAAAAACAAAGGTCTGTGTCTTATCTACATTTAGACATAATCCATTTGCATTAAACCATCTTAAAAGACATTTTAAAGAATTACTCATATCTATTTCATGATCGTCAAAACATTTTAAAACAGTGGTGTCATCAGCGTACGAAACTATTTTATCATGGGAGACCGCCGGCAAATCATTGACAAAGACAATAAAAAGAAAAGGACCCAATATGGAGCCTTGTGGGACCCCAACGTTGAATGGCTTAGAAGAAGAACATTTACCATTAATCTTGTTAATTATATGAAATGAGAACTTAAACATGTATTATTACTTGTAATGGGGCATGTTGTTAAAATAAAATTTTAAAAAGGGGGGATGCACTCCTTATAGACTCGTTTTTCAGTTTCACGTGGACTGACTTGTTTCTTTTTCTCGTGTAGCTTACTGCAGAGAATCGTTTACATTTTACAATGTAAATCATACTTTTACATACATACATAAAGGTATAATACTTTTACATAAAGGTAGGCCTATAATTTATATTTTTAAAAATAAGTAAAGACTGAGATCATATAAGAAAAAGAAACAGAATATAAATTTTAACTTTACACTTAAAAATTATCTAATACACAGGTGTCTCTATAGATTAGATCAACTAATTTGCTATTGATTTGTACATTGATAAATTGAATCTCATATTAATAAGTTTTAGAATTTTAAACTGTTTTTATAGTGCTTTTTAATGTTTAATAATGTAATTTTATAATGAATTATAATACAATTTGTTATATTAAATTGTAATTAGTTTTTAGTGATATTTAATAGTGTAATTTGTAACTAATTATTGAGAATGTATTAAATGTAGGGCTGAAAATCGATTAAAATTTCTAATCGAGTTAACGCTTGACTTTAATCGATTAATCGACCGATTAATCGACAAACAGGTCGGTATTTTAAACGAAACCAAAGTGTACATTTAATATTGTTTTACACGTTTAATAACTACTACACTACAGATAATCAGAAGAAATCCTGAATTAATGAATACCATTATTAGTTAACTAGTGAAAAAAATATATACAAAACTTACATTTCCGGTTACTTTTTCAGCCAAGACTTGAGACACACGAGTTTGTTGATTAAACTACCCTTCAGGTTTCTGAATAACGGGTATTGTTTGGACACAATAGGTTCGAATGACACATGATGTGCCAAGGGCGTAGAAGCGAGAGAAAGGAGTTTGGTGAGTTTGATCATTTGACCCATTTCTCGAAAAACGTTTTTCAGAATTCGACTAAACCGATTAATCGGAAAATGTAATTGATCGCCGATTAAATGTTTAATCGATTAATCGGTACAGCCCTAATTAAATGTATATGTTAAATGTGACGATGCTGGAAACTTTTCTTGTAAAAAGTCTAAAAGCAAATAAAGCATTATTATTATTATTATTAGTATTATTATTATTATTATTATTATTATTATTATTATTATTATTATTATTATTATTATGTCCAAGGATAGCTTATACAGTAAATGTATTCTAAACTATGTATTTTTCTAAATGTGAGAAGCTACGGACTGTGTTTATGCTAAAGTAGAGGAAGTGGGGGAAGAAAGCCATTCATAACCACCCCAACTTACAGAGGCGTTACCCTGTGAAGAAAGCTGACCACACGCCCACATGAAGCAGGCGTACAATCAACTCTTTGTGACTGTCAGAATAATTATGATTCAAATATTTAGAATAGTAAACATGTTTATGGTTACCGGTAGTATAAAAAAAGTTCAACATTTCATCACTAGCAATATTTATGGAACTGAAAGTTAATTTCAGGATCAGAATGGAATTACATGGCCAATACGATGCAAAAATGGGTCCATAGAGGAGAATTCAAGTTATATGTGGCAATTTTAAAGATGAACTCAAACTGTACGCAAACAAAACTTCGGTAATGGTTATAGTCATAGGCGATGGGGGGAAGGTACTTTGCGCCCCCCTCAACAATTAAGTTTTTATCATAATTATTCATTGAATATCCAAAATTGGATTAAACCCTATTTCACCCGAAGGTATATTAGGGTTAGAGATACAATATATTTCAAATATTTACAATATATGTCTAGAATTCTAATCTGAGCACAAGCTGCAAAATAAAGTCATAAAGAAACATAAAGAAATAAGCATTAACAAAAGGGAGGCAAAAAATGTACAAAGATGAAATAAACAATAGTGGCAAAAAGGCATTTCTTCTTTTTCTTGCCCCCTTCCCAAAAAATGTCTTCAAGTCCCTGTTTGTAGTTACATACAGGCCTTCATATTAATATCGTTTACAGACTTGTTTGAAAATATCGTTATTTAATTGAAGTTTCTGATGCTAATAACGTGAAGAAGCTAGAATTGTAGCTCAAGCTTGCTGGGTTTACATGATTACTAGGGTTCGGATGTTTATGACATGTCATATTTTTATCCTGACCTCCGTTCTCGCCACAGACACAAATTAAACACTAATTGTACCCTAGTTATCCTAATCGGTCGTTTTTGTTTTGCATATAAAGTCATATAGCCTATTGGTCATTTTTGTTGTCTTGGTCATATTTTTGCCATATTTGTAATTTAACGCCACATTTCAGTTATGAAGTCGGTAATGGATCACAATTATATAGTGTAGGCCTATGTATTACATGCTCAAGTTATATTTGAAATTTATTTAATTAATTTAATCTTTATGCCAAATCAATAGTAACTTAAATTTTAAAATTAATGCAATTGTTCATATTTTATAGGGACATACAAGATCTACAAAATATTTCGAGTATTTGGAGCTGACGAAACGAGCAAACAGGAGAAAATCCTTTAAAAATGAATGTTCATTAAAAAAAAAATCATCGAAATTGTTTAAAAAAGTTAATGTCTAATTGAATTCATGTGATGTAAGAATTTAGTGTCCTTCTTAAACGTTTTAAATTGGAACCTTTACTTTTTAAAGTTATTTTATTAGGTCATATTTAGGGTTTTTGGGTCATATTCAGTCATTTTAAGGGCATTATGCAGTCATATTTTCCACATTTTTGGGTCATAAACATCGGAACCCCAATGATTACAAAATTAGCTTCATATTCAATTCATAAAATTTCATTCAGTAAAAGAAGAAAAACCGATCAATAGATCTCTTGAACAACCTGCGAGAATTGGGCTACATACAATGGGAGGCAGTTTGCTTGAATCGCATTACTTTTGTCCACCAGGATTATCATTACATCATAGAGTGATTTAAACATCTATGGTTACTTGGAGGACAAACAATACATAGGTATTGTGCTCTATATGCTACAGGAATAATGAGCTCTAACTTAAAATGTGCTTTATGTTCTATAAGATTACAACTAGATTAAAGTCGTAAGTTTACGAACTGCTTACTTGTTTTTCACGGATGTTTTGATCAGTGAAACGGGTTTTTGTATATAATGGTTTGTATATAATGTCTTAATGTGTACCTCAGGATGTTCAGAGGTAGGCTTTATGGTGCACTTCACACATGGACATCTCAATTTTGTTTTAATTGGTAGTGTTAACAGACTGTACTTTCCTGTATTCTAAGCACGCAGACGAGTTATAGGAAGCACAACACTTCTTGAACAGTCTGTGCGAGGATTGTATTTCTGAGAAGAAAAGGCACATTCGAGTAGGGTAGAGGGACATAAATAAGCTGCGCGGATTCTTTTATGTTGCTCCAAGGAATTTGAAGGTTGTAGGTACTCAGAATGCAGAGTTTGTGTAGGTCTATGTACCTATGTTACCTGACCATATACAGCAGCCAATTATTTGGTATTCGCTTGTTTCTCCTTGCATACAGACTGACCTGTAACGCACAGTTCACACGCCTTCTGTCCACATACATTCCTCACAGGGAAAACAATACACACTGCACATACTAATGTATACGACTTACGTTTGTCCGGTACTAATACGTCACCAGTAGAATAGGAACAAGTTGTCTCGATAACATTCTTACCTGCAAAGATAGAAAGAACAATCTAATAAAGCATCATAAAATACAGTCCAGTCAGAACTTACTGCAAAGTATAGAGTCCATTCATTGTAAGAGGAGTCTACACATTTCACTATTATTTAAAATAAGCACAGGAAGATCGAAAAATGGATCCGAACCTCCATTGTGAAAATTCAATGTCATTACAAGCCTCAAGGCCAATACTTGCTCCACAGTTAACATTTCTGTGTATAAATAAAACTTTTTTCTAAGAATTCAACTTTATTTATACTCCTTTAAACATCGAGGTCATATCAGGAATCCATGTTCTGTGTGTAGAGAATAATAAAACTTTTTGAAGGTATAAATGACCTGCGCAGACGTGCTTCCTCTCCCACGCGCATATTTGCCGTAGTTTATTCGGGTCGTTCATGATATTCACATCGGACTTTTTAAAGCGGCCTTATCAGCTGAGAAGTGACGCTCTGCCTATACACGTGACGTACGCATGCGCCTGCGTTCTAATCGAGGCTATTTATTAACGTCATGTAATTACTGATGTACAACTGTGTAGATGTATATATGGCGTCTGTTAATTTCAACTGATATCAGATTTCTAATTAATATGGTCTAAAGCAGGGATGGCCAACTGGCGGCCCGCGGGCCGCTTGCGGCCCGCGGTTATGTTTTATGCGGCCCCCGAACAACTTTTTAAAAGTATTACGGTAGATATTTTTTAACAGAAATATAAAATACAAAATTTCCTACAAGAGTCCAGGTTAAGTTCAAATTGTATATAATTACGACCTGATAATAAATTTTTTAACAACTAGCAAAATAAAGATTTAATTACTTTAAGAGAATCAGTAGGAAGTATACTTTGAGTAGGCCTATAAGGCAAACACGCCAGTTTGATGTCGCACGGTGTGGCAACTACGCTTTCCGAAAAGACTGACTGCACGGTTTGGCAACTGCGCGTTCGGAACCAAACAAAACACTCAGTGACTCTGAGATACTAAGACTGTGCGCACGCGAGGCTAGCTACTGTCAAACTGCTGGTGCTTCATCACTGTGTTTAGTTTTAACTTACAAACCTAATTACGTTATTTCACGATGGGTAAGAAAAGAAAAGTTTCAGAAGAAAACAGAGTGTTTCAAGACAAGTGGGAAACCGAGTATCTGTTTGTAAATAACAAGGACAATAAACCCCAGTGTTTAGTGTGTTTGCTTGTACTGTCTGTCCATAAAGACAGTACGCTGGCTAAGTAAAGGGAACTGCTTAAAACGATTCTTCGCTTTAAGAAAAGAGGTAGCTGAGTTTCTCAATGCACATATAAATACGCCTATCTCCAAAGAAGTTCAAGAAAAACTACTAGATTCTAAGTTTTTATGCAATATGGCTTTCTTAACCGACATAAGTCACCACATGAATGAACTTAACTTGAAATTGCAAGGTCGAAATCAAACAGTACCTCAGTTAGTTGGACACTTAGATGGATTTGTAAATAAACTTAAGGTTTTCATATCAAGCCTAGAAAAAGCTAATCTAGTACATTTCCCATCGTGCAAAGAAATTATGGAAGAAATTCCAACCAGTGATTTCAGTTTTTGCATACCGAAATTGAATATGCTTTTGAAGTCATTCAATGAACGATTTTTGGATTTTAATGAACTGCGACCACATCTCTTCTTATTCAACAATCCCATGACATGTGACATTTCCCAGCAAGATGACGACCTACAGTTGGAGCTCTGTGATTTGCAAAGTGACCAAGTTTTCCAGAAAAGACCAGAAACTGGTGTCGAATTCTGGAGTAGGCTGCCTGAGGACAAATATCCCAAACTACGTGATTTTGGTAAAAAAATTGTTTAAATGTTTGGAAGCACCTACATTTGTGAGAGCACTTTTTCCTCGATGAAATTTATAAAATCAACTCACCGTAACAGACTTACAGACAACCATCTTCAAGATTTGCTTAAAGTGGCCACCACCTCGACAAGAATTGATTTTGACAAACTTGTGAACGATTGTGCCCGCCCTCAGTGTTCTCACTAGTGGTTTTTTTTTTTTCAGTAAAATTGTTGATTTTGTTCTGCTCAACTCTTGTATGATTAGTAGTATATATTATTTCAACATTAAAGTATGTTCAATATCCATAGCATTTGTTTATACATTAATTTATATAGCCTAAATTCCCCTTTAAGTTCTTGTGCGGCCCCTGCTTTTAGCGAAAGTATGGAAGTGGCCCTTTGGGCAAAAGAAGTTGGCCATCCCTGGTCTAAAGGATGAAACAGCGGTGATGATTCTTGGTTAGCAAATATACAATTCGGCATTACGACTGGGAAAACCATGAAAAATCCCTAATCAAATTGGCCGGCCACAGGGTTTGAACCCGGGACTCCCGAATGCGAGTCTTGGCCACCTCGCTCGGTTAAATCACATTTTTATGCGAAACGTTTTAACAATAAATTCTCTGGAGAGTAGTTATAAGCTATTCATCTCATCCACAAACTCAGGTTTTAAATGCTACTTCAAGTAAGATACGGCTTTGAATGAGTTTAGGCAACTGAATGCGCACTCCTGCAATCGGCCGTTTACTCCATGCTCGAATATAAAAGGTACTGAAGCCATGTGTCTGTTTCACATCAGATTATTTGTTCTAGAACTAGCATCTCCTAAAACAGATATTTAAGGTACCGGTAGCTGTTCCCTTTCTTCAAATACTAAAAAAATTCAGACACCTCTATAATTTCCATTATTGTTTTGATCCAAGACATTTAAGCACTTTGGTATGCAGTAACAGTAAACAAACTGAATATTTTACAGTTTAAAGGTAGTTTGTTAGCTTATTAGTTCGGTCGAAAAGGGGGGAAAGTTCGAACTATAAGTGCGTGCAGCGTTGCCAGCTTGCCATAAAGTTGAAGATCTGGTGGTCATTATGTTACTTCTGTTCTATAGTTATTATTGCTGATATTTTCGTATAAATACACACAAAATAAATGTATAATGCACTGTTTTCAGTAAAGGATTCCCGGGAAGTTTAGTAAGGAGAGAACTTTTTTTTAGATAAAATCGTCGGTGGGTAAGAAAGCCCGCTCATCCCTTCGCGATCTCGCAGACATGAAAGTTATCATTTTTCTAATGCGTTTAACAAGTCTTAAATTTTGATATTCTTAAATCTTATTTCGATTTTCCCAATTCTTGTTCAAACACTGTGTGATTTGGTGTCTTCATCTCAGCTTGAAAATTGTCTCTCCCCCTCTCCCCAAAAATTATGACCTCGCTATGCCTACACTTAAGGGAATATCTGTGGCTTGGTTCTAAAAGGGCCAATTTCTTGCAAAAATGAGATATAAGCATTATTGAGCTCGGCTAGTCTTTATCTTTCGTATAATAAAAGTGGCAATGTTGCTACTATCTAATATATAAAATCGAAAGTGTGTATGTATGTATGTATGTATGTATGTTTGTTCCTTATACAAATCTACATTTCTTTACCAATTTACACGACATTTTGCACACATACCCAGTTAAGCCCGGGAAGTATAGCTGTCGACATTAAAATTCAAACAAAATACTCCTTCCCTTGAAAATTATATAATTTCTGAGAATTTTATACTGAAAAAATGAATTGCTGTTTAGTTCACATGGCAACAGTAAATTGTTTACTATGATTACATAGGGCCTTGGCAAGTATATAGCCTAATGCTTTAACGAATTATGATTCCATCGATATATTGGCGAAAATAATGACTGAAAATGAAATCCACGAAAATAAAGCACAGTGTGATGTAGTCACATAACTTTCTCTACCCTCGACATAAGACATATTTACTCACTTCACATTTTGATGTAGAATAAGAGGGACAACTTAAGTGTGTGAGTATGCTATATCAAAAGTCTATAAATAATCCTTTCCGCTGATAAGTTATCCATACCTGTAGGCTTTGTATTAGTTGAGAAATAGGGATGTTTATCATAGGCCCTAAGCATGGGATGGAACATTTTGAGTCCTATGCTCGCAGTATATTATGTCCCGGGTTCTAGGGGAGGAAAGTATGAAAGTGATACTGCATTTCTCTTTTATTTCAGCTCCGAAACGATTGTATAGTAACATGAGAATGAGAAATAAAATTTTCCGTCAAGTCAGTACAATCTTATGTAATTTGTGTTTCTTCTTATTTCAACCCCTCCCAAGCATGATGTGTAGAAGCAACGGAATGCAGCATTCCACATCCTCTATGAGCCATAAAAAGCTATATCTAGCGATTTCTGATGGAATAGTTTGGGTGTGATAAATCTTTTTCTTCATTTCAAGTTCTACATACATAAAGTCCTTCATAAGTTAATTTCAAATTAAAAAATACAAAGCCCGGGCGACGCCGGGCCTTTTCAGCTAGTTAGACATAATATAGAAACCTTAGAGGCCAATGTCGGAAGTTCTCAGCAAAAAATGTTACTTCTGCAAAGGCTTCAAAGTCATTTACCTCAAAAGCAAGTTTTATGACATTGGCCCTTTTAGAAACAAACCACACCCATGTGTTTTTTATACTTTACTTAAAGTTGTATTCACCTCTCAGAAAATCACCTCGGTCAACCGTAAGTTGTATCAAAACACTTTATAAACACATTAGACGTGCAAAGAATACTTGATCGAACTTTCACCTCCTTGACTGCAGTATTCGGATATGAATTGCAAATTAACATCGGCGTTCTTTACGCAGGTTTGGTTCCGATTCCGTAACAAAGATCAAAGTTACGTAAGCTCAGCACTTGAGGAAATGTGCTGACTTGTTATTATGCGCATAAACTAGAAGAAGTCTGTTCAAGCGTATTATTTGCGCGGTTCCCTAGGACTTCCTAACATGTTTATTCCAAGCTAAATTCAAGCTATCTGACTGCGTATCAAGTTGAGGATCTAAGTCAGAATCAAAATTCAAGTGTGAATTCGCATATTACTGAATCATAATTTAGGATAAGAGGATAGGGTATTTTGAAAAGAATGGCGTATGTATTAATTGTCGTTAAGAATTGCAGTTTTACGATCAATATAACATAACTTAAGATAAATATATATATATATATATATATATAAGCACTTTATTCAAGTATGTTATTGGAGATACGTAACATTTATATACTGGAACTTATGAAGTTATTATTGGCCTATTAACTTTCCTCCAGAAATCGAGGTGAATCACAGCGTGCCGACTCAAAATATTCGAGCCCCAGAACATCCTAATCTCAAAATATCCGATTTCCAGAGGCACCCTAATTATCCCCGTTTGCTACGTGATCTACGAGTCACAAAATATTCCAATTTAAATGTCATGTTCTAGACTGAGAAAAATGGACCAAGCGCGAAGAGGTTACTGTCCTTTTTTAAATGGTACCTCAATGTAGAGGTTGGTCTGCCATATAATCTCGCATAAACATATACAACAGGGGGGTCGGTAGACCTGATTTAAGCTTGTTTCACATTGGCGAACGGTCCCGAACAGCATTTCCGAAAGGGATTAACGTAAAGAATAAAAACAATTCATACAAAGAAAGGTTTCACACTGCATCAGACGAAAGTTTTATTACCTGACCTACACCAAAACTGCTGTTTGGAAGTTCTCCTCAGAGCATTCTTTCAGACAACTCCGTAGAGCCAGGTAGAGCAGCAGGTAGAGCGGCGTTCTTCGCATAAAGGCCCTTGTCATACAACAAGACAGAAACTATTTTCTCTCCACTTCCAAATATTCGCTCTTGTCACGCACCAGTAAACAACATCATTAAAATACAGTAGTTCAATAATACAATTACATATAATTATTAGACACTTCTTTCAACAAATTAATGTACAATTTCTTAAAGATGAGAGTTTTATACTCGTGATTAATCTCATTAAAAGTTCAGTAGAGAAAATCTGTAATAAACCACGCTAAAAAGAAGAATTCTTATAAATTTATTCTGGTCAACGAACACGTGTTAAAAACATTGTAACTTATGACTGTGGTCGGCCACATTTATTTAATTCTGTTAACAGACCTTAATGACACATACTGTAGGTACTGTAGTATAAAGACACAGAAGACATAGGCCTATAGCTCTAATTTATTGTTTAATTTCAGTTTTCTGTTATTGATCTGCTGAGATGGGGTGTTCAGGTTAGTAAATTGCATCTGATTCCAGTATTTTCAATTTAGGTGTAATCAATTCAATCATGAAGCATTTCTTACTGCAAGTAGTGACTGAAGAATAGGATTGAGGAGCTTGTATGAAATTACTGTAAGTTTTGATGTAGTAATTTATATTTCAGCGTTAGAACATTAATCATTCTTATTTTAACGAAAACGCAGTATTAAGAGTGTCTTAAATTAAATTATAAATTAATTAATATGTTAAAAATATCCATGATATAAGAACTGCTAAATAACCCTGTCGTAAAACTACATCTAATGTTGAGAATGGCTTTATTAGAGGACGCTTGAAATTGTCTACCTTTTTAAAAATTAACATTACTTAGTTACATTACATTATTAATATTATACATTTAATACAAGTAAAAACAAATAAAACCAAACATACCCCTATATGAGCAAAGCTCGTGGTTAGGGGTATAGTAGATTAATAAAAATATAATTACATTTCAATACACAGTATACTACAAACGAAAAATCTGAATTTATGAGTACAATGTATATAAAAATAATTTTTCAGTAGTTTAAAATCGCATTTACAACAACAAAAAATAGAATGAATTGGATTGAAAACATTGAAAGACCAAATTAACTTTAAATTGTGCTTTTAATATTAAGTAATATATATATTTTTTCCTCTTAAAATGTTTAAGATTGTAGTTTACATATTCAGGGTACTCAGCAATAAAATTGTTATAACATTTCAAACCAGCGAAACGAAAGATGGCGTTTCTTATTGTATTTTGACAATGACTATAGGAAATAAATTTAGATATTTTTTTATGGTAACATATTAATAATTTTGACTTATACAGCTGTTCGAATTTCATAACGTTGAATTCAACATATAATAGTTTTGATGGGTAATTAATAGCTTTATTTAAACACATTTTTATTATTCTCTTTTGAAGTAAAATTAATTTTGTACAAATGGTCTTAGAAACGCTACCCCAGCCAATAATTCCATATTGGATTAACGATTCAACTTGTGCTAAATATATTGACCGTAATGTAGAAATTAGAAGTAAATTTAGAAGGATAACAAATTTGTATACAGTCTTCCGTATTATTTGTGATAAATGCAATATGCTTATCCCTTTTGAGATGTCTATCAATAATAATATTCCTAAGTATTAAACTTCAGAAGATTCTTTTAAACAAGGGCAATTACACATTTGCTTAGAATTACATAAGGTTTCATGCAATTTTATATTTAAAGCTGGGTTAGGTTTGGATTTTACTACTGAATATAAAGCTTATAAAAGTTGGTTTGAGATGTTCAAAGATAATAAGTTTGAATCTAACCATTTTTAAATTATTTTTAAGGCTTGGTTGGCGTTTTTATATGTTTCATTCCAATTTTTACCATTAATTATTCCTACCGTGTCATCAGCATATGCACACAAACCTCAATTTCAAAAGCAGCTGAGAAAAATAGCTGTAATTGCCAGGAGTAGTGGGGGTTGAAGGAGATTTGACATTGACGAGGGTAGGATTAAAATTTATAACCTTCAGACGCTTGACGACGAATATGAATGCTGCTTACGGAACTACCATTTCGGCTCCTAACGGCGCCGTTCGCCAATGTGAAACAAGCTACTCTTAACACAGTACCAAACGGTTTCTCGCAACATATCTTCACGTTTTTAACTAAATAACACCCATAAACATACACAACAGGAGGATCAGTAGACACAATACGAAACGGATTCTCCCGACTTATTTTCACGTTTTTTAATGAACCGAAACCCATTGTAAATAAGGCTAAATTTTCCCTTCTTGGCTTTTTATGTACTCCATAATGCGCTGTATTCGACACTAACGGAAATGCTGCTGTTCGCCCCGATAGGTACAGACCTATCTGCTCAGTAGGCCTACCCTTCCTTCCGCGGGTTTGAGATGCTTAAGCCCAAGAGTAATTAGGAAAGTAGGAACAAAATGACACTGTATTGTGATAAACTAGGCTAATACAAAAGATAGTAAAACGAAGGGATGTGTAGCTTCTGGCTTTCGGATATTATGGGATACATTAGCTTATTTATTAAGACAGGCATATCAAACTCAACTTTTACTGAGGGCCAACTTATTTATCTGAGGTCCACGGTCCGCATGAAAAAATGAAAATATAACCTTTGTTTCTTATAAAATTTAAGCGTGTTTTTTTATTTTGTAAAAAGCAAACATCCAAGTTTTAAATTTTAACACATCATACAATAAAACACTATCATTCATGACATTTGATGCTATGTGTATTGCAATCAACACATTTTAAATACATCTCATTCAAAATGTGTGGACAACCAAAATAACATAACTTAATGTAAAATTGTTTACAAATTTTAGGGTTACACTCATTAGCCTATTCATTAATAAATGTGTTATGTTGGAAGCATACTGTCTGAAGTCAGAAGGAATCTTGAAAATCAGGGTAGGTGGGAAAATGAATTAAACTGCTCCTTACCAGTTGCCCTTCCCAAGGCCTGAACAATGCACTATATAGGTCTAACACTATTTTATGATACACGTGTTTGGTATATTGATAGAAAATCAAGTTTTAGCCAATTTTATTCTGCATTGCATATTTGGGGACATATTTATACATTTTACCTAAAATGTTAGGGGGCCACATTTGGTAGCTGAGGGGGCCGCATGTTTTACACATCTGCATTAAGGCTACACATTCCTTGCGGATGTTTTGGGACTGTTTTCTGTCAATTTCATGTCCGGATATTTTGGAAGGAGATTAGTCATAGTAATCCAGTAATCACTCGACCACACTCTGTAAGTAGAATGTTCTAATAAATTATTTTCATACTGCGTGATAACGAAGAATTATTGCCCTACAAAATCTAAATCTTCATAAAATACATTGATTTCTTTGTAAGATTATTGTTGTGTCTGTGAAAGTGAAAGATAAATAACGGAACAAAGGTGGCGATTAAGAATCCCCTTCTTCTCGCAAAACAAGTTATTCCAGAACGAGTGGTGGTGCAATGCATTTCAAAGTCTGTGGCACGTGAATTATGAACCCACTCACTATAAGAGATATCATCGAATTTGCTAACATGACCACGATTTTCTTCTCACAAAAGGTGAAATAAGTCACAGATCTTACAAGACAAAGACCTAATTTTTTTTATTGAATTAGAACGCAAATTCTACCATTCTACACAATGTCTTGCCCCATCCCATATTAATCTTAGATTTTCTTTATCCATTCTAAAAATAAAAATGACTCGCACAAGATTTATAGGTTTTAAAGGTGAACAGCTTCGTATTTAGTTTTTGAGGATGTAACATGATGTTCCACCCCCGGAAGCAGATTTACGGCACGTAGAAGAACTCCAAGCCAATATTAGAGCCTCTGGACAAAATTTCTCTGTCGTTCCACATCCAAGTAGAACCTTAGTTTCCGGAGGGGGGTTAAGGGGCGATGGGCTTACTATCTGTCCCTCTTCCCTCTCTAGGAAAATAAGCGTAACAAAATTGACATCGGTAAACAGAAACCTCCACTTGGAGGCCCTTCGCCCCAACATGGGGGCATAGGATTCGAGAGAGAGATATTATAGTCCAACTCTTCTAGTTTTTAAATATAGATTATATACTGTATTATGTTTATATTTTCACATTAGTTCTGCTTACATGCCATTTGGACACACTTTTTCGCCTGAGTGCAAGAGAAGAGCCTTTTCAAGCTAAGTATCCTGAAGATAAATGTCAGAGAATATTAGCCAATAGAATAAAGATGGATTGCCATTAGAAATTATATAACAGAGATTCACTTATCCCAACTTGCATTCCAGTGGCGGCTCGTGGCCGGAAAATTAGGTGAAGAGAAAAAAAATGCCACATACTTATGTTAACAATGGAATTCACCCAATAGCGGCTCGTGGCTCAAAACGAGGGTGTGCTGCAAATACCATTTCATACAGCATACTTGAAATATTTTTAAAAATTATTAGTAGGCCTATCTAAACTGCACGTCTCTTAATCCATCTCTGGGAATTCTCACGCGATTTTCTCTACCCTAATTATTTTTTTGCTAATTTCTCTTGTCTCGTCGAACGTTGTGTGAGTTGTGTGACGAGAGAAAATAGCACAAAAAAATCTGATGTGAAAGTCACATAACTTCCTCTGCCCAAATAATTCACATATCCTTGTACAGAATCGCAAGACACAATTTTACGCTAATTATCCTATAAATACCTCTTCTTTCAACGATGCGACTAAAAGCACAGGCTATATAACAAACTTTAAAAAAAGAACAAGTGACTGCAGACGTTTATTGAACCTTCCGCCGTAAAGAATAATTTCCGAAATTGATCGAATATTTCCTTCAGATACTTCTTTACTCTATGCATGGCCAACAATACATTTTTATCACTTCACATTCTTATAGAATAAGAGGCCATGAAAGAGCGCATATTCAGTTGTTCATCACGCAAGACAAACTTTCTACAAATAGTGGGTGAACAGTGGGTGGCTTGTAACTACCCTTCAGAGAATTTTTTCGAAAAAAAGTTTCAAATATAAGTTTTAGCTCTCAGTAAAAGGAACACATGTGCAAATTTTAAAGAAAATCGTTAGAGCCGTTTTTGAGAAAATAGCGAAAAACGAAAATTTCTTCATGTAAAGTCCCCTTAAAAATAAGGGAAACTTATCGCCAATCTTCGGCTCACATCTTCAGAAGGTACCTTACCCAAATACGAAATTTTGATTTCATACGATTTTCCGTTTTGGAGCTAGCTTGTTCACAGACTTTTCACACACAGACAGACACACTGACACACAGACATGTTTCCAAAAATAGCATTTTTGATTCAGGGGGCCTCAAAACGTGCATTTATATAAAAAACTCCACTTCGAATTTGGGGGTCGAAAACAATACTTCCTCTATGGTACGGGCAGAGGAAGTAAAAATAATAATAATAACAATAATAATGATAATAATAATGATGATGATAATGATAATAATAATAATAATAATAATAATAATAATAATAATAATAATAATAATAATAATTAGGGCAGGGAAAACCGCGTGAGAGTTCCCCGGAAATGGAATAAGAGACGAGAAAATAGTATTTTTAATTATCGAGGTAGAGGAAGTCGCTTAGTGTTCCCAGTGCGACAGAATACTTAATCGGGGTTGTGGAATCCGTGTTTTTCTGAATTTAACACATTCGAATTTGGCGGCGTCAGACCATCAGACTGTGGAAGATCTAACGTGCCCACCTCTTTCTCCGAGCTAACAGTGTGAGCTGCTGAACAAGAGGGACGGCTTCGTGGGTAGTCTGTTCTCGTCACCTAGCGGACGTGGGATAAGCGAGAAAACTGCTGCTTGCCATCCTTAGTGGATCCTTAGCTAATTTTAGTGGAACAGACTACCCAAGCATCTGGGAATATTCAGCTTCAATGCTAGGAGGACTTGGGAGCTCACTGCCTCCTAGCGTTGACACCAGCAGTGGAGGGAAATTCAAAATTGTAGAAATACATTATAGTAAGAACAAACATTCGTGATATGGAAAATAAACTTTAAAAATACGTATTGTAAAGGAAAAATACTGGTGAAGTGCTACTTCACCTACTTCCCCTGAATAGCCGCCACTGTTGCATTCTAATTTTTTGCACGAGAAGACTCAGAATTTAAAAGATTCTTTCACTGGTTAATATTGGAGATGCTACCCCCAAAGAGACCTATTTGGGTCGCAAAACATTTATATTTGGAGTGGTGGATGCCATTTGCCATTTCAACTGTGGAAAAAATATCAAATTAGACATTCTACAGAAGATGAACATTACTCCGGGTAAATCTACAATGGCTGGTGTGAATGCGATAGACAAGATACGAACCTTGGAGGCTAGTAAGAAATGCATTCCAGAGCTCTGGGCAAGAAAGAAGTGGAAATGGACATTAGGATCTAAGCCGAAGCCCCACATTTACTGCAGAAGGGTTTTGGGAGCCTTCAAGTAAGATAATTTTTATTAAAAATAGCTGTAACTATACGTCCATTTTTCTCTGATTTAAGTTTTTCATCAATGTCTAGTATTCAGGCAAACAAAAAGTACGCTTAGATTTGAGGTACTGACTTCATTGAAGCACCAAACTGAAGCTTAAATAGTTGTACTCCAAAGTTAAGTAAATTGTTGTAAAGGAAATGTCCTGCCTCCTTATAAACGCAAAAATAAATTTAAATTTTTATAACTTGTTTACAAAAAAATTAACATATTAATGAAAAACACAATTTTTTTAATAGTATACATGATTCAGCACAAAATATGGACCATATTGGAGAAAGAACGGATGATATTCAGTCTGAAGTTAAGATATGCGTACCAAAGTAATGTACACAATTTTCATGTAATATTTGGTCTGTGCCCCTAGTTTAACTTTAAAAATATTATTATGAATTCCCTTAATTAATTACAGGGGAATACGTGCCCAAATTTTTAAAAAGTATGGATCAAAAAGCGAAGTGTTGTCTTTAGGGTATAAGGATACCTTTTAACGCGCAGGAATTACAGATCAGGAGGAAGTTTTCACCATGAACCCACAGAAAGGATTAATGTACGATTGCGGTATGGTACATAAAATGTAAACTTGAATTTTGCGCTGCTGCTGGGGAAACTCACTCGTTGATGTCGTGCATAAATATACAGTGCACGCCGCTTATTGTGATCACTTAGGGACGCAGCTAATCTGATAATATTAACCGATTGATAACAGTAGCAGAAGGAATTAAATGAAGGATATTTATTCTTACATAAGATAATACACTACAAAACAGAATTAAATAATTCATTCATAAAAAATACGTTAAC
This sequence comes from Ectobius pallidus, assembly GCA_964059195.1. Classification (NCBI taxonomy): domain Eukaryota; kingdom Metazoa; phylum Arthropoda; class Insecta; order Blattodea; family Ectobiidae; genus Ectobius; species Ectobius pallidus. The sequence goes on from CAXKWD010000003.1 coordinate 119,353,444, forward strand.
TGTGAATCATTGAACCACTCATAGGCTAATACAGTAATAGACTGCAAGCAACTATATTTTAACCAGTAACAAAGTTTTAAATTGTTTTTACTTTCCTTCAGGAGTCCATTAACCAATATTCCATACTCAATTATGAGTTACGAGTGTTTTGGAAGTCTATACTGATCTATGGTGAACACCGCGTAGCAAAACATCTAATGTCAGTCTGTTCCAAGATTTTTCATTTTACACTAGCCAACACTGCATGTCAACACTGTTGTTATCTTCATAAATCAAAAGCTGCAGCATAACTGTGGGGTGAAACATGTTTTATTGTTGCCCGGGTATGCCATGCCCTCGAACTGGTCATCCTGTGAGCTGGTAAACTCCAGTACAATACAATACAGTTGACTTAGAAACGAAACCCTAAAAAACGAAATTTTGAATGACGTACAGTTACTTAGAAATAAAGCCGCAAAAAGGAAAATATCATAACATAAACCGAATCTTTGATCACAATAAACATCACTTTTTTCAATGTATCAGTATTAATCCGTACGGGACTTCGAAAAGCGATAACATTACCCGAGTGAATAACAATATCCGCGATTACATTAAGCGGCGTTCACTGTATAAGTTACCAGCAGGGGTTTCACATGAACTCATTAAAAGGGGTTGTATGCACGGTTAAGGGACGATTGTAGGTTATTGCCGAACCCTCTACTGTGAATTTGTGTAGCCTATACAAAATCCAAGCCACGTTGCTGTGCTGTAGAAATTTTGATTCCATAAAAAAAAATTTTTTAAAAATTAAAAAAAAAAAAAATAAATAAAAAATAAAAAAAGCCTATATAGACGGCAATATTTTCTCCAGGGACTCATTAGGAGGGTGTTCTGTCGAGTCGCCTGCTGGTATACAATGCAGAACACCGAGTGCTTGCGAAATTATGTTCAGATTAGAGCGCTTACACCCGCAGAGAAAAAATGTATGCTGTAACAGAAAACCGGATTTAAGATAATGATCTGCATATCAAACTAGACACTTAAGTTTCATTCATTAACTGAAAGATTTTGTTGATTGGTGGTGTGGTTGTAATCTATTTATAATGCCTCCAACTAAAAAAAAAAAAAAATGAAAACAGGCTGGCAGGACTATTCTCTGGTAAACAGATCAGTGTAAAAAGATACTTGCGGCTTTAGCTGCTCCCGTAGATACTAGGAAGGTACAAACAGCGAACCATAGAAATTTATAGAAACGAACCAAGGTTTAATAATAATAAAAAGAGGAAGCAATATAGATTTCTCAATACATTATCGTAGATAATCTAATTTAATCAATTGCAGTGATCAACATTCGGAGGATATTATGTTGTGGGAGTTGTAACATATACAACATATTAAAAACGAAGATTCCTCCAAGTTAAAAATATCAGCTCACATTATAAAAAAGGATTGTCAATATGTCATCTGTGTAAAACATTTATAAATTTGGGAAAGTTCGAACTGTATAAGTCAGGAAGCAATTTCTTGAATAACTTGAAAGAAATTAAATTAAACCAATTATTTCCTCCGCCCGTACCATAGGTACTAGGCCTATAGGTAGAGGAAGTATTATTTTCGACTTCCAAATTAGAATTTAAGTTTTTAACATCAATTCACGTTTTGAGGCTCCCAAATCTAAAAATACTTTTTTTCAGAAGCATGTCTGACTTGTGTGTATGTGTGTGTGTTAAGTTTTTAACATCAATTCACGTTTTGAGGTCCGAATCTATTTTTTTCAGAAACATGTCTGATGTGTGTGTGTGTGTGTGTCTGTAAATAGCCTAGCTCCAGAACGGAAAATCGTTTTAAACAAAATTTTGAACTTGGGTTAGCTATCTTCTGAGGATGTAACACGAATATTGGCGACTACTTTCTCTTATTTTTAAGGGGACTTTACACGAAAGAGGTACGCCGTAGCGTAGTGGGTTGAGGCACTGCTCTACAAACCGGAAGGTCGGGGGTTCGATCCCCGATGAAGTCGTTGGAAGATTTTTCGATCGGCCTAATCGGTGGTGGCACTATGGCCCTGGGGTCGACTCAGCCTCTTAACAGAAATGATCTAACAGAAATGAGTACCAGGAGCAATCCTGGGGGTAAAGGCGGTCGGTGCATAAGGATGACAACCTTACCACTTTCACGTGCCGAATGTCTAAAATCTGGGAGTCTCAACCTCCTGGAACCCTCTGGGCCTGTATAGGGAATACTTTACTTTTACTTTACAGGGGAAAAATCGTTTTTCGCAATTTTCTCAAACGGCTCTAAAGATTTTCTTTAGATTTTGTACTTGGTGTAACAAGAACTAAATATTTTATTAGAAACGTTTTTTTTTTCTCTCTCTCTCTCTCTCTGAAGGGTACTTATAAGCCATCCACTCTGAATACGCGCTCTTTGCAATATGACCTCTTGTTGTGTATATCAGAATGTGAAGTGAGAAATATGTATTGGCCATGCTTAAAGTAAAGAAAGTTACGTGTGCGCATTACATATTTTATTTGGGTTATGTATCCTTGGGGATGCGATGTGATGTGGTAATGACATTCTCTTCATATTTACAACAAAGAGAATGCATTTATGCATTATACTAAGAGGCTAACTTTCATTTGGACAGAGGAAGTTATGTGAGTTTCACATAAGATTTTTTTATCTTACTAATAATTCGGACAAGATATACTTAAATCTTGTTCTGTAGTTTTCTACAAACCGTCCACTGCTATAATTTCTCAATGCCTTTTTAAGCATTAGTAAATATTCTAAGATACAGGTGTCATGTATCTTTTATATTTACATATAATAATATACATGTTTTCTCCCTTTTCTTAAAGTTAATTATCTTGTTGGACTTTTAGGCATTCCTACCCCCTTGTAAATTACAGGGAAACACTTGTATCAATGTTTAATATACATTAACATTGTTTATTTCCTAAAAGGGTCTGAGATGTTCCATTAGTGGATAAAATAACAAGTTATAATATTTGTTTGGTAGAGACTAAACATTTATATTAAATGTTTGTGGGAAAGGATAAAATATATAAACAACCATTTCCGATGAGGACCTGAGATGTTCCATTAGTGAATAGAGTAATAGTTATAATATTTGTTATGTTGAAGATTAAACATTTACATTTAGTGGATAATATTTAATGTAGGGTTGAAGGCTCCTCCCTTCATGGCAAGTATAAATACGTATGCAATTTGTAAAGGATTGTAATTCTACTTGTGTTGGCAAGACGACTCTATGTCCGATTGCGTTGTACTTATATTCATTTTTACTTAATAAATTTAACTTTAACTTCTGACAACATATCGAGTTATTGTTCAATTACTCCAGGGTAATTGCGAATCCAGTTTTAATTTAGAAAGCCAGCGGAGACTACTACACGACAGAGCTTTCTTGGTGGCAGCGGTGCTGGATGCAATAACTTCAATTGTTTTATTACATCAACATATTCGCTCATCACTACAAGATCGCAATACAATTTAACATCATCATATTAGCGAACACCTGCGAATTATAATAATAAAACGTCAGAAGTCTACTCTTCACCTAAAGAACTTATCAGGAAGCAACAACCAGATCGACGGGGAGCTACTGGAATCGACTATCGACCTCTAGGTCCAGAAGATCATCGATCGACCTCTAGGTCCAGAAGATTCGCGACCGCCGCCTGGGTCCTGAGGGTTCTGCAGGAAAGCTTCGTGGTCCTGAACCCACCGAGGTGAGGCAGCAGCACCAGGTACCACTCTTCCTTCCTCTTCGGGGCACCCGTAACCCCGGTGTCTCCTGTCGAAAACGTTCACCGTTGGAACACCCCTGCCAGGTCCAACTGAGTCCCGAGGGTAGCAACCAGTTGGAGAGCTCACCTGACAAGCGGGCTCTATCCAGCTCGTGGGGAACGTCAACCCAGCCAGCGTCGAGGCGCAGCGTTTTCCCTTCAAGTCTTTCTGTAAGTACAACTAGAATACCCGTTATATTTGCTATCGCATTTGCAATTGCTCTATCAATATGGCTGAAGAAGCTGCTCAAGCTAGAATAGAAGAATTAGAAAATCAAATTCAAACTTTATTACGTGCTAATAAACATCAAAATTCGTTATCGATCACTGCAGCTGCTAAACTTTTTGAAAAGGGATTTAGTGGAGAACCTAAAGAGTTAAATGATTTTATTGACAATGTAGAATCAGCTTATGCATTGGTTGATGAAGAATTACACCCTACTTTGCTAAAATATGTACTTTCCAAAATTGTGGGAGAAGCGAAACGTACTTTAAACATAAGAGACTCCGCTAATCTCACGTGGCAATATGTAAGGGAAAAACTTGAAACTCATTATTCAGTACAGAGAACATTCGAATTTTATACTACTCAATTATGCAACATTAAGCAAAGACCTAATGAAAATGTCACTCAATGGGGAACTAGAATGGAGCAGCTCATATCTAATGTAATTACGAGTATGAACAAGTTCACTAAAGATTGGTCGGAAGCAGAGGCTTCTGGCGGTAGAAAAACAATGGCTAGATTAGGTAGAAACTTATTTGTGAATGGCATTGCTAATGATGTGGTGAGAGAAGCTGTTAAGTTACAAGTGGGGAACTTAAGTATGAAAGAAACCATAGACAGAGCAGCCCAAGAAGAATGCGACAGAAAATATAACGTAGGCTTTAACAAAAGCCAATATCCGAGACCAACACGTCCCTTTACGAATCAAGTTGTTAAGAGAGAACATGTGAATGCAGTAAATAATGTCAAGTGTTTTAATTGCTTGAAGTTCGGGCATGTGGCTCGAGAGTGTAAAGTTATGCAGTCAAAGAGAGGAGGAAGGCATGCACCTCCTAGTAAGAATAGCGACTATAGGAAGTCGGGAAACTGGAATTAAGTCATTCCAAGCAGTCGGGAATTGACGGTGAAATTGAGAATTGCGATAGTAACCCCTTTACTTTCTATGTAACCTCCCCAGAACTAAATAACGGTATAGGCCTAACATTACTGGATACAGGATCAGCTGTATCGCTAGTAAAAAGGAAAAGTGTAGGAGAATACGAGAAAAAGATAAATAAGAAAAGAAAAATGGAATTCAAATCTATAACAGGAGAAATATTTAAAGTAGAAGGTAGTATTCATTTAAAATTGCAAGACAACGAACCTCATGAATTTTATGTGGTAGAATACTTAGGAGAAATATTTAAAGTAGAAGGTAGTATTCATTTAAAATTGCAAGACAACGAACCTCATGAATTTTATGTGGTAGAATACTTACCTCAGGATTATGACATTATTTTAGGCAGAGATTGGATAGAAGCTAATGACGTAAAAGTCTCTCTTCCGTTAGAAAAGCATAAAGTAAAATTGAATGGTTTGTCGGAAACCCTTACTGAATTCCGTACTAATGAACGAGGTGTGAGGTATTGTGAAAAGCAAGAATTGTCTGAAAATGTATTTAGTTGTGCAGGATTAGTTAATTGTGAGGATGGTAAATTTTGCTGTTTAGTAATTAATCTAAATGAGGACGAAGTAGAGTTGTGTAACTCTCCAAGATTAGAGTGTTTGAGTGTCAAACAGTCAGCTATAGTAAGAAACCCCCAAGGCAGAAATGCGTTATTAATGAACAAGTTACGCTTTTCACATATAAAGGAAGGTAGCGAAGAAATAAAAGCAATATGTTGTGAATACAACGATGTGTTTAGATTACCGGGTGATAGGCTAACTGAAATAAAAGGAGTTAAACATCACATACCGACCCCGAGCGTAGATAATATACGCCCAATTAATCTAAAGTCATATAGACTCCCGCAACATCATCAGGAGGAAATTGATAGACAAGTAGAGTCTATGCTAGAACAGAAAATAATAAGACATAGCGCTTCCGCCTGGAACTTCCCAATTTTAGTCGTGCCTAAAAAACTAGATGCATCTGGTATTAAAAAATGGCGTATCGTAGTAGATTTCAGACAGTTGAATGATAAAACTGTAGGAGATTCTTATCCCCTTCCTAATATACAAGACATCCTAGATAGATTAGGAAGAGCCAGATATTTTAGTGCCTTAGATTGCGCCAGCGGTTATTGGCAGATACCGCTAGCGGAAGAAGACAAATGTAAAACAAGTTTCAACACTCGAAAAGGAAGTTTTGAGTACGAAAAAATGCCATTTGGTTTAAAGGGCGCACCAGCATCCTTTCAGAGAGCCATAAACACTATTTTATCGGACATGATAGGTAGTAGAGCTCTTGTTTACTTAGATGACGTCATATGCTATGGAGAAACCATAACAGAACACAATAATCGATTGAGAGAGATACTGCAAAAATTCAGAGAATATCAGGTACAATTAGAGCCAGATAAATGTGAATTTTTGAAATCAGAATTAAAATACTTAGGACATGTTGTAAGTCAAAATGGTGTAGCACCAGATCGCGACAAGGTACAGGCCATAGAAAAATTTCCTGTCCCTACGAAAGAAAAGGAAGTAAAATCATTTCTTGGTTTGGTAGGATATTATAGAAGATTCATTCCAGACTTTAGTAAAATTGCGAAGCCGTTAACTGAATTATTGAAGAAAAATAATCCTTGGAAATGGACGCAAGAAGAGAAAAACAGTTTTGATAAATTAAGACAGTGTTTAATGACGTACCCAGTGTTACAATTTCCTGATTTTAGTAAAAATTTCATTCTGACCACTGACAGTAGTAGCTATGCTATAGGTAGCATTCTCAGTCAAGGAAAAATAGGAGAAGACAAACCAATTGCTTATGCTAGTCGTTTACTGTCACCCGCAGAAATTAATTACAGTACGACAGAACGAGAACTTCTGAGTATAATTTGGTCGTGTAAACACTTTAGACCCTACCTCTTGGGCCAAAAGTTTGTTATAGTAACGGATCATAAACCCTTAAAATGGCTTATGAACGTAAAAGATCCAGGTTCGCGTATTTTAAGATGGCGATTACTATTAGCAGAATATGACTTCGAGATATTGCATCGAGCCGGTACAAAAATTTTACACGTAGATTCCTTAAGCAGGTACCCAACCACTGCTATGGTAGAAAACGTTTCCGAGATATCAGAAGATAGGAAAAAGAAGATTTTAAAAGAATTTCATGTTTGTCCAGTTGGAGGGCACAATGGCATACAACGTACGTATGAGAGGATTAAACTATACACAAATTGGACAGGCTTGTTCCAAGATGTAGAAAATTACATTCGTAAATGTAGTATTTGTCAATTAAACAAACATGCAAATAGAACGGTAAAACTACCATTCGAGCAAACGGATACTAGTGAGGAAACTTGGGACAAAATAGCTTTGGACATAGTAGGACCTTTTCCACAGTCAGAGAATGAAAATAAATATTTATTGACGTGCCAAGATAATTTAAGTAAGTATCTTATCGGAGTTCCTATGAAGGACCAAACAGCTGAAAGTGTAGCTTCCGCCCTTATGGAGAATATTATTTTAATTTACGGAATCCCAAGTAAAATTTTGACGGATTTAGGCGGACAGTTCACAAGTGATTTGATGAATAAATTGTGTAAAATGTTAAAAATAAGCAAAATGAACACGAGTATTTACCATCCGCAGTCAAATGGTAGTCTCGAGAGGTCCCATAAAGTGATAGTAGAGTATTTAAGATGTTTTTGTAGAGAAAAACAGGATGAATGGGACCGGTGGGTACCCTTTGCGGTTTTTAACTATAATACAACTCCTCACACCCAGTCAAAATTCACACCGTACGAAGTAATGTTCGGTAGGAAGGCTAACATACCGGGAGTATTACAGAAAAAAACCAGAAGTATTATATAATTATGAAGATTATGTACGAAGTGTAAAACAGAAATTTCAGCAGACTTGGGAAGAAGCAAGAGAAAATTTAGTTAGGAGCAAGGAGAAGACTTGCGAATTAAGTAAGCAGAAGGTGAATGATCCGCAGTATAAGATAGGGGATTTAGTCCTAGTAAAAAGAGAGAAACGCCGGAAATTGGATTCAGTCTGGCAAGGGCCGTACGAGTTAAAGAAATTAATGGGAGTAAATGTAGAGCTAAGAAAGTTGGGTAATGATGGGAGAAAAGTACTCCATACTCATATTACGCGGACTAGGCCTTATGTTGCAGGTCAAGTCGTAGATAATTAGTCGTTAGGACTAAGAAGTGAGAAAACTAACCACTGAGGTAGTTAGTGAGAGAAATTCCAGTATGAGAGAAGAAAATCAATATGCATATTGTATTGTAAAATGATATGTAAAGTAGTAATTAAAGAAAGGTATAGTGGACACGTGTCGTAATAGTAAGAAGGTTGCAAAATATAGAGTAGGAAGACTGCAAAATATAGAGTAAGAAGGCTGAAAAAAAATATAGAGAGGTAACACATAAATGTATTGTGTTGTGAAAATAGACACATGGGTGTCATTGTGAGAATACTGCATAGAGTTATAACACATAAAGGTAATGTGTTGAGAATATCTTGTGCTGTCAGGTGTTCTGTGTGGTTGGTCGAGGATAGAGAGGATTTCATTGATTATTGTCTGGGACGATAACAAGAAATCAAGGTAAAAAGTAAAGGGACATGAAGTAAACATTAAGTGAGTTGAGGATGGAGTTGATTTACAGTAAAGAGATAAATCAAAGTAAGTGAATATTGTCAAGGATAGAGAGGATTTCATTGATTATTAAAAGTAAAAGGGACATGAGCAAACATTAAGTGAGTTGAGGATAGCTTGAGAATGAAGTGGATTTACAATAAAGAGGTAAATCAAATTAAGTGATTAATGTCAGGAATAGAGAGGATTTGCTGTAATATTGTCAGAAATATTCACAAGGTAAAATGTAAAGAAACACGAGTAAAAGCATTCAAAATCAATCTAAACTTTATTTGAAAATTGCAGAAATAGAGGATAGAGAGGATTCGCTGTAATACGTAAATCTAGGTAAATTATAAAAGGAAACTAAGAAAATATACTAAGAGGAAACTTTTCAATAAATACTGTGTAAGGAATATTTAATTTGCATGAGTAATAAGTGCATATGGTAAAATGTATGAGAAAGTAATTTTAGGTCATATTATACAAAGAAAAGATTTAAATTTAAATAAGAGCAATGGTAGAATAATTGGGAGTGACCCGATAAAACCTTGTGTTGCAGGGTCAGCTACGAAATGTTATTATACGTGGGAATAACAATAATAACAGTAATATTGGAATGCCCAAGCAATTTACATGGTGAAGAAGATGTAAAAATACAACCGATAGATGGTAGTGGAGGTATATATTTTGATTATTTAGGAGAAATGTGGTTGTACTCAAATCAATGGGAAATTATCACTTACGTAGAGGTGAACAATGTTAACACATTATGGAATAATATTCGGAAACAAATAGATGTACTGAAGGCAAAATGTCAGCAATTTAATAAGGAAGACTGGTATCCTTTGACAGATTGCGAATCTAGTATAATATATATAGAATCTAAAAAAGTATTGGTTGAAAGAACTGTTCAAATATTTTCAGAAATTTCAGATATTAAGGTTAGAAATGACAAAGAAAAAAGAAGTGTATTAGGTTTTGTTGGAGAGTTGTCAAAGATATTATTTGGTACGGCAACTGAGGCCGAAATCAAGAAATATAAGGATCAAATAAACAAAGTAAGAAAAGATCAATCACATTATTTAAAAATTAGTTCTGATCAAATGACAGTATTAAAATCTACATTATTAACTGTAAACACCTCTTTAGTAGAATTGATGAGAAATGATCAAGAAATATCTGATGAATTTAACAAATTTCAGCATGAAATAAATGAACGTCTTTCTAAGAAAGAACTTGCATCCAATGTAATTAATTCTCTTAATATTAAAATCAGACATATAGAGATTGGTTTAAATGAGTGTAAGCAAAGCTATGATTTGTTAATAGATGCTTATATGAATGCACAGAATGGTGTGATACAACCTCATATCATTACTTATAAGAGCATTAAGGATATTTTAAGAAAAGAGGTAAGTCAGGAAAATATTATACCTCCTTTCTCTTCAAGTCAGGCTATGAAATTGATGGAACCAGTGGTGTACACTCAGAATCAAATGTTAGTTTATGTGATCAAGGTACCCTTATTAGCACAACAAAAGTTTTATATTTATCAAATTGTTCCCTTTCCTGTAGTATTGCATGGAAATATGACTGTAAAATTTATACAATCTACCCATGATTATATAGCTACTGATTTAGTTAAGACGAAATATGTGTATCTTAATTTTGAGAAATTTCATGAATGTAAAAAGCCAAATTCTTTTACATACGTATGCAAAGAAAATGTACCAATTTATAATTATATCCCGGAGAAGGAATGTGTTCCTACTCTGCTGCATCCCTCCACACAATATGTACCAGAGGTGTGTGACTTAGAAATGTCTTACTTACCCCTCACACAGTCCATGTGGATACCACTAAAAGATAATAACGAATGGTTATTTGTGGCCCCTAGATCTGAACTTTTCACAGGCATCTGTCCTGATCAGAGATATCAGTTAAACATTAAGGGTCGAGGAAGATTAATAATGAATGAGCATTGCAAAGGCATTACTGTGTCAGGAATGATACAACCCCTTCAAACAAAAACTCATAATAATTCAAAACTAGATATTATCCCTGTAGCACCACTAAGTAATGACTGCTGCTTGGATATCGAAGATCAAATTAAGTTGGCTGATCATCCTATCAATTTGCCCTTTCAAAATATATTATCATCTTTAAATGATTTTAAATTTGCTGGTTATAAAATACAAGAGGTAAATAAAATGATTGAAGATGAAAAGGAAAAGATACACAATAACAGTGAATGGTCTGAATATTATTATTCAATATGGTTTTATGTAAGTTGTATAATATTTTTTATTGTAATGTGGATCGTTTCTTGCTGCTGTTGTACTTGTTGCCGACAATGTTCTTATAAATTATTAAGTAACATTAATCCCAAGGCATGTTTTGATGATTGCAAAAAATGCTATCAACGCCCTCAAATAATAAATAAGAATAAAGTAACCATAACTAAAGGTAATAAAAGAAGAAATTACGTGGAATCAGATGATAGTGATTACGAACAAGGTAACAATGCAACCCAACAAGAAGCTTCCAGGAAGAATGTGAAAGAGTTTGATACATTATTAGATACTGCTATGAAGGAACGAGCTCTAAAAAAAACTAAGGCCAGATCTCTAGATAACTTCTCACTTGTATTAATTCCTACTGATAATAACCCCATGACTGAAATTAGTTCTCCTTCTCGCTTTGAGAAAAGAAAAGGTCTTCGTTCATCTCAGAAAGTAAATACTAGACCAGATTTTGCAAATTGGCAAGACGAACGAGTTTAAGGTCTTCTATTTTATTTTACATATACTTTATCGTATGTTCAAGTCATTGTCTTGAACATAAAAAGAACGGCGGAGGTGTCATGTATCTTTTATATTTACATATAATAATATACATGTTTTCTCCCTTTTCTTAAAGTTAATTATCTTGTTGGACTTTTAGGCATTCCTACCCCCTTGTAAATTACAGGGAAACACTTGTATCAATGTTTAATATACATTAACATTGTTTATTTCCTAAAAGGGTCTGAGATGTTCCATTAGTGGATAAAATAACAAGTTATAATATTTGTTTGGTAGAGACTAAACATTTATATTAAATGTTTGTGGGAAAGGATAAAATATATAAACAACCATTTCCGATGAGGACCTGAGATGTTCCATTAGTGAATAGAGTAATAGTTATAATATTTGTTATGTTGAAGATTAAACATTTACATTTAGTGGATAATATTTAATGTAGGGTTGAAGGCTCCTCCCTTCATGGCAAGTATAAATACGTATGCAATTTGTAAAGGATTGTAATTCTACTTGTGTTGGCAAGACGACTCTATGTCCGATTGCGTTGTACTTATATTCATTTTTACTTAATAAATTTAACTTTAACTTCTGACAACATATCGAGTTATTGTTCAATTACTCCAGGGTAATTGCGAATCCAGTTTTAATTTAGAAAGCCAGCGGAGACTACTACACGACACAGGGACTTACGACTGTTGGAATTTTCTCTTATTTAAACAAGGGTATACAATGCTCATTAGAAGATGCATCCATCTGTAATCAGGGCATCAATAAGTTACAGAGGAACTCTATAATAAGTATATTGAAAAGTAAGGGACATGTTGACATGTTGTTTAAAGAAATTACAAAAATTGTATGCGGATACTTACCAACTTACTATCGTGTGTATTTACGTATGTTTATGTATATATATATGTATGTGTAATGTATGTATGTAATATTTACATAGGCTACATACATTACATATGTTAGGATATATGTTTATATGAATATGTGTGAATTTGGGATGTGATGTGTATCTGCAAGAGCTGGAGGGAAGGGAAAATCCGATGAAAAAAGGGGTACATCATAAAGTTACTATACCTACCATATGAGTGAATTTCATACAATTTCGTCTTCTATAATAACTTATTATGTAAAGGAGATATCAATATAGGTATTTGCTGCCCTTTGTTTGTTTAGGCATGCTACGGACAGTAAAAACTGCAAGTATCTCGACGAGATGCTTCGTCAGTACGTCATTCTGCAGTATAACAGTTTAAGCTGCAGGAAATGCCATATGAGCTTTATCACAGAAAAAGAAACTGGGGCTGGTTGTCAGGTTAAGGCGTGGGAACTCTCCTCTGCAGATCACACAGCTTCCTTCATCTGGAGCAGGTCAGGTGACACTCAAGGGATGGAGAGAAAACAGCCAACCTCTCTGTAACCTTTTAAATGAAGCAGAAATCTTGCCTTCCGAAAGGAAGACTTTCAAAAAGAACCGAGATAACTCCACATAATGGGATTCCATACAAGAGCTCGAAAGAAAAGTAGTTTCACATACTGAAATTCTACGTTTCACTAACAGTGGAATTTTTAAGGTGAATTTTTCTGTGGAAATGCATTTTGTCCCTTGTTACACACTTAAGGTTCTTGCAAAAGACTCAGCCGGTATTTCTCGAATTTTAATAGAATTATAAACATAATTTTCCGTCAGAACGCCGGTTTTACATGTTGTATGGTTGTATTATCAGCACTAATCTTTCTTGAATTTCCCAGTTGGAATTTCTTATTTTATTTTCAGTTTAGTTGACATCAAAACATTCGGTTTTAGATGGATTTGTAACTGTGAAAATATACTGTGAACAGGGTGCGAAATTTCCCGCAACAAAATTCAAATTAATAGATATTGCCAAAGGAAATTTGATATGAACAAAATGATTGAATTTAGTCGGATGCATTCGAAAATATTCAGAAGTTATCGATATAAGCCTAATTTGAATTTCCCACCCTTTTTACTTCCTCTGCCCGTACCATAGGTACTATAGGTACTATTTTTGGAAACATGTCTGTGTGTGTGTCTGTGTGTCTGTCTGTGTGGAAGTTTGTGAACAGGCTAGCTCCGAAACGGAGAATAGTATGAAAACAAAATTTCGTATTTGGGTCAGGTACCTTCTGAAGATGTGATTCGAAGATTGGCGACAAATTTCTCTTATTTTTAAGGGGACTTTACATGAAGAAATTTTCGTTTTTCGCGATTTTCTCGAAAACGGCTCTAACGATTTTCTTTAAAATTTGCACATGTGTTCCTTTTACTGAGAGCTAAAACTTTTATTTGAAACTTTTTTTCGAAAAAATTATCTGAGGGTAGTTACAAGCCACCCACTGTTCACCCACTGTTTGTAGAAATTTTGTCTTGCGTAATGAACAACTGAATACGCGCTCTTTCACGGCCTCTTAATCTATATAAGAATGTGAAGTGAGAAAGATGTATTGTTGGCCAGGTATAGAGTAAAGAAGTATCTGAGGGAAATATTTGATAAATTTCGGAAATTATTCTTTACGGCGGAAAGTTCAATAAACGTCTGCAGTCACTTGTTCTTTTTTTTAAGTTTGTTATATAGCCTGCGCTTTTAGTCGCATCATTGAAAGAAGAGGTATTTATAGGATAATTAGCGTAAAATTCTGTCTTGCGATTCTGTAAAAGGATATGTGAATACTGCTAACTTTTATTTGGGCAGAGGAAGTTATGTGACTTTCACATCAGATTTTTTTTATTGGTTTTGGTTCCCAGAGTTTTAGTGTTGCCTAGTATCAAACGATTTAGTTCGTGTGTTCTGGCTGTTGTTTGTTGCAGCTGTTACAGCTTTCAGTTAGCTGAAATACTTCCAAAATAGTTTGTTTTGACATTTTAATTTTTTACAAATTACCGTATGTTTCGCGTTCGAGTTAACCAATCATGCGGGTTTCTCAGTCGCGGCGGCCAGCTCTAACTCCTGAGCGATCGGATGAAATACCTACGCAAATAGAGCCGCTAATGGTGTAATGACTGAGTTTCTCACAATTACAATTAAAATTACAATGAAAATAACCACGTACCTCATCACAATATATGTTGGAAATGTCCTCCTCTTGCATCCACACATCACTGGCGCCTTTTTAAGGAGTTTCTTTTTCAAGCGCATAAGTTCAGCTTGCGAAATAAAGTTAATTTCTTTTGTAATATTGACTCTAAGTTCTTCTAACAGTATGTGGCAATTATTTATGGGGGAACTTGAAAAATAAAGTAAAGCTCCCATTCATTAGAAGAATTTAAAGACAATATCTCAAGAGAAATTAACTCTATCTTGGAAGCTGAGCTGAAAGAAAATTTCCTAAAAAGGTGCCAGTGTTGAATGGAGGACATTTCCAACATCTCTTGTGATGAGATACGTGTTATTTTCATTGTAATTTTAACTTTAATCGTGAGAACCTGAAACATACATCGTTAGCGGCATTATTTGCGAACGTATTTCACCCGATCGCTCGGGAGTTAGAGGTGTGGCCGCCGCGACGCAAAAACCCGCATGATTGGCCAACTCGTACGCGAAACTGTAGTTTGCACCATGCAAAAAATTCGAACTAATAATTAGTATTTTAATGGGGGGTAGTTCAGTAGAATGTGTTTTATAACTTCATTTGTTTATTTAAATTTGCATAGCCTATTTAAAAGCGATATAAGCTGAAATATTTTATATGTAATGCTATGCCATGTGTAACAGTACCGGTGACTAAATTTAGCTACTGCCTTCACTCGAAATTTCAAGCCCTGCTATAAGTATAATTTTAATAAATATTCTTACAAGTTGTTACATTTATTTTCTTACATTTCTCCTACTAAGTAAAAAAAGTAGAAGATCGTAGACATTTAACTAAGATTTCATATGAAATAATTATACCCGGAGTTTTCTTGGATTATAAAACTGCATAGAAGCTCTACAACACGTTCTAGGAATCGGACAGCAAAATAATACTGCTATATGCTAAGTCCAGCTTTAAGCTGAATAACCTGACCGAATTATCTCTTTCACTTGTCAAGAGAACCGCTAACCCTTCAGGCTACGTAAATTCTGATTATAGGAAGCTTACCACGGACTAAAAGAACTTGCGAATTTACAGTATATTCGATGCCTGATGTTCATAATGCTACAAAACTGTATCGTAAGTAAATTCAAAGCACAGTTAATTTTATATGTTAATAGTTTTGACAAACTAGGCGGACCACCTAGGTCTCTCATTCAGACATCCATTATTATGTTTGATTATTTCTCTGCGCTGAGACCTCGGATGCATCCTCTGTTATCTGTCTCTATTTTTCATTATCCTCACGGAAGGTAACGAAAAACCACTGCAAGTGTAAATTACCATTTTGAAAAAACAAGTTCTATAGCATTATATTCATTCTATCAACCAAGTTCAATTCATTGCACTATTATTATTGTTATTAGGGATGGGTCCGCGATACTTTCGATTCCTCGATACTCTCGATACTTGCATGGTATAGGCATCGAACGATACTTCAGAAAACTCGCTCGATACTTTTTCGATACTTTTGTAATTCTGCAATCAAGTGAGAATGCTAGTATTTTTAACAAAAACTTTAAGTGGACTGTTTAAAAAACTAATTTTAGTTTTAATGTAGAGTTTAAAAATAATTATAGGCTACTGATGATATTAAATTTTGTATCATTAAATATGCAAACTTAATTAATTTAGTTGGTATTAAGCAGTTCTCTCAAATTTTAATTTTTAATGTAGGCCTACCTATTTATTGAAACTGGAAATGTTGAAGGTATCGAGTATCGAATTATCGAGTATCGAGGAAAAAATCATGTATCGGTATCGAGAAAATCTGGTATCGACCCATCCCTAATTGTTATTATTATTATTGTTGTTGTTGTTATTTTTATTATTATTATTATTATTAATATCGACTTTTGCTAATACTGCTGACAGGAATTTCATTTTATTCAGCAGCTCAGAATTTCCTCGTAGGGTATTTGGAATAACCTAATATCTTAAAGGTTCTTCGAAAAGAGCATTATGATTACACTGATATAGCAATCGGAAGCATTTTGATTGCTCTAGTTTTTCTTTTTAAAATCTCTATAGCCAGATCTGAATACTGTTTATTCATTTCCTACATGTTTGTTTTTATGAATGGATGCGATGTTCACATCAATTAGAATCCTATAAGTAGCAAATGTGGTCGGTTCTAGTCAACTGCTCTTATTCTAATATTTATTCATTTAATAATAATAATAGTAATAATCTAATATTATTATTGTTACGGTTTTTTATTAGAGTTATCATTACCACCGCACTTACTAGATCTTGTAAGTATTATTTAATAGTTCATTCCTTCTGCAACTGGCTTACTTACCCACTAAGATGACATAATAATACGAGTTCTTATAACGGGGGACTTAAAGAAATCTTACATATCCTACTACATGCATGTAACAAAACAAAACAAAATTCTAGTAACATCTACCAACATGAGATTTGAATTCGCTCGGGTCAGATTCATGAGTCGATATTACAAATGATAATAAGTTACTACAATTTGAAACCACCTTTATCTGGAAGTGCTTCATCGCTTCCAATTATCGGCGGGATACGGAAATCGATGGATGAGAGAATTTTAATACGATCGTGCCTACATTGCATTCAGGGGGAATTAATCTCACTCCATGTGTCACATCGAATTCCAATATCCGTGCAAAAACCCAAATTTGCTGCCTCCAGGATCCAGCCGTCTATCGTAATGCACAATGCTTCTCGAATTCCATTAGACCGTGCAAGAACGAAGATTTATAGTCATGTCATGCTATTACAATCCAGACATGACATTTCCCTTGCTGCCTTCGTTATTAACCCAGATAGCCCTGAATTATTATTATTATTATTATTATTATTATTATTATTATTATTATTATTATTTAAGTGACATATGATTAAAACAAATATAACTTTTAAGCTCTCCTTGTGCATAGGCCTACTGTTCTCCAAAATAACCATCCTTCCAGAAGGACGTCAGGACAATGTGACTCACTTGCTTACTGAATGACAATAGAAAATGTCTAAACGAGGTAAAGGAATATTATCTATATTATGGAAACCGGAGGTTCATTGCCGAGCTTACATGAGCCCGCCTGTGTTAACTCCTTCCAACCATCCCTCGTAAATCCTACTTCCCTTAAATCTATCCTAATATTACCCTCCCATTTTATAAGTCTTGGTCTTCGGTCTCCCAGTCAATATTTTTGAGATATGCCTACGTCTTTCCTCCTCCATGCGAGCAACCTTCCAGCCCATTTCATCCTTTGATGATTTAATTACCCTTAGAGTAGGATTACCTCCACAACGTCTCTGGGATTTTACGTATATACCTTAGGAGCGAGTCTCACCGCTCGTAGAGTTCCTGGCTAGGGGAGGTAGCTGCACTCTGATTGGCTTTCCCACTCCACGTGTTGTCTGTCTCTGTCTATGCGGCATTATCCCTCCACTCAACTATTACAGTATTTTCTACCACTGGCAACGTGGACCATGATCTTTACTCTCTGCCTAGCAGTAGGTCACTGATCTTACGCGCAGCGAATACGCGCATCTTGGTAACGAGACGTAACGAGAAGCTCGCTGGCTGGGTTAGTCTTCAAGGCCAGAGACGTTGTGGGAGTAATCCTACTTCTACTACATCCGGTGAAGAGTACAGCTCAGGAAGCTCGTCGTTATGCACTTTCCTCCAGTCCCTATTTTCATCTGTTTTCGAACACTCTCCGATTAAGATCTTCCCGAACAGTATGCGACCATCCATATAATGCAACCAGCAGGATAACTGTCATGAA
This sequence comes from Ectobius pallidus, assembly GCA_964059195.1. Classification (NCBI taxonomy): domain Eukaryota; kingdom Metazoa; phylum Arthropoda; class Insecta; order Blattodea; family Ectobiidae; genus Ectobius; species Ectobius pallidus. Next base: position 119,371,707 of record CAXKWD010000003.1, read on the forward strand.
CTTTAATTTTTAGATTTCTGGACATAAGACGAGGAGATAAAATTTCTGGACTGCATATAACAAACATTTTCATTTCAGTGAACACTGAACTATGCTCTGGTTCTGCAATGTTTTCTAGAACTGCAAATCTATTTTAAATCTTGACTCTGTAAGCGTTTTTAATTTGATCTTCATCTAGCTTTTTCAAATTGAATCTCTCTATATAGAAATTTTGCGTAGCTACTTTGTTAGTGAAAGTTTCTCCTTTACAACCGCAACTACCAGATAATGATACGAATCGTAGTCAGCACCCCTAAAAGTTCAAACATCATTTATACTAGACTGCCTCCTTGCAAACGAGGCAAAAAGGTTCCTTTCAAAGGTTACATTTAACAAGGAAAAAACAAACCGTATACACGTTAGGATAGATCGCCATTATTATGGACATTTCAATTTTATTGCTATCTACTTGTTCATAAAAATAATTGCAAATGTAATCGAACAGACTTCTTCCTTGTTCAATTGAAACTATATTGAATAAGAGCCAATGAATACAGGTAAGCCATCTTCAAAATATTCTCTTTTAGTGTTTTGGTTTTTATAAATTGGAATAGGAAATGGTGAACGGAATTATTTTGCTTTCATTGATAGTGTAAACGTCCAGCTACCAGGAAAGGTGTTTGAAGTCACAGCTATTATAAAAAGAGTCAATTATCAATACACTTTTTTTCATCACTTGCAGGCAGACTAGTCCTATCTGTAAGTATTCTTCACTTCTAGAGTACCTTCTAATTTTCCGTTGTGTTTATTGGTGGAAAAACAGCTAGATCTATGTCTTAAAAGAAATATCATCAGAGCTATCCAGAAAGCTGTTAATCGTATACTTGCAATCAATGAGGATATTATTTCACCAAATAATACATGTGGTAAAGAATACTATAGGAGAAAAAATCCTCTGACACTAGGATTTGAACCCAGGACCTTTGGCTATCCGTGCCACTGCTCTACCAACTGAGCTAAACCAAAGTTCACTTCACAGCACCAGATGGAAGCTCTCCCCTATGACTGATTGCCCTTAATGGTATACCTGACAGACAAGTTATGTCATATGCATATGAGGCACACTAGCTCAGTTGGTAGAGCAATGGCACGGATAGCCAAATGTCCTGGGTTCAAATTCCAGTGTCAGAGGAATTTTTCTCCTATAATATTATCATGTAATGTCGAACAGGACAATGATCTGTGGTTCTTGAATCCATATATATCCATGTGGTAAAGAGTTTTAGCAAACTGTTAAATGTTTTGAATTTACAATTTCGATTTTGCTTAACTGATAGCCACTATTAATACGAACGGTGCCGAAATAGCGAGGTTATGGGATCAAATGGAAGATGCTACGTCACACAGTCTTTTCGTCTCTGTCCTTCTTACAGGAAATACAACTTTACTAAACTCTCTCCCTCTATTTTTATCCAAAGACTCTTAGACATGTACAGGCCGAAAGATTGTACAGTAGTCTCGGTATTTCGAGGCCCAAAAGTTCGATATTCCCATAAATTTGAGCCGAAAATTTTGAATCGATAATTAATAAACTAATTTATTCTGAATTAATAAATAGTCGCTTTTCAGGGCGCGAGTGTCTTACACGAGATTAGGGACTGACGAGGATGTCACAGGGTTAAGCAGAGAGATCACTTATATCTCCGAAATTAGCCATTTTGAGGTTATATTTGTGAAGTTTTCGAGAAAAAAAAACCGTGTCTCTGGTGAAGTGTCGTATGCGAACAACGGTCGACTTTGGTCCTATAATCGGTTGTAGAGTGAACTCTGTGACATCACTTAGCCTATATACTCTAGTCTCAGTGATCGCTTAAGGTGAAAAGGAGTTAACTGTATTTGATCTCAGTGTCGTATTATCGAAAATACACGTCGAACGTTACAATTATTGACATCCTACATAGGTATAGGTATAGTTCAGGGGCTGAGCCCTGACGGGCTCGCGGACGGAGGCCACATAGGCGGGCCCATTGCCCACCCCCTAGGAAACGAATGATGTGCATGCCCTAAGGCCCCCCAGTCAACAGACTCCACCACAAGCCCCCACGGAGCTCCCCTACATCCAACAAGGACCTGGTACCACTCCACGTGCACCGTACCCAGGGTCCCTCGTACAAGAGCCCCCTAGGCGCGGCACAACCAGACATGCGCCACTAACCCAGGGTCCCTCTGAGAGCCCCAAAGGCACGGTACACCACCAGCAACTCTTGACCACAAGCAGCGGGGCAGGACGGGGGAGGCCCGCAGCAGAGTCTGCAGCAGGAGCTGGCCCGAAAACCAGTAAAGGGGAACGGGATGATAATGAGGGGGGAAAGGAAGTTGAAGTGGAGAGTGTTGGTGGAATGAATGAAGGGGGAAACGGGAGGATCCCCGAGAAAAACCCCCAAAGGTCACGGCTTTGTCCACCACAAATGACACGCCCGCCAGCCCCGAGATTTGAACTCGGGACCGCTAGCATGCCAGGCCCACGCGCTAAGCATGAGCCACCGTGACGGCGACATCCTACATAATACTTTTTTGGTCTCCTGAAAAGTTGTCATTTTAGAGATACGTTGTCTTTCATCTTAACCGATGACACTGTACCGCTGATGAGCCAGAGGCAGCTATGCGTTACCTCCAAGAACAGTCCAAGTTGATCTGATGGACAACTTACTGATCATCAGACGGTGTGTTGGCGTTGTTATTCTAAATTGTGCAATTCGTTAAAATAGAAGAAACTCACGTATTTTAATGCACCGTAATGAAATGTGTGTTTTTGTTGTTATCCCTACTGAAATTGACCCTAGAATGTTTAACTTGTGTACTTCTCCTTTCAAAGGACACTTCACGATTTCTGTTAACGTAGATCATTCTGTATCGTTTTGTTTTCTAATCTAATCGGCGATAATATTTAACATAAATAAGGTTTTCGCTTACACAGAATTTTTCGTGTAATTTCGTAAGTCCGAGTTCTTTAATAGTTCGAGGTATAGTCCAGTTATTCATTGCATGGCCAGGCGGCTTCCTTTCGTTAGGAAGAAAAAGTTTGCCGACAGTTCAACCCATATTCTTTATTTTTACCGCACCAATCAGCTAGTTAGCCCAGCCAATCAAAATCTAAGAATGTCCTGTGACAATTTTGATAGCTACTCGTCAACCCCGCGTGGAGTAAAATGCGCGGTTGCAAGATCAAGTACAATAAACAGTAACACGTGTGAATTGATTAAAGCGAAGGAAAAACTGAGGTCAGTGATAACAATGAGAGGATATTGCAACGTTGCTTTTGTTTTGGAAAGCGGAAGCCAAGACCGATTTAGTCAGATCAATTAGCATGAAGAAACATAGACTTAATGGTTTATTCCTTTGAGGCCGACTGGCCATGCAATGATTGACTGGACTATACCCTCAGTCTCGTCCACCTCGAATTACCGAGACTCTACTGTAGTTGATTTCAAGAAGAATTATGGGAATGGCAGGAATTGGGAAGTGTCACTCTGTGCAGATCTGTGATACATCCTCCCCCTAGCAACAAGTCCTGGTATTCATACCAGGAATTCCAGACCAGCTCGCTACATGTGCACACACAATGCTGTCAAGGTGATTCAAGCCGTATATGTGCAGATAATGTACACTCACAGGCAAAACCTACCCACACTTCTCTAATAATGATTACTCTCCTCTCTAACTTCCGTAATTAAAAAAATATATAATTTATGTAGAAAATAAAAGAACAGTAGTGACGATTTTCTTCTACAGGTACCCGCAGTGCTTAGTTTGGCTTCAAGAGAGATGGCGGTATGGAATTGATCTGATGAGTCAACAGCTTACAGCAAGAAAACCTGTAATAATTTAGTACAAACTTGTTTTCTTCGTGGAATAGAATGTATTACAGTCTTTTAGTCATCAAATAAAACAGTACAGAGAGCAGTATCTAGAATTTTTATTGTTAACACGCAAAAACCCTTCTTCACATCTTAATGCTGTTTTAGATAAGGGTGTTGTTCCAGGTTTTGCAAATTTTCAAAAAGACTGACAGAACGATCAAGCTTGGCATTATTAGCTATTATCCACTTACGGCATCTGTCTTTTGTGAAGTTTGAAACTGATTAATTTACGATTTTTAAGGTATTCGTAGTTCTACAAAGACTCAATTGAAGAAAAATAAAATGGAACTATTATAACCCTCATTCAATCATTAGTTTCACTATTTTTCGATGGAGCTTTCAATAATATGTATCAATTGTACTTTTGGTCACTTAAATTTGCAAGTTGCTTTGCAAAAGTATAATTTTGTAATTATTTTTGAGTTTGTATCTAAATGTGCATTGTTACATGATTCCTAAGTATATCCTAACAATATATGTAACTTCAGATGGTAATGCCTTGAACTCGCATTCCGGAGGTCCCAGGTTCAAATCCCGTGGCCGGCCAATTTGACATGGGTTTTTTCATGGTTACCCCAGTCGTAAAGACAAATGCCGAATTGGATATTTACATATCATGAATCATCCTCACCATTTCATCTTGTATCATAGCCTTTTAAATGAATCAGTTGAAATTTATTCCATACAAATACACCAATAACAGAAACTATTGACAAGCAATAGTTCCATGGCCTACCCTACTGTATAGACACAGATCCCGAACTCCTGATATGGCCTCATAGCTAAAAGGAGTTTAAACATAGCTGAAAAAAATTTAACTATAACTTTGAAAGTTCATTTTAACACACTTAATGACTTCACTTTTTTATATAGAAAATACACAAACTGAGATTTTAATATGGATTTAATCTTTTCTTCCAGAAAACATATTTACATAAAGGACAAAATTCGTTGCTCGTGAAGGAATTTGAATACTATTCGGTTTTAGTTTTGGAAATAATCTTTTGTTCACTGCTACTGGCGTATATATTCCTCAGCGCAAGACTTATAACAGAGGTCAAAGAATTAATGCAGTAAAGATTTACTTCAAAATATAAGGAATTTTATCCACGTATTAGGAATATCATTCACATTAGCTATTCCACTGAAATTTTCTTATCTATTTTGAACTTATAAACCCACCGATATCAATTAATGAACACTTAATGCATTAATTTAAATTCAGCACTGAAAGTACCATACTTACAGTTAGGCCTATACTTACTTTTATTAAACTCCCATTTTAAAAAAAATAGTAATATCCCACGAAAGGAAAATTAACATGTTCTTATATAGATGTAATTTTACTTATTTTTAATCGTTTTATCCCATTTCCCACCAGGCTATCCCCTTACACATAACATAAGTAATGATCAGGGGATAGTGGAAAACCTCTTTTAAAAGTTTTGGCTCTTAAACTAAACACTTTATCTTGAGCTGAAAAAATGCGGGGGTGAGGGGAGCTGATATTGCCTGCGGTATAAGAAACTGGCTAATGCAGAAGGCGGTGAGTTGAAATTGACGTCATTTCTGAAGGGTTGCCAACTACTAGAAAATTTTACGTTTATAGTTTTATGCCGGTACAGAATGGAATTAACTGTAGTTCATACCACTTTCAACTCTCGCTACTAAACTAAAGAATTTCATCGATGCACATTATAGGCCTAGTAGCATATATCGCTGGAGAAATGAATTCAGTAATATATTTCTTTAGACAATCTCTCTCCCAGTCTTCAGAATCTAGAAAATCAGTTTAAAAATACGAACTTCTAATGTAATTGAATACGTACTTTCATATGCCTGAATTAATACAATATAACAATTTTTCACGAGTGTCTTCAGGTATTTAATACAAATTTCTAGCAAAACAATCAAAACTAACTTGTTCTTTTCTCCGACAGATTCAGCATAAAAAGCATTAGGTAAAATCCAATTGTATTTCGTGCAAATGTGTAAATCGCGTGAACGGGTCCGCGACAGTATTGGATTATGCCACGCATTAAATTGCTCTTCCTTCCATTTATTTGGTTTATTCATTCGCTGTTGTCCGACACTTCTTGGTTTAAAGAATCTTTACGTTTAACTTGGTTGTCACTTATATCGACCATTTCCACAACACCAGTACTGTTCTTCTAATGTCCATGGATTTAATTCTGCCATTTTCAGAATATGTTGTAAACATTTAAAAAAAAATGGACGGTAGTTCAAGAATGCCGCCACGAGACTTTTTTTTAAGTATGGCAAGACTGGGAGCAGTTATTTATTTTTCAGCATAGGTTTTGCCATTTTAGGTTAGTTCAGGTTAGATGCCATCTTGCGGCGATTTATGAGAACATGGCAAAACCTATGCTGAAAATAACTGCTTGGCTCAAGATAAAGTGTGTGATCTTTTATTATAATACAATATATTACGCATGTTATGGAATTCATGTAGGAAATTTAAACAAAAGAGCGTATTCAGTTGATTCAACCGGATGCAAATAATTTTTGTCCACAGCATGAACTCAGTTTCTAAAAACAGTGGAACCTTATAACTACCCTTCAAAGAATTTTTACGAATAAATGTTTCAAATAAAATTTTCAGCTCTTAGTATAAGCACCTTCTACACAAAATTTAAACAAAATCAAAAGAGCCGTTTTCGAAATGAAATTTTATTAAAAGAGAAAGTAGTCGCCAATCTTCGTGTCACATCCCCAAAAGATACCTAATCCAAATAGGCTATAAAACTGTTTTTATACCACTTTTCGTTCTGGAGCTAAGCTGTTCACACACACACAAAGACATGTTACTGAAAATAGCCATTTTTTATTGAGGGAACCTCAAAACGTTTATTTATGTTAAAATCTCGACTTTAAATTTCGGGAACACATTACTTTCTCTACCTGTAGCACCAATAGTAAGGGCAGAGGAAATAATAAATCAATTAACTGTTGAAGTACTCCATATTTAACTGCGTGTTGAAATAGGTTTGAATAGATACATGATTAAAGTACCTCGAAATCGTCATTTACATCATCCCATGTTCAAAATAGTGGAGCCCCTCTTTCGCTTGAATACTCTTTCGGGTATCATATTACTCCAATTACATCTCACAGCTCAGTAGAGTGGCTGGAAGTTCACGTAATAAAAGAAAAACACACGTACACAAAAGCATTCAGCTTTTATGTGAACTCATGAGGAACAAAGAATGAAGTTTACAAACTCAATGGTTATTCTAGAAGTTCGAGCAATTACGCCTAAGAAGGCGTGTAGTCTACCTTATCTTCTCTTCTTCGTCAACCACTGTGAGAATAAACATCCCCTTAAAGAAACTCCTCTCTCTATATACTAAAAACTAACTTACTGTAAGAGCAGTGCGAAACTTTTTCATGCCAACACTACGGGAGGTGAATCTATAGGCCTACTTCAACAAATATAGAGGCTACTTGTTTTATTGAAAGTTTTGTTAGGTGAAAACTGCTGTAAGTTAATTATTCCATTATAAAAAATAAATCAAGTTGACAAATTCAAGCTTAAACAACATAACCAGGGCCCGGATTTTGATGATTTAAAATAAGTTACTTTTAAAAAAGGCGTTAGGATATAAAATGACTGCAAACATAAAAAAAGACCCAAAACTTAAAAAATGACCATAAATGTCTATGAAAGTACTAGTTCAGTTTAATAATCATTTGTGTAGGCTATATTCTACGTCTGTGGTGTCCAAATTATAGGCTAGTAATTAGTTAATTGGCATATACTGTTAAATGTAAACAACAAACACAGTCTTTCTGTATCCAAATTAGAATTATAACATTATTAATATACTGGATTGAATAATTATGACTCTATACTTTAAAGGCTGTCTTTACCGGATGTTGTTCTGTTACAGTTCCAAATTTTATTATTCGGGTTTATTTCGATTTATTGAATGTATCTATCAGCAAGGGAAAAGGCCTGAAAATCCCACATGCGAAATTGGCTGATCAAGGGTTAGAATCGGTCACCTATCGAATGTATTGTGAAGTCCTGACGTTACATTCACAAGTTTTGACTTTGTAATTTTTAAATGGTTTATAACAATTTGAATTAACTTTAATTAACAGTTTGTTGATCCAGGATATATGGTTAAAATAACTCATCTTGAATCGCCTCTGCGCGTGCAGAAAACGGCGGTAACCTCAATCAGTCGAGATGTGAACCCGTGACCTTCGAAATGCCAGTCTGCAATCGCTCGGTTAACATAATTAATTATGACCTCAATACAAAGACAACAAAATCTCTAAGGACCAATATCGTCTAGGCAATTGCTGGATTGGCGCCCACGAATTCCTCATGTCCATCATTATTATCCTCGTTTCATTTTTTGCACTTGTCACTAACTATCACGAAGTGAATATAAATACTAATTAATTATTTCAAAATTCGTGTACAGTGCTGCAATCAACTACATTCACAATATTATATACTGCTTCATTAAATAAGCTGGTGATAACCAAATCAATTTGTAAGACTGCGTGCCCTCCCCGAATGTATAGAATTCCAAACGGTTGAACCCAAGAATCCAATCATTAGAATCAAAATTATTGCTAGATTTCTCACACAATTGAATCTGTTTTATCTTTTGTTAGGCCCCTCACTCATGAAAGGAACAAGGGTGCCCAAATTACTGTTCTTAAGGCAGAGTGCAAAATTCCTACTTCATAGGGCCTATGATTATGTAAAAATGAATCTGAAATGGAAAACATATTGGGATTGCCTAAAAGGTACAGAACAAAGAATGCCGTGCTGGTCTCTTACGAACGGACACGGAGGAGCCTTTCAGGTTTTAAAAGGGGTTGAAAAGTTGCCATATATTCATGCGAGGCTAGAGGAGGATGATATACAAAATCAGATTGAAATGTATTGAAACTAGGAGGTGCCCGTGGCTTCGCCACGATAATTCTTTTAAAAATTAAAAATTAAGGGTAAAATAATTATTAAAGCATTATATTTATTAACACTTGCACGCGAATCATTCATAAACTAAGCCATTAATAATTAATGAAACAGCTAAAATTCCTGCTTTAGAGTACATTCCACGACATGAAAGCGCCCCCTGGGAAAACTATATCAGAATCGATTATGCAGTTCCAAAGAACCTGTGAACACATAATACGTATTGTTTCTCAGCTGTTTATTGACATGAATATGATGTGAATTTTATTTTATCAATTCAGTGTAATTTTCAGAAATTATATAATAGCCTATTTCAAGGGAAGGAATGGTTTGTTTGGATTATTATTATCAGCGATATTTCAAGAGATAAAACCATCAATATTTTACAGCTGTTGCCCCCGGCTTCGCCCGCCATTATTCATTGACTTCAGGATTTTTAAGAAAATTACACTGGTAGATTATTAAAAATGTTTGTGGTTCAGAGCTATGAGAATTGTAAGTAAAAATAAAATTAGAATATTTGTTCATTGTGTTCATTTCACTTAGGCCTTATATAATAAAGAAACGGGTTTCCTTCCTAATTTTGTAGTCGTCATGAAAGTTTAGACTGCGAGAGACGAACATCGCCGAGTATACCCGATGTCTCACGAAGCGGGCGAGCAAGCACGCTATTTAGGGCCGTTGAATTGTATAAGAGTAGATAGATAGATACCGGGCACTTCGGCAGACGTGATTTGCATGATTATGATAGGGCCTATGGGATGACTTGTGCTTGATCGATGTGTCTTCTGTAAAGTGTCTTTAAAGTTTTGTAAAGTTTTATCAAAGTGTTTATAATATATTTTCACGGTACACGATATCATGAATCTCATGACTAGGGAAATGTATTTGATGATTATGCATCTTTTTTATATGAAAGTTAAAAGGTAGCTCCAATAATAATTAATTAAATAAAGGATATTTGTTTTTGCATTTTTTCCCTTTCTCTTCTTCTTTAGTTTCTCTCTCTTTGGGGTACGTTGAAACAGTCATTTCTTTGTGTGTTGTTCCTTCCTAAGTGCCCAGTATTTCTTCATTCTTTCTGATCTTGTTTTCCTCTTTTCTTCAGAGATAATAGGTTTGGACTTCAGTGTCGACCTGTCTTGGAACCTTGTATTTTCGTCTTTAGTTATTATTTTAGCCGTTCGATCGAGTAATTTCTGTAATTTTTAACTCGACTAGGTCTTCCCTTTCCCTTTATTTTGCATTTTTCGTCATTTTCAGGAGATAGGTCATTTTTTGGCAATTTTTAGGTTAATTTCTACATTTTTAGGTCTTTTTCGGAATTTTAGGTCCTGTTTCAGTGGAGATAGGGAAGAGCTTTTCCATGCACAAAACGTTACTTTCAGACAACAGATAATCGTTTTTATTTGAGAATTCCCGCCAAGTGTTCATAGTTAATTTTAAATCAGGTTTATTGTAAACGCCATAGCAGCTTGTCTTGTAGCAATAAAGAATTATCTTTTTCTTTGTTTTTAAATGGCATATATTTGCTAATTTGATGGGCATGCCAGTTCAGAAAGAATTTTTTTCGCTAAGGGTGTACGAGTAGTAAAGATCTACTTACTTTTTAAGTAATAAAATAAGTGTATTTTTAGTTATATTGTAATTCCTTTTAGCAATTCATTATTTAAAAAAAGTAAATATAAGTAATAATGGAAAATTTATTGGTCATTTTTTAAAATGTGTCATTTTTTCACTATTTTAGGTCATAAATGCATTTTTCATTTTGCAATTTTTCACTATTTTATGGCCATTAAATGCCTTGTCCTACTCATGACACACTCAAATTCTCATGAACTTAAATGGGTTTCATTCTTCGGGAATTGGAGAAATACGTGACCTCAGCTCTATCTGCTGTTTGTCACTGTCAGTAATTTGCAACAAATTTCTCATATTTTAAAATTTGAAGTTTTTCAATCAGGTCCAGGGGCGTATTTAGCTAATTAAGCGCCCCTAGGCAGAGAAAAATATTTTCGCCCCCTTATTTTCACATGAGTGTACCACAAAGTACCCTACAATAAGCATTATTGTAACTGAAATAGTAGGATGATGATGATGATGATAATAATAATAATAATTATAATAATAATAATAAATAATAATAATAATAATAATAATAATAATATAAATAAGTAAATAAATCAACAGGTGCATATTGAACTCATCAAACTGAAGTCGGGCAACGAGTAGTTTGAGCGTATTGTTGTCATTATTATTCATTTCTATTTCATTGTGCGTTCCATTAGTTTACTATTTTGAAGAGTTGTGAACAAAATGTTTAATATATTTTAAAACGGTAACAGCTTAAAAGCCGCCCTAGGCAGCTGCCTAGTCTGCCTAGGCTTAAATACGGCACTGATCAGGTCCCACTCCCAGGAAAAATAGGAGTCCTTACAAATTGATAACTCACCCGTAGTTAAGTCTATAACCGTCATTGTTGTTTCGAAATTTTATGCAGCTGAAAATCTTTTAAACGTTTCTAAGTAAACGAACATCTGAATTCCACACTTACGCACACATAAATGCTAACATTTGAACCCACGAAACTGGGGGAGAGGAATCACCATGCCTTATGACTAGACTTCGGACTTTTAGGTCGCTAAAAATGCTGTTTTAGGTACCTAAAATAGGCTCTAAATATTGCAAAATAGGTTCTAAAAATCGTAAAATAGTCTCTTATAAAATCGTTAAGTTGCCAATTTTCTGAAATATCTGAATTGCATGCAGAATATTATATATATTAAAGTCACATTAATCAATAATCATGATAAAACACAGATCCTATAGGCCTATGGTACACAGAATTATATAGACCTATTACTAGGGTCTGTATTACTACCATAACAGTGAAAACCTAATCCCTGCGCCCAGAAACTACGCATATCATACTATACTTTTTATTTTCTTCTTTCGTTTTTGTTGTTACTGAATGTGGGAGTCGGGAGAAAAACAGTACATTTTCTTGGGAATTCCAAGGAATTTTTCTACTGAAGACAAAACACTCCTTACTATTTAACCACGTCACAAATGTGTCATGTACTGCACATTCCGAGTTAAAAAATTAGTACGAACTGAAAATGAATGCTAGAATTTATAAAAAAAATACTTATTTTGAACTTTAGAGAAAAAACAAGCAAAAAGGCAATATTAGGCTCTAACGTAAAAATAGGCTGTTTTAGGTCCTATAAAAGTATCAGTTTTAGGCATAGTCACTTATGAAACATGCATATACAAGTTTTCGTCCACATATCATTTAAGGATTAAAATAGGTTTTTACCTAAAATCCGAAGTCTACTTATGACTGCTTCATCCAGGTTGACTGGATCAAGAAACAACAAATAGCCTATAGCCTAATACAATACTGATGTAATTAATTGCCGTATAACAACGAGTTATCATTCAATCAATTCATTCCTTTGAGAGTGGCAAGTGCTTCTTTTCGTTACATCAAATTATAGACTAGTATGACAAATAATTTAACAGCTGAAAATTGTTATGATAAAGCAGAACGCTCAGTAAAAACAAAAACCACGTCTCTATTTTAAGAGAAGCAGCTGTTTTCACCAGTTTAATTGTACTTACGTCATTCCTTTCATATTCCAATACAATGGCTTGTTATCGACAGCCCCGCCCGTCCGTTTGATCATATGCAAATTACTGGCTGAACATAAAAATATTAACTAGGGATGGGTCGATACCAGATTTTCTCGATACTCGATACCGATACATGATTTTTTCTTCGATACTCGATACCTTCAACATTTCCAGTTTCAATACATAAGTACATTAAAAATTAAAATTTGAGAGAACTGTGTAATACCAACTAAATGAATTAAGTCTGCATATTTAATGAGACGAAATTTAACATCATCAGTAGCCTATAATTATTTTAAACTCTACATTAAAACTAAAATTAGTTTTTTAAACAGTCCACTTACAAGTTTTTGTTAGAAAATACTAGCATTCTCACTTAATTGCAAAATTGCAGAATTACAAAAGTATCGAAAAAGTATCGAGCGAGTTTTCTGAAGTATCGTTCGATACCGATACCATGCAAGTATCGAGAGTATCGAGGTATCGACAGTATCGAGGACCCATCCCTCATATTAACAATAACAGTAATAATAATAATACTTACTTACTTACTTACTCAATAGCAATAGACAATTCCTAAGCAAGCTTTCTTTCTTTCTTTCTTTCTTTGTCGTAGTTTTACCTCTCCCTTTTAGGATTTAAGCGACCCACGCCGCCCGGGCCCTAAGCAAGCTAAAGGAATAGCCTATTATCTATTTTATGGAACCCGAAGGTTCATTGCCGCGCTTAACTGAGTCCGCCATTCAACCCTATTCTGTGCTAACTCCATCCAATCATCCCTCACAAATCCTACTTCCCTTAAATCCGTTCTAAGATTGTCCTCCCACCTACGTCTAGGTCTTCCACGTGGTCTTTTCCCTTTGGGTCTCCCAGTCAGTACTTTTGAGATATGTCTTTCCTCCCCCATGCGTGCAATATGTCCAGCCCACTTCATAATTCGCGATTTAATTACCCTTACTATATCCGGTGAAGCGGATACAGGTTCTGAAGCTCGTCGTTATGCAATTTTCTCGAGTCCCCATTTTCATCCCTCTTGGGCCCAAATATTTTCCTAAGCACCCTGTTTTCAAACACTTTCAGACTATGTTCTTCCTGATCAGTTAGCGGCCATGACTCATATCCATATAATACAACCGGCAGGATAATAGTCTTATAAATCTTAACAATTAATCTTATTATCTTAAAATTATTATAATTAATCTTATTGATCTTTCTTTCTTTCTTTCTTTATCTTAGTTTTACCTCTCCATCTCATTATTATTATTATTATAATAACAATAATATAAAATATAACCTATGAAAACAAAAATAAAATAAAAACTTAGTAAATGTTCGATTACAACAGTGCCTTTGAAAATATGTACGGTATAATAATGGATGCATTGTACAATAAATCACCCTTGTCAAAAAGCAGTTTCAGCTAGAGCTAGAGCCTAAAGAATCATCGCGTTGTTTTAAAAGTCTACAAGAGCCACAAGGACAGAGATACAGTATTTAACATTATCTAGACAAATATTTTCAGTTCAAGAACCTACTGCGAATAAAACAAAAAAGCACTGGTAGTTAATTTAAAAAGGAGCAAAACAAAATGTCTGAAGCAAAATAAATTTCCATATTCTCCACAGTGACGTTAGCTATGTAGAAAATTTGCAATGCCTGACAAGTGAAATGCTTTTATAGGTCCGGTTGTTTTATGGTTAGGTCGCTGTACTAACTTTAGCTACTCGTGGCGGCTACTTCACAGTAAATAGTACATGGATGTCAGAGGCTCGCTAAAGTGGAAAATTATTACAAAAACATGTTTTCTGCCATTTTTTTCCCATAAGTATCTCGCACTTCAGTGAAATGTCAAGTTCATGAAGATCGAACGAAGATGAATTTGTACTACGGAAATAGAAGATACAGTCTCCTCGAGAATCTTGTCTGGACTAAGCCATCGTTCCCTAGTTTTGTAAAACAATTTATCTGACGATAAATTATGATTATGAACATAACTACCACTATTATTGCTAGTAGTTCGCCACAATTGTCGAGACAATTATTTGGAGATCGCTCATGCCAAGAAACACGAGTTTAAACCGAAATAAAACTACGATACAAGTGTCATTTGGCTGTAAATTTCCACGCGAAGAGGCAGTTCAATCTGAGATTTTCCTTCACACCAAAGAATATATTATAATACGAGGGATGGGGCATAAGTCATTGAATTTTTAATTTTTATATAGACCTATATATATATTATTTTTTTATTTTGAAATTTTGACATATAGAAATGAAAGGGCATGATATGAAATGTATGTGTAATACAGATTATGGGTAAGTTACTAGATGGAGGATAGAGTAGGAAACAGACACCAAACATGCATCTGCCTAAACGACGACATCGTGCCACTCTTCTGTGTTGCCGTAGTTGGAACTTGGGGAAGCATGAAAGCAAGCATAGCCCAACTATTCTGCACGGCAAATGACTCACTACTTAATCCCTCTGTGCGGATAAAAATGTCATAAACTTACATGTCCACAGAGACAACGTTCTACAGCAGAATATCTTCTTCTTAGAGCGAAAATGCTAGAGAATATCAAAGGGAGCTGGTGGAAACTTTGGGAATAAGGACCTTCCATACCGAAGTTCGAGGATCTATGAGTGCTTTCATGCCTCCAACTACTGCCGTAGAGTGGCACGATGTCGTCGTGTATGTATGTTTATGGGCGTCTGCTTCCTACTCTATCCTACATCTAATACCGTAAGCACAATCTCCACCATACGAATGTACATACAATCCTTAATCTGCCCTTTCATTTGTATATTTTAAAATTTCAAAATTACCCCAAATTTTCAAGAAATTAAAAAGTTGCTCTGATGTGTGCCCCATCCCTTGTACATACCGCCACCGGTGGACGTTTAGCCTGCTACAATATGAATTTCACTCCATTATATTATCATATTTGGTTCACCAGTAAACATGATGTAGGCCTATTCCTTGTTGGAATAAAACGACGGAATGCTTCATTTGAGGTTATAAAGCAGCGACGAGATCTTAATTTAATTTAATTTACTTATTTGTTACATCATATTTTCAATGTTTTTGTACACAATTATTGTGTAGGGCAGAGGTCTACTATTTATGTTATGTATACTGTGATTTATCCCTTTATAATATGAAAGAATAAAAGTCCTTTTTTTAAATCTGGTCCTTTATTAGCCTACACAGAATATTTCAGATAGCACGGAAAAATAGATTACAGTAATGTTATTCTCTTTTAATACGTAAATTTTCCTACCGGTACCAAGAGAGCGCCAAAACGGGTAGATAAAGTTTAAGCTATAAGTGGATACTTCGAGCAAGTACTACACCGCGGATTTATGCACTAAGCACTTTAAAATATACATGATATATTAGGCTTACATAGGCCTATATGCACTTAAATATGCAGACACTTCAACTGAGAGAATAACTTTTAACCACTTGAAGAACTTTTTTACAAATTTAATCGTAAAATGTCAATAAAACCTAAAAAAAGGTGGTAAAGTAACAATTAGGCCTATATGATATTTTAAGTTTAAAATGCATTTTTCACCAAAACTGTTTAAATATACACTGTAAGCAAAAAAAATAAAAAATAAAAAAATAAAATAAAAAATGATCTACGAATTACATATTTTCCTGTATCGTAAGGGCTATTTAGCGAATTACTGCAAAACTTAATAACTTAAGTAGGCCTAATGAAAGTAAGGTGATTAAACTCAAACAATGCATTATCTATAGGCCGGCGTACAAACATCCTGCGTGGTCTAGTGGTTAGCGTTGCTGTCTACGGATCCGCATATTTGGGTTCGATCCCCGGTATCTCCTCCGTTTTTTCGAAGGTAGGGAGGCCAGGAACGGGGCGCATCCAGCCTCGTGACACAAACTGAGCTACTCGAAAAGAAGTGCCAGCTCCGGTTCAGTAAGCCATCAATTACGGCCATGGAAATCGGCATGCTGACCACATGCTCTCCAATCCGGCCACCTGCCAAGACGTAGCGGTCGGATGGCAGGCCTAGTCCCTCAAAGGGCCATGGAGTTTAGTTTAGCTTTTAGCGTACAAGCATATGTCCAAATAAAAACAATTGTGCAAGAACTATTACAGTGTTTTGCAGATGACAAGCGGTTTGTTCTTCTCCTGCTTAGATACGCGGTCCAATCAGAGACGGCGAAACGGAGGAAAGACCTTTCCTGCTAGCGGCACTTCACTAGCTCGTACACGTGATTGGCGGTGAAGGAAAACGCTTCTCGTTTGAAAAATACTGTAGGGCATCCATCGCATTAAAAATAAGAATTTTAATTTATTTTTAGTTGATGAGCTAGTATCCTTGAATTATTAAAAATGCTAACACGACTTTTATTAATCTGAATTATTAAATATGAATATAAAATTAATTAATTAAAATATAGGTAGGCCTATACTGGTATGAAAATACACACGTATATCTCCACATACTTTTCCACGGGATCAGTCCCTGATTCATGAGCTAAATGGCCAGTAGGCTTTAGACTCAACAATCCAGTCTGACAAGATACATCAGCACAGTAAATTATCATAGGGCGGCACATTTGTGTTAGCAAATCCTTGCAGGATTCATTCATCGTGTAGTATAGCCTACTCTCTATTGGAGTGGGTGGTCGCCCGCCTCCATTGAAGCAAGTTGCTGATATCGATCCGGTGCCCGGCTCAGCCCGGCGCCACCCATGGCAATAAACGCTCCTAGACACCGCCTCTTTGCTATCTGACGCTACCTTCTATTGATCTATTCAATATTATTATTCCTCAACATAAATTTAATTATACCCCAAGCTAAAAGAAAATTCTTAAAGACTATTGTTATCCGATTACTGTTTAGAATTTTGGAAAAGTAAATATTGTATTTGATAAACTTACATCGAATCCAATCATGGTTTGACAGAATGAAAGAAGTGTTGATTTAGCCACTTTGGTAAAAAAGTGCTATTTTTTTAATTAAGTGTCAAAAAATCAAGCATACCCTAAAGTATACCTGTGCAAAATTTTGTGCTGTTCGGACGCATGGATCAGGTGCTGCTGGCATTTTTAAACATTCATGGGCTTCAAATTGCGAGTGCATACTAACTGCATGCTATTCTGTCACATTCAAAATATATCTTCTCCCACAAAAACAGAGATATAGTTAATTTTTCTTCATAATGGTTACTTCAGAATGTGTGGAATAAAATATCTGACCAGATTTTCTACACGTCACTAACACTAATATCACTATTCCCAACCTAACTGCAACTTACCTAGAATGTGTAATTATAGTTTGCGCACATGGCCAGCAACAGTCTTGTATATATAACATTGGCATATGATTAAAGCAGTTATTCAGCCTGTATAGTCGTCTCGCTATCATCGTCCCCAGCGGCGCTGTCTTTGAAGTATGGCGTCTTTAATGGAAGAAGGACATACTCGTTAATAACCGCATGTTGAAGTGTTGACAAGTCTCAGTCGGAATCGAGAATCAAAGAAACGCCGAAATGTTGTAGCCTATAATATTACTATTGTTATTAGAATGACTTGGCAACAGAGTCTGTCACCTGCTTGGATTTGAGAGTGCAAACTGCTGTTCACCCTCAGTAATATAATCCGGAGACCTCAATAGGAAGTGCCGACGTTTTGATTCGCCGAGTGGGGACGAAGAAGACGAGAGCACTATATAATCCATTTATTCATTGTATGGCCAGGCGGCTTCCTTTCGTTAGGAGGAAACGATTGCAGACAGCTCAACCCACAGTACTTATTTTTACCGCACCAATCAGCTACAATTGATCCCATTCTAGTTTGATCCTAGTCAAAACAAAGGGGAGGAGAACTCACAGAGAGTTCGCGGAAAATTCGCATCATGTGACAAACGCGATTGGTTAATGTCATTAGCATGCGCCATTACCAGGGTGTGGCTAACGAGTGTTCGTAATTTCATGCAACAATAATATCAACATTTACACGTGAAATAACAAACTCTCACTGGCATCGTCATCATTATAGTATATCAATTAGCAAACGAAACAAAGGATTCATTGTTCACGACGACCCTGCGGGTGAGTTGTACTGATAATAAACAAAATATCAATAACACGGTGATGACATGCGTTCTCACATGCAGGCTATGACAGCCACACCTCTTTGTTTTGAACAGGATCGTTCTTAAATGGGATAGAGAATAGTTACCCCAGTCAATCAAAATCTAAGAATGTCCTGTGACGATTTTGACAGCTACTCGTCAACTCCGCGTGGAGTGAAATGCGCGGTTGCAAGATCAAGTTAGAATAAACAATAACACGTGTGAATTGATTAAAGCGAAGGAAGAACTGAGGCCAGTGATAACAATGAGAGAATATTGCAACGTTGCTTTTGTTTTGGAAAGCGGAAGCCAAGACCGATTTAGTCAGATCAATTAACATAAAGAAACACAGACTTAATGGTTTATTCCTTTGAAGCCCCCTGGCCATGCAATGAATAACTACACTAAGTTATACGTAAAGGAGCAATGAGACAAAAGTTCGCCAATGGCAGTGTTGGTATGCAAGCTAGGGCTCGCATAACCGCTTGGAACACCTCATGTAAAAACCTAGATACGGGCTATAGCAACCCGAAATTTCATCCACCTCATTTAAATTCTTTCTCGTTAAGTTCATGCTCATTTCTCGAGCTATTTGTGATACTCAATTTAACTACCACATGACTTTCAAAACATCTTACACTATTGTTGACATTGTCAATTCTATCAATCCAAAGGTTATGTCAATGACTTGAGAACAAATAAGAGTTGCGATTCCATTTGAAACGGATCCTGGAAGGACATACTCTTCTATTGTGAGAGTGAAGAACGGGTTTTGTATTTGTCATCACTCCAGCTCGCGTCATGTCTGACAAGCCACTTCATGCCACACAACGAAATACATGCAGTATGTACTAATGCCATATCCTCATAATTCACTGCCAACTTGACACATCACATGTAGCATCATTAAAGCATGTCAATGTGGTTATAACGATGCATAACTTACAAACGTCAAATTGATACTAATGAGCTATTTTATTAGGTAAAACAGTGATTTAATTATTGGCCCTCGGATCTCTTGTACATTTTAAATTTAGTCTAACGTTATTCCTAATTTTAGATTTTGTTTGCAACTTGTTATTATTATTATTATTATTATTATTATTATTATTATTATTATTATTATTATTATTATTATTATTATTATTCGTACCACTTGAGTTATGCAGTTATTTTCATCTTTTGGCTTTCTCTGGCTTTAATCATATTAATTCGCGTAGCTCTTAGCATTGACATAGGACTAAAGCACATAAAAATGTAACTCGGGAAGTGCCCCAGAACGAGCTCCTGATCTTAGGGGGTTTCATGACCAACTCATGTATCATTACTTTTTTACTGACTTGTATTGATTCAGCTTGTATTTTTTCTAATTATTAATATGTTTATGCATATTCTTTGTGTGTTTTATATAATAATTCTATATATAACTACATAATAAATAAATAAAAGCAAAAAAAAAAAATTAAGAATATTCCAAGTTGATCTCTCACATGAAACCGATGCGAGCCAGGCTCAAATGAAGATTTGTGATATTCTAGAGAATTTCGGTAAGTTGTATGAAAATATCGTTTTTCTAAACTGCAAAAATTATCATTTGAAATCCTATCGTTAATTGGCAGTACGTGTGAAGGTGCTTATTTTAACATTTGATGCTATTAAATAAATAAAAACGCGTCGAATTTTTTTTCTCTAGAATCAATCCTCAGACTTTCCTTCACAAAGCTTTTAAAATGATTATTGAGAAACTTGTATCACAAAGCAGTGTCAATCTTCAAATTAACTCTCCTAATTTTAAGGCGTGTCAAATGAGTGAACTAGTTGAAGTTCCCATTAATGTTTTTGTGTTACTTTACCTGTAGCCTATGTTTATTGAACAAGTGAAGACAATTACATCTGATTCTAATATTTTTAAACATTTTGTAAGACGTTTCAAATGAGTGAATTGAAGTTTCCATGAAATACTTTCTGTGTAAAAAAAGTACAGCTTCAAATGTTTACTGTATGACTTCAGGTACGTGATCTTTTCTTTAAAAAATCTTCAAATGCACAGGCCTAATAAAAGTGATGACCCCCCATCTGAAAAAATTTCAATTAGTCTTCCGGTAATAAAAAAAATCGAATTACACTATTGTATAAACTCTTCAGCACAATGACACTCCACAATAAGCTACATAAATTCATGTTAGCATATTTTACCGAGATAAAACACAGGTTATAACACTGTACAACCTTATTTTACACGTAGGCCCATTATATCGGAATATAAACAACTGCAATAAACCAATTAGAAGATGAATGACTTCCTGGTCATTCAGGTTTTCCAGGCGTTTGGTCTGTCCACTCGACACTTCGGTCTCCCTGAAGATAGAGTAAGTGTCTTCCTCTGAAACGTCGGAGCTCTTCCAATCACTCACCTGGCTAGCAATTCCAGAACATCATACTCAAACCAATTAGAATTTACAATCAAATTATACAGTCTGAATAAGAATCTTAATTAGCCTATATCTGACGAGGAAACTTCCCCATCATTCCCCTCTGATATTAATAATTACATAAGGTCCAAAATCGCGTAATGTGTTTTTGATTATCTCCAGGTCTATGTAAGCAGCCATAAGCAAGCATCGTGCATGTGTGCGTGTTTGTGTGTGTGTATGCGCGCGCGGCTTGCCATCAGGCCTAGGGCGTGTTTTATTACTTATTACTTTGATTTTTTAAACACAAATGCATCATTTCGTAGACTGCCATTAAATGTAACGCATTCATAAGAAAGACAAAGCAGTGGAAGCTTCAGTGCCGGTGTTGTAACTGCAGTCACGTATTATATTATGAAATAACTCCAGTTTTACCTTTTAGGGTGACAAAGCAAGCAAGTAAGGAAATGTCACGACTTCGCTAATGACTAAGTCATTCAAGGTAGGCGTTATTAATTATCTGTATTAATAGCAAATAACTCATTCTTTAAATAAGTACAAGAAGAACACAGAATGAAATGTGTGTTAAAACAGAAATTTACACAATATTAACCTCAAGCACTTCAGGAAAACGTTTTCAGGCAAGTGTATGTGGGGAAAACAGAATGCCTACGTAATCTTCAGTAATTTTTAAAAATAAAATATACACACGTGAAAAAATGAAAAAAAAAAATGCATGCTATAATATGTAGGATACAGGAGGAACCTAAAGATTTTGAAAGAAAATGAAAACAAATACAGGTTTGGTTACAATTCGACTAATCGAAAAAAGTAATTACTAAATGTTATGATCATGAGAAATGACACTGACGATGTTCCGCTCCGCGGCCCCCCTAGCTCTTAGGGAAAGGAAAAAATGTACATTAATAATTATAGTCAGGTGTTTTCTTTTAAGACAATTATTTGAAAGTTAGTAGAGACATAAAAAGTTTGCAGAAATCGACCGCATGGAAGCAGAATCCACAGTGGATTAGGATAGGGGGATCCAGGGGGGTCCGTACCATCAAAAATCAAAACCTAAAATTCTATTTTTGTATTATTTTTTAATAAAACCTTTATTAAATTAAACAAGTTTCGTTGGTGTGTCAAATATGATATAGCAGTTATTTTGTTATCATAACTTAACGAGTAGGTCTAATATTTCCATTGAGTTATTTAACATGTCTTATAAATAGTAATAAGTATTATAACTTAGATAACAATTTCTTGTTTTCGTTGGCATGTCTTAGACTTAGAGTATGGTGTTTAAATTGCTAAACACCAAATGCTAAATTAGCGTAAAATGTTATTTTCATTAGTTCCATATTTAAACATTTTCCGGGGGGGGTGGACCCCGATCCCCCTTTCTTGGGGGGTATTCCCTACCCTAAACCCCCCGGCACTTTCTATCCTCCCCGTATTAATAAAATGTTACAAAGTGGTCCAAGAAGTTAAAGCGACAAAAATTAATAAATTTAAGAAAAAAATCCCCCCTAGAAAATATAATATGGGCGCCCTTAAATTGTGCCTGTACAATAAACTAACCCATTCACTTAGGGAAGCAAACTTAAAACTATTCAGAAAGAAAGTGAGAAACCTTCTTATGAAGCATGTATTCTATAATGTTCAAGATTTCCACTCTGCCAACCTCCAGGACTATTAAATTTTAATAGATATCACTGTACTTATTCCTCCCTTACAGACTTATTTCTAAATAACCAGCATTGTATACAAAAATAGAAAGTAGCCTATATGTGCTATTTAGGTGAATGTGCAAGCAATAGACCTAATGTAATTCCTGACAGATTGATTTCAGATCGAATTTAATTCATTCATAACCTACACGGCTACCTTAAACCTGAAACAAACATGTCACCGAATCGTAGGCCTACACTTAAATCATTAATATTATTGCCAGTGCATTTTGTGAAATGTTGATATATTTTAAGAATTTCTAATATCAGTGTATACGAATATTAATTAAGGTTAAGAATCAAACTTTAGACCTTTGTCTTCCACGAGCCCTGCTTAATGAACCAATCTGGAGCTTAACTCTGAGATCGATTACAAAAATGACTAATTTTCTGCATACCATAATTGCAATTATCAGTGATTAAACAAAAGCAATCTGGCACTTTGCTCTATGAGTTTACCTGATTTTATTATAGCCTATCACGCCTTGCTTTAGATGTGTGGCATTTGTTATAATTTCATTCTGTTAATAGGCTATCCTACTTATCCCACTTATTCTTTCATGTATGCTTATCAAACTTTCTCAAGAAACCGTGGTCTAAACCTCAATAGTTTCTGAAATATGGTCTTCATATATCAGTTGACCTGATTTATATGTTCAAGATCAATAAAATATCTTTATATTGTTTGGTCTATATGTTAAATCCCAAGAGTGAGGAATATGTACTTATGCTTAATCTGTATGCTTTTTCGTGTAATTTGATTGGCTGGTTGGTTTTTTAGGTATTTCATTCAGCAAAAAATTCATCGAGAGATTACGAGTTTATCGATATATTTGCGAGAACGAAGAAATTTATTTTGGGCAAAGGAAGTTATGAGCAGGGCCCAGAATTTGATGACATTTCATCTTTTGACTGGTACATCATGGATATTGCCCACTAGTGCAGATATTCTGATCATGTCTCCTAGAATATAAAAATTGTGATTTCAGGGTCTTTTTTGGTCATTTCCCCAACTTTTTAATTTGTAGTTAATTTTTTTAATTCAATGTCATTATTTGGTATATTTTGGTCATTTTATGGTATGTTTCCACATTTCATACTCTTAAGTAATTTTTAAAATTTAAAGTCATTATTTTCTCATTAGGTTTCACTGTCTGATTTCGTGTTGTTTCTTGCACTGTGTAGAGTTTTTGTGTATTTACTTATAATGAATATTATCGGAACTCTAAATAAGCATTAATAAATAAATCTTCTTGTCATTTTAATTTGGATATAGAAAGACAGTGTTTGCTATTTGCATTTAACTGTATGCCTAATTACAAGCCTATAATTGTGTCAACAACATAAATGTAGAAAGAACATAAATCTGATGCATAAACTAGTATTTTCATACAATTTTTTTAGTCATTTTTCTTAGTTTTCGGGTCTTTTTTGTATTTTTGTAGTCATTTTATAGTACATATTTAAAGTATTTTAGGCATCAAAATCCGGGCCCTGGTTAAGAGTTTCACGTATTTTTTTCTTTTTATGCTAGTTTTCCTCCACCAGCAATGCTCATCAGCAGGGCCCGGATTCTGATAACCTAAATTTGTTTGAAAAATGACCTATAAAATGACCCTAAATTTGAAAGAATATGACTTAATAATTATAAAAAATTACCTAAAAACTGATATTTTATTTATAACAAATTATTATTGTACACACAAAGTTATAGACTAGTTTGTACATAATTGTAAAAACTGTAAATAACTGTAATGGTGTGAATGTTCTTTTCTCACGGAAATTTATACTGGCACTGAGGCATTGGTGAGTCAAAATTCGGCATTTCCTTTTATGGCCTGACGGATTATATTGTTGTTTATTGAGGGTAAACAGTAGTTTGCACTCGCAAATCCAAGCAGGTGGCGGACTCTGGTGCCAAGTCAATGTAATAACAATAGTAATATATAGGGACCAGATTTTTAGGTTTTTAAAAGACTGTTTTACGTTTTCCATTAGGTGAAATAGTTTTTTTTAGGTTTTTTGACCAAAATATCGTATTCGGATAGAATAATTGGTTTAATGAATTTGAATGTGCTACACAGGATTCAATAAAAAATACTTGTAAAGTTTAACTTAACAAAATTGACTTAAATTTGTGTAAACTTGCTTTAGGACAGAGCAGACGTAGAAACCCGCGGGGTGCAACGTCATAAAATAACCTAAGAAGAAGAAGAAGAAGAAGAAGAAGAAGAAGAAGAAGAAGGGGAAAAAGATGAAATTCAGGTCATCGCCAATCCACTGCCGTAATAAACTCGATTTCATTTGTTTCGGCATAATTAACACGTCTTCTTAAAACTCACAGTGTGACCACTCAATATGAATAACAGGGAAGTACTAAAGGCAAACAAGCGCTTTAAAACACAGAAATCTATATTCTTGTTCAGACACGGCAACAATGGTTGTTCATACGAATATTTTAAAAGGAATACGCCGGTACTCTTACACTTCGTCTCTTGATACTACTGTCCATCCTGGACGACGACGGGTTGAACGAAACGCTGGTGGTATTAATTCCAACACGACAAAGTTATTGTCTCTCCGCAAAATATAGATTTCTCAACTGACAATTAAAAAAGACAAAAAAGTAGCCTAAATTAGATATTTTAGGTTTTATATCCCGTTTTGGTATATTTAGGTTTTTATACCCCATTTAGGTATTTTTAGGTGCCACAGAATTAATGTGGGTGAATCCTATGGACATGATTCGAAAAAGTGTATGAGCGCTTTTTGTTTTGGAAGTAAGGAAAAAAACAGGTAAAAACCTAAAAATCCGGTCCCTAGTAATATAATACAACATTTTGGCGTTTCTTTGATTCTCATTTCCGACTGAGACATGGCAACACTTTAACGCAGAATTTTTCCTTCTTGCATTAAACAAACAACACTTCAAAGACAGCACCGCTAGCGACGAAAAAAGAGTTAATGCACTCAATTAAATGTAAATACATGAAAATGACTAAAGAAGGAAGCAAATGACACGAAAATGACAGGTAAAGTAATGACCTAAAATTGAAATGAATGCCCTAAAAATATAAAATTGCATAAAATTACAAAAAATGACCCAATAAAAATTTATTTCTACAATGTCTATGCAGCATCAATAAAAAGATGACATGTCATTAGAATCCGGGCTCTGCTCATCAGTGATGATACACACTCGCCAACACTTTCATATAGAATGTTTCTTAAAATAGCATTTTGGAATTCAGTGGCATGAAAAAGTGTTTTATTTTGAGAATGCAGCATGGTATTTCAGGGTCGAACAGAATAACTTACCTCCTGTACCTATGGGACCTATGATACGGATAGAGAAAGTAAAGTTAGCTTCGAAATTTAAATTTTCATCAAAATCGTTAGAGGCTTAGAAAAAAGATTACATAAAAAGTACCTTCGAATTTATAAGAAAACTGAATTCAAGGATTGCTGTAGGAGCCAAAGTACACAAAATGGGAGTTAAGGGACTGGAAATTGCTATTAGCCTATATCGAGTAATTCCATTGGCAACATAAGATATTATGTACAGCATTTGTATAGTTTTTTTTTTTTTAATGTACGTATCGCTTTGTCGATAGTGTTATGCCAGCTTAATTTGTAACTTATATCGAGTAATTCCAGTGGCGGGTTTAAGAGATATTATGTATTGCAAATATTTTATCGTCTAAACTTTTGAAAAATGATACAATTATCCAAACATAGTGTAATATTTTTCACCATATAACATAATATAATCAAATACTTAAATAATCCGGTAACTATATAAGTTAACAGAAAAACGTCACCAATGAAAACAGTTCCACTTCCCAGATAGCTGAGTCCACCATCCATAGGATTAATAAGTTACTTTAGGTATGGGATTTTAAAGCTGTGATTTAAATGAAAAGCGTTAATAATAATAATAAAATCAGGTAAACTGATATAACAAAGTGCTGGAATGCTTTTGTTAATTCAGTGATAATTGCAATTATGACAAGCAGAAAATAAGTAAGTCCACCGCTGTGATTCACGGGATGCGTTCGCTCCTCTCACACAGCGGGCCCGGGTTCGATTCCTGGTCGGGACAAGGTTTTTTCCGAGGTTTTCCCTCACCTGTGAGACAAATGTCAGGTAACTTTAGGCGCTGTTAATTGAACTCCGGCCTAGCTCAGTTGGTTGAGCATTGGCGCGAATAGCCAAAGGTCCTGGGTTCAAGTCCCAGTGTCGGAGGAATTTTTCTCCTATCGCTAGTTCAATGAGCTCAGGGGCAGATATGTCCCAACTTCAGCGTGCTCATAATGCATATGTCCATTTCATTTGTAATGATCGTTATTATGGTCACATTTCACCTTCTTTAGAAAAGTCATCGTGACTCAGGTTACATGAGAGGAGGAAATTACACTCATTGCCCCTGCTATACCGAATTTTGAGTGCCTCAATCCCTCTTACGCCCTCGATTCCATAGCCTTTCTCAATACCATAACTTAAACACTCGGTCACAGTGTAACAAAACGTTAGAAATTCCACATCACACACAGTTCAGCTCTATATACTCATCTTTCACTGTTGCTACTTCTCGTCACTGGAACTCTCTCCATCTGAACTCATGGATTGCCGAAGCTTGAAGGCTTTTAGACCTAATTTAGTTAAAATCCCATATTAAATGCATTACCGCAAAATGATGCAGGGTACTGTAATAAGTTTTTTTATTGTATCTGAAAGCAGGAAGTCGTTATTAAATACTTCTTCAATTAAGTATTAAAATGCCATAGGACTAAGTTCAAAATCTAGACGCCAATAAAAAACCCCGAGAAAAAAAATATATATAACTAATGTATCATAATATACTAGAAGTTTTATTAACTGTATAATAGAACGACAATTAGGTTCACTTTGCACCAAAGTATATCCCTGTGACGTGGATCTAAAGCTCACTACCTATAGTGTTAATCTCCCCGCGAAAGCCGAAAACCTTTTAAAAGGTAAAAAGGCTGTAATAAAAAGAAACTGAAAACACGACCATATCACACAGTTGGGGGTGTTATTTTCGTAAACTGAATTTCCCAAGAAACTACCCAAGAAAAATCAATTTAATAGCCCTCAGTTTATAATAGATTACTTTATAATTATAATTATCTGCAACATTATAAGATTTCTGCTGTCCTGTTACCGGTATGTGTGTATATTGCGAATGCGGATTACTGATCGTACCAACTGGAGTAATTTCATTATTAATATTATCATTATTAGGCCTATATATGTCCTGGTTGTATGTGAACCCATGCCTCCCGGGCCTTAAAGGACCGCGACCTGCCGAAAGAGGGCTATCTTTGAATTACATATGTAATTTTTTGAGCAGATAAGGACATGGAGAGTATCCTCGAATGGGTGATCACCCCAATGCCGGGACCATCTGTGAGACAACACGAACATATAGGGCGAGACACGCCAATAATACACTCAGTCCGAACGACGGATTGAAGATTATAATGACGGCCAGATGACGTCCGGGGACCACAAGGGCCTAAAATTAAACGAAATTCCTCTCACAGGTGAAGAAAAACTCCATTCACGTAACTTGTCCCGATCGGGGATCGAATCCGGGACCGCTTCGTGAGGAGCGAACGCATCCCTTAGCCCACAGCGGTGGGGCAATCCACAAGTTGGTGAAAACTTGTTCGTTTGACACGGTTATTTATTAATTATGACAGTTCTGTACCGGTACTGCAATGTAGGCCTTTAACCATCGCAGGTTTACCGGCATTTTTCTCCGCAGGAATTATTTTACGTGTCTGTAAATCTTCAGACATGGGCAGAAGTTTGTCGCTTCTCCACATGCGTTGTTCTGGGCCGGAAACCAACTCGCGAATTTTGAACAAAAAAGCCGGTGCACAACCCACAATTCTACCCAAGCCGACTGCAAAGAATTAGGCCTACACATACTCAAGTGTTTTCTTTTAGCCTACATCTTTACCAAAGTAGGCTAGATGTATGCACTACTCTAAATTCGGTATTTTGATATTGGGCAATTCTATTAAAATACGAAGAACCACTTTAAAATCCTAGTGTAAACAATAATTTCCTATTTATGTAACCTTGCTGTAGCATGCGACCACAATATTGTAAACAGGTTGAGGAGCCCATTACGCATTCGTGCAGCCTCTCCCCACATACAAACCAGCTTTGCAATGTATGACAGACACGTGAAATTGACACTTGAATGACGCCGTCACACAATAACGAGGCCTGTTGCCACGGATTAATCCTATTATTTTCAGTAATCTAATTGCTATTTTGACGGCTGCTCCGTAGAGTCCCAAATAAAACTGCAGGAATATTAGTCAGAAGTACAGCATTACGATTTACTTCGAAGGAAGAGACAGAAGTTTGGACACTAAGGAGATTATAGACGTCCTATAACTACGTGCCTATGCACCCGAATATTTTTACTCGGATAAAGTAACCTATTATTGTTCAGTACATTATTGCAAACAGCGGATGTTAGTTAAGTTAAAATGCTATTCCATCCTGATACATATAACACAATATATACAGGTGTCCCGAAAAAAAGGTTCCAATATTGAGAGAGGTTGTAGTATGCAACAAAGCAAGACAAAAACTACCCATAAACAGTCATAAACTTCCTATCTTTGACGTTATGGACTTTGTTTGTTGGTGTTCCAAAGGATGCGTGATTCCATGAGACGTAGGGTGGGAAGCTGCAATGCAATGGATGGTGGTCACATCGAGCACATGTTGTGAAGAGTAGATCAGAGACATGGTGATCATTGACAGTAGTGGTAGTAGATCAAAGTCAAATTGGCCAACCATGGGGTTTGAAACCAGGGTCTCCCGAATGCGAGTCCAAAACTCTACCATCTCGGCCACCTCGCTCGGTGGACACTGTTGTGTCCAGAATTTGCGACATGATTGTGGACATTTATATCTCCTTGATATTGTTCAGTTTGGTCTAGGAACATTTTTTAGATACCTGTAGGCCTACTGTTGAAGATACTGTCATACTCGTATCATTACTGTTATCACTGGTTTCGTTCACCTGTAAATCTCCCGTGGACGATGAAATGCACAAATAGTGGCGGAACATTCATCGCCATATCCAAGAAAATGATAGCTTCGGATATCACAGACTGGCGACATTCGTGAATGAAAGTAACTTTGTGTTCTATGTTACTTAAAATCTTGAGATTTATTTCCGCATAGGCCCACCATACAGTATTATAGAGAGAAGCAGACGTGATGGTCTTTGTTGTCTTTATTTTGTCATATTTAATGTTTTCTTCTGTTGACCGGAAAACTTGATTTGTAGCCAATGAAAAAGCTTTTGAAATGCTTATGAAGTGTTGCTTATAAAGGCCTAGACGCTTAGGCCACCCCATGGCTGAGTGGTTAGACCATCGCCTTCTACCACTGGGACCCGGGAACGAATCTCGGTGGATCCGTGTGGAATTTGTGGTGGAGAAAGTGGGGTCGGAGCAGGTTACCTCGGGGTGCTCCTTTTCCCCTGCCACATATCATTCAACCGCTGCTT
This sequence comes from Ectobius pallidus, assembly GCA_964059195.1. Lineage (NCBI taxonomy): Eukaryota > Metazoa > Arthropoda > Insecta > Blattodea > Ectobiidae > Ectobius > Ectobius pallidus. The sequence continues at coordinate 119,402,022 of CAXKWD010000003.1, forward strand.
CATTCGTCATAATATGATCATTTGGTTGCAACAAAGAATATTATTTGGATGCTTAGGGAAATGAAAAGAAAATATTTAGAGAGCTTTGAGATGTAGTGTTGAGAGGAAAATGGAGAAAATTCGGTGGACAGATAGAGTAACGGGTGAAGAAGTTTTCAGAAGAACAGATGAGAGGACAGGTTCCGTATCTTTGCAGGTGTAAGTAAAAGGAAAGCTAACTGTAAGGACACACCATGAGATGGATGTAATCGAAGGTAAAATACACCTAAAAGGAACAAGTATACTGAGAAGAAGAAGAATTGAGTTTCTGGTGAAATCAAGAAGAAAAGAAGCTATGGAAACTTAAAAGTTGCAGCAGAAGACAGAAAGAGTTGGAGAATGGAATTTCACCTTGGGGGTATAAACCTGCCACTTATGCTACCAATAATAATAATAATAATAATAAATGTTCTCTAATATTATACAATAATACAGTATTATCCATGAATAGTTTTATTCATTTCCTCTGTTTTTTTTTTGTTTGTTATGTCTACGGTCACTTCGTACCTTGAAAGGTTTGGAGCAACTCATTTCTTAGGTTAATAATTCCCCTCACAGCATTTTACTAATCGTTGTACACTCTATGTGCTCTGCAACTGTTATTTTTTTTTCGTAAGAACTGTAACCTCTTATACCAGGGGTCGGCAACCTTTTGAGTCGGAAGAGCCAAAAATTAGAATTTACAAAATTTCAAAGTTTTTAAAGAGCCACAAAATTTTTTCTTGCCAATAATAAATAGTACTCGCAAATAAAGTTTTTTGATAAAAAACTAATCTATTTATTCATAAGAAAAAATACCTATTTATTCATATATAAATAGTGGTTTTCACAAGAAATTAGATAATATACATATGGCATTATTAGATAGTTACTTATTATTTAAGTAAAATATTAAAACAATTAAACATTTACTTACAACCCTAACTTGTACTTCAATAACAAACAATTGAGCAAACACATTCAATGGGAGCGTTGGTTATTCAAGCAGAAAATTTAAACTTTACTAAACAATGTAACTTGTACTTAAGATAAAAAAAAAAAAAACAATAACATACATTTCAGCAAACAAATTCAACGTTGGCTTTGCATGGTTTTAGAAAGTTTGGATAAATTTGGCTCATAACTTGTTGTTTTAAGTTTCAAACACGACTCTAAATTTTCATTTGTTAGTTGGCTTCTTACTTTACTTTTAATTATATTCGTGCAAGAGAACGCTTGCTCGCACGAATATGTCGATCCGAAGATAGTCAGCACTCCAAATGCCAACTTCTTCACCTCACTGTAGCAATCTGGAAGACTATTCCATGCGTCGAGTAGGCTATAAGTGCCTCAAGTAGCATTTCTTTTAAAGCTGTCCACTTTTGTTGCGTTACGTACATAGGCCTACATTTCTGGACATCCAACTCTTCCAACTTGTTTTTCAACTCTGTAAATTTTCCACTCCACAAAGCTTTACTTTTTAAATCGATCAATTGCATTTCTAGAGATCCAGTATCATTTCCAAATGGCTCAATGTGGATTTCGTTACTATTTGTGTTGAGAGGATTTACTATGAATGCTAGAGTGGTTTTGTTGGTTTTGAATTGCTCAAATCAGTCAGCAAATTCATCTACTTTGATCCTCAGAGTTCGAAAATAGGTTTATTAAATAACAATTTATAGGTACTTACACTTAAAGTTGTTATTTTAACGCAAATTTTTAAATAATAAAAGCTATAAAATATATAAATAATAAAATAGGTAATTTATTAAATATATATTTTAATAAAAACACTTTCGCGGTAATATCCAACAGTAGTACTTTGTTTCTTTTTTGACAATTCTTATTGACTTCAAAAAAGTAGTTAGGTATCCTATTTGAAAAAAAAAATGTATAATATGTATTTTAAAAATATAATACTTATTATGTTACCTACCTTTACTGTTTTTTTATTATTATTAATATATATACATACATATATATATATATATATATGTACATACATAACTTTGAGAAGATAATTCGCTTCTAACTGTTTTACTTGAAACAACAAACTATACGTCACAGCCAAAACACTGGTGAAGACGCCAAATTGTCTTGCGTCGAAAGCGAACTAAAATCTACATAGAAACATCCGACGACGGCGTCATTCGAGAGCTTCCGACGGACTGACGACAGTGACGACGCGTGTCACAGGGGAGGGGTGCGGTGAAAAGCGAGTGCAAGTGGCTGAGAGATAGAATCGGTGCCTCATCCTCGTTAATCGATTCAGAAAGATTTAATTTTTTTTTTCTTTTGTAAAATAAATAATATTTGAGTATGGAACTAAAGAGCCGCAGCTTCACATCCAAAGAGCCGCATGTGGCTCGCGAGCCGCAGGTTGCCGACCCCTGTCTTATACGGTACATTGTTACATTAGAGTAATATTACTTATAAATTCTGTAGGCCTAGTTAGCAATATGACTTCGATTTTATTTTTCACTTCCGCCGCCTAGTCTTTGTACAGGTAGGGGAGAAAAAAGTGGACCGACTCTTGTAGCTGAATATAATATAATTTGTGTCAGTATTTTATAATAATATTAACAATTAATATATTAAGTTATAAAACTATGATTAGAAATTATATTCTGGGTTTCGAAATAGGCTAAGTCAACAGTCGACACTAGAACAAATTTCAATACATTCCCTGCTATCCTGTGAATGCCGCTAGGCATGCGCAGTGGCTCATATCGGCAACTTAGATATTTTAGTCGGTCCGCTTTTTTCCCCCTACCTGTGCAATGCACATTATTTTGTAGCATATTATGTAAGTCTATGGGAAATGCGCGTACCGCGAGTGATTCTCTCCTTATAAATTACTGCTTCAGCTAATTTCCACTGCTTTACTGATTACTGAACAAAAATGCAACTGCTGCTCGAGACATATTTAAATGTTATTTCTTGTGATAAGTCCTAATGTTACACTTTTCTCAAGCTTCTGAGAAGAATTGTCCGCCATTTGACAAACAACCAGATAAGGAGTTTCATAAGAGATTACTTGAAATTGATTTCGTCAGAGTTATATAACCAGGAATCAGGTTATCACTCAGTGGTCACAATGTGCAATTACCTCTCAGATCTCTAGCTAATAGCATGCGGTGCGACTTGCTGCAATCTTGAATCGTAATCTCTATAAATAAAAGTAATGCCTTGTCTGTGAATGGAGCACTATTTCTGTTCCAGTGTTTTTGTTTCACTATCTTTCTCCTTTTACTGCTCTACATTTCTTTTTTTATTACATAGTTATAGGAATAGGATAGCCAGGCACAGCTGTATATAATTTGCATTTAAGGGCTCTTGATAGATAGGCATATCTACACTAGAGTTCAGAAACCAAGGTCTCGATAGCCTTATTTCAAGGCAGAGAGGGAGAGCAAATTAAAGAGGTTTCTTCTTCCACTGTAAGCCCTAGAACAGCGGTTTCCAATCTGGGATACTTGAAAATAATATTGGAACTGGCGGAAAACACAAAAACAAAGTTGAATAAGACTGAAGTTAAAGAGCCAAGTTTGAAAACTAAGATGAATTACTGCTATGAACTTTCATAATTAATGTGATTAAAAGTTATTTTAATTATATTTTTGTTTTCATATCAGACTTCTATTATAGCAATTAAAATAAATTATAAAATGCAATTTTAAATGTGAAATTCTATTAACTTGGGTAGTTTGATTATTAGCTATAATATATCTCAAGTTTGATCATGTTCAAAACAAAGAGGCGTGGCTGTCATAGTCCGTACGTGAGAACGCATGTCATCATCGTGATAATGGTAGTTTGTTTATTCTCAGTACAACTCAATTCCTCTCTATCTTGAACAAATAAACATGAGAGGGAAATACGAGTATGGAGAGAGGAGTTGTTTTGTTTGCTAATTGACATACTGTAATGATGACGATGCCAGTGAGGGTTTGTTATTTCACGTGTAAATGTTGATATTATTGTTGCATGAACTTACGAACACTACTTCTCCACTAGCAAGGCACACCCTGGTAATGGCGCATGCTAATGACATTAACCAATCACGTTTTTTCACATGATACGAATTTTCCGTCAACTCTCTGTGAGTTCTCCTCCCCTTTGTTTTGAACAGGATCAAATTTACTTGAGACAGAGAATAAGAAATCTTTGGAAGGACATAGGCTATGAGATAGTTATGACTAGGGCCCGGAAGTTAGGCAAAACGCCTGTTTTATTTCTATTAAAGAGTTAAATAGAGATAAACATGTTTCCGTACATTTAGGGACGGTAGGGCCAGTTTTTATTGTGCCTTTTTTTGCTTCTGTTGAATGTTTTAAGGTTAAAGTATGTTTTATCTAATTTGGAGAGTTATGCCTTTTTTACGTGATTGTTTACACATTTTAAAAAACACATAAAGAATTTCAAATTATGAAAGTGAAAAAATGTTAGAGAAATGTGTCGAAATGAGGCATTCACCGTCACATAATATTTTTGAGGGTCTTGTTCCCTACAGCCTTAATACGTTTACTTTCAAGCAGTCGAAACTTGGCATAATGGAACTTTACGCCCCATGCTGCTCCCCTTTCCACTCGCCAGGCCGCTTCCCCGCCTGGCTGCTTCCCACGTCCCGTTCCACTTCCCCGCAGCGTATGCCGCCATGCCTGTAGCCGATGTTCAACCTCAACGCCGGTAATGAATAATTAATTGCAATTGACATGTCACCTAATATTTCACAATAAAAAAGCCCCTTGCGCCTTCACATAATATTTCACGATTATAAAAACGACCCTTGCAACAAAACAGGCTAGTTCACAATACATAAAATACCCTTGTACCATACATAATATTTCATAATCATAAAAAACGCCGTATTATAACATAAAATGTGGCTTAAGTGATGTAGGAAAATTCCCTTGCACCAACACTACTCTTTTCATAACTAACAAAATATCCCAAAATTATAAAAACCGATTCGTGCGTTAAAACTCATGAAACCTACCCCCCCCCCCCCATCATAATTCAAATATACGAAAGCTTCATTCAGTGCTCAACATTCACTCGTGGTGTAGTGGTTAAGACTCCTGGCTATAATGCTAGGGGTCCCGAGTCCAAATCCCGGTCGATCCAAAATTTACTATTAGGAACAGGTCTCAAATAGGTAGGTAGGGTGGTGAGAGGAAGGAAGAAATAAATTATTTTTTATTTTTTCTGTTTCATCAGTTGCTTAAGAGATGGCGCCACCGTCGCTACTAATAGTTCAAATGCCGCCGCTAGGGGAGGGAGTTAGAGAGTTGGAGTGAGGGACTCGCATGGGGCGCAAAGTTCCGTTTTCCCGAAAACAACTTGCCTCCTTAAGCTATAATAACGGAAACTATGGAAGAGTAAGTACTGTATGTGAGAAATAAGTTATTAAGTAACTTATCATTTTCGTTAAAAAAAAAAAAAAGAGTGGGATTACTCTCTGTTTTGACTTTTCTAAATTCCTATTTTAATTACATTATGCCTCTTTTCGATATTTTAAGTGCCTTTTGTCTGCCTGCTTTAATCAAAATAAATGTCTTAATTTCAGGGCTCTAGTTATGACCAGGGCCCGGATTCTGATGACCTAAAATTGTTTGAAATTGCCCTAAATTTTAATGAAAATGACTTAATAATTATTGTAAGCTCGTACAGCTTAGAGCCTATTTTTTTATACCTTTATAGCAATTACTAGTAATGAAGTATTAATACAAATCACTAGATGGCACTGATGCCAATTATCAGTAGCCAGAATTCTTGGCACACTTGTACCTATTTATATATGCTTAGAAAAAGAAAACATATGTTATATTCTGTACTATAATGAACTAAAGAATAATTTTGCACATCTATTCTTGTTAATATTAGCTATTATCAGCAGAATTACTAATTAATGTCAATTAGCAATAGAAAGCTGCATTGCCGACATCGAACTGATATCGATAAGTCGAGTGCCAGCTCATTAACATTCACTTGGCGCTACAGACAGAATATATTAGCTTACTTAAAGCCGTCCTATCGATTAGTGCCATCGATTAGATGCAGCTTTATGAATAAATCGATTATTCACCGCATTGAAATTATTAAATTTCTCTGTAATTATACATTGCAATTAGAATGTAAATGCTCACATATTAATTTTTTATGTTACAGAATAATTACAGCATGTCATTCTCTGTAAATGTACCCTAGTTCTGGATGGAAGCTACTAGACACTTCTAGAAGAGCCTTCCATGGGATTCTAGAACTCGACTCTTTGTAAGATGATTATGTGAACGCATTTTGGCCGTTAGACTTTCTCTCATTCTCTCACCGATCGTCGCTTCGTAAGGGCACAGCCCAATTTAGCAACAGACCACAAGTCTGAATATATATTAGTACAGTTTCTACACACTACTCAGCATGGAACCAGCAATGACAGCCACGACTTAATCTACCAGGAGGTGGATATTTGAACATCACTAGAACTGCGTGGAGCGTAGCTTGCAGCCATTGGAAGTACTCGCTACTGGCCACCGTTCAGGATGATCCACAGCAACGCAGAACTTCATCTACAATAACTGTACATCCCTTAACTTCAGTCCGGCTAAATGCAGTCACATTCTCATCAGATAGTCGCAAACCAAGTTAAGTAACTCAAACCTAACCATGTTATATTACACAAAAGCCAAGTAGGCTTAGCATCTTTGTGTCATTATAATGTAAAACTGATTGTATAATGCTAGGGAGTTTTGGCATCTTTGCAGCTCCTCTTTTTCTCTACGTGCAAGCCCAATATGCTGCCGTAGTAGTTTGAATAAACTTTAATATTACACAAAGACCAAGGATTGGTCTAGCATATTAGTGGTTTTTACAGAAGTAATTCCGCTTTCATAAAGTTAAGAAGTTTTGGCAAATATTTGCAGCTTCTGTTTTCCTACTTGCAGATAAAGTATACTGCAGTAGTATTCTGAGCCAATACAGCTCAATTATTATATTGTAACTATTGAAACAAAAAATAAAGTTATTTGAATTGTTGTTGTGGAAACAAACTATATTGTGTTATAATAACAAATCAATCTTGAAATTATCCTGAAATCTACTTAGCAAAGATAACAGATCATAATAAAACATTGGTTATTGCCAACTACAGCTAAGAATAAGAAGAATAAAGAAGCAATTCTCTCTCCATTCTTCCTGCTTCCTTCAACATTCCTGCGATTCTAAACTTAAATATTTTCTGGATTATAATCCAGTGGTCCTCCGAAAATCCTATTGCAACCCTGTTAGGCACACTAGCCTACATTTTTTGGTCCTCAACGGGCCTGGATCCCTACATTTTTTGGTCCTTGCCGAGCCTGGATTCTACCCACGCCGTGGAAGTACATTTCATCCACTCCTCAGACCAAAAACCTACATTTTTTGGTCCTCAACGAGCCTGGATTCTATCCACACCTTGGATAATCACTTTGTCCACTCCTCATACCAACAGTGTATATTGTTTGTAAAACACATCTTGTATTTGTACAATTCTAATACTCTATTGTATTTTCAGCCTATGTTAACTGCATCATATACTAGGAGCAGTCATAGCAGGCCTAGTGGTAAGAAAAGGTGCAAGAATTCTGGTAGAGCAGTGCAAGGGACAACAGTCTTACTGGATAATCAGGTAAGTGACAGCCTTCCTTATAACACACTGTCATACACCACCCCTCACAATGCCAGACTCACAAGTACTTGCCACAGATGCCTCCAAACTTAAGAACTACAAGCAGAAGAGGGCAGTCATCAAAGGAAAGTTAACTAGATTCTACCAATATGTTTTGTCAGTTCAAGTCGACCAAGACAATATTGAAGAAACTGCACACAGACTATCACAGGATGAATCGTTATTAAGGGACTTTGAGGAAATACAGAGTAAGATAGAAACATGCGACTCAGACCCTGACTGGGAAGGAGAAAGACAAGCTTTCGAAGAGACATACTACACAACTGTAGGCATGGCTCGCAGAAAGATTAGAGACTATGAAACACAATACACACAGGCTAACATGACACAAGTTCAGCCTCAAGATGCAACTCAACCTAACACTCAAGCTAATTGCACTCCTAGAGTTCAGCTACCAAAGATAAATTTGCCACACTTCAATGGCAGGCATTCAGATTGGCTACCATTTAGAGAACTGTTCATCTCACTTGTTCACAGCAACAATTCGCTTGATCCAGTTCACAAGTTTCACTATTTGAGAATAGCATTGCAAGGCCCAGCCAACAAACTCATTGACACACTACCATTAACTGCTAAAGGTTATGAAACCGCTTGGAACTTACTCAATGAAAGGTTTCAGAACAACAAAATTATACTGCAACAGTTATTACAGTCTTTGATTGACTATAGCAAGATCCCTAAGGAATCACCCAGTCAATTAATGGACTTACTTGACCACTTTACCAGACAGGTTAGGTCAATAGAATCTATCACACCAGAGAACCTTAGATGGGACTACATGCTCACTCATCTTCTCACGTCTAAACTTGACCCTACTACGCTCAAAGCATGGAGCCTAGAGGGCACAGTAGATCAGCTAAATACATTCAAAGAACTCTGTAACTTCCTACAGAGAAGGGGACAAGCTCTGGAGACACCAGACAGCTCCAGCAGGCCTAAAACTGTACACAATACACAGAACAAGCCTATTTGCCACAGACAACTGAGCCCACGTACCTTTGTTGCCCATGCAGCCAACAATTGTATACTGTGCAGGCAGGATCACCAGTTACACAAATGCGAAGACTTCTATAACCTCAATAACACACAGAGATGGAACTTTGTAAACACTAATAGACTATGCAGTAATTGTCTCAGAGCAGGACATCACGTCAGAAACTGCACATCTACATCTTGTTATAAATGCCAACAACGCCATCACACACTGCTACACCAAGACAAGGTTCGCAACAATGAATATAGGCAACATGCAACTACACAATACACTAGTAGATTGCCTAACAGACAAAACGGAAACCAAAGCCACAGTGGTACTAGACAATCTCCAGCTACTACCAGCAGCAATGCTACAGGCACAGCATTTGCTAACAATGCTCAAATCACGCCCAAAACTCATACATTTCTTGCCACAGCAGAAATACTAGTGAAAGCTCAGAATGGCAGACTCATAAAAGCCAGAGCATTATTGGATTCAGGTGCCACGCACACATTTATAACTCAAGATTTGGCTGATAGGCTACAGTTACAAACCAAGCCTACCACCATAGCTGTGACCGGTGTAAACCTACACACCTCCAATGTCTTGGAAATTGGACACATACAAATAAGTGACGCACATGGCAATGGCTACAAAAGACAGCTACAGTGCCTCATCATTAACCAGATTGCCAAAGACATTCCCAGTGCACCTATAGATGTCACCAGCTTGAGAATTCCTAATGACATTGTGCTAGCAGACAACAGATTTCACATACCCGGTAGCATTGACATATTGCTAGGGGCAGATGTATTTTGGAACTTGTTAATGGGACACACTATACCCATCAACAAAACCAACAAACATAAAGCATTCATCAGAGAGACCAGACTAGGTTGGATTCTCTCAGGGCAAATACACTACACTCAGGGTAGAAGACAAGAACCACGTTGCCACTTAAGCATAACAGAACAAATCCACAAGAACATGCAGAAATTCTGGGAAATGGAAGAAATTATCCAACCAGTAAGATCTGAAGAAGACTCCATATGCGAGCAACATTTTCAAGAAACAGTACAGAGAGATAAAGATGGACGCTACACAATAACCTTACCATTCAAGAAGCCCACAGATAATCTTGGTGCCTCTAGAACTGGAGCTCTGAAACGCTTCTTCTCTAATGAAACCAGACTCCATAAGCAGCCTGCTATACTCCAACAGTACTCAGACTTCATGCAACAATATGAAGCCCTAGGTCATATGACCCAAGTGGACGAAAGTTTCTACCAGGATGGCCCAGAAGCATATTATATTCCACACCAATTTGTCTTAAAGGAAGACTCAGAAACCACAAAACTCAGAGTAGTCTTCAACGCTTCATTCAAAACCTCAACAGGTACATCACTCAATGATATCCTATACACAGGACCCTGTGTGCAACCTGATCTCTACACCATACTCTTGAAGTTCAGATGCCACCCATATGTTGTGAGTGCTGACATAGAGAAAATGTACAGGATGGTAATGGTACAGCCACAGCAAAGAGACTTCCAAAGAATCTTCTGGAGACATTCTAAATCCACTCCAGTGAAGATATATCAGCTCAACACTATCACATATGGACAAGCCTGTTCAGCTTTTGAAGCAACCAGAGTACTCAACCAGTTGGCAGAGGATGAGAGAAACAGATTTCCCACAGCATCCAAATTGCTATCTACTTGCTTTTATGTTGATAATCTCCTTGCATCATTTTCTACAGAGCAGGAAGCTATACTAGCAGCCACAGAAGTGTCACAACTATTACAGACAGGTGGATTTAACCTAACACAGTTTTGTTCCAACTCACAAGAAGTTTTGAGAACACTGCCACAAGAAAAGCTCTCTAAAGCTACACTTACTCATTTAGAAGAGCAGAATACAGTAAAAACACTAGGATTACACTGGAATCCATTACAAGACTTGCTACAGTACACAGTGAAGTCATTACCAGCAGCTACCACTAAGAGACAGATTCTATCTGCCATCTGTACTCTATATGACCCTCAGGGACTAATTGCCCCCATCATCTCTGCAGCTAAATGTATTATGCAACAGATTTGGCTGAATGACATAGGTTGGGACCAGCAAGCTCCTGTTGACATACAGAAGGCCTGGAATGAACTATATTCACAACTTCACTATGTAGAATTATACAGAATCCCAAGGAACACTCTAATACTCAATTTCAGTCATGTAGAACTGCACTTTTTCAGTGATGCCAGCCCACAGGCATATGGAGCAGCATGCTACATAAAATCTGAAGATGAAAGCCACAAAACACAAGTTCAACTACTGACAAGCAAATCTAGAGTGGCCCCACTTAAGCAGATTACTTTGCCCAGACTGGAGCTCTGTGCAGCTCAGTTGGCAGCATGCTTATACCAAAAAGTAAGCTTATCTTTGCAGATCATGATATCAGCAGTATATTTCTGGACTGACAGTCTCATAACTTTACAGTGGATCACACAGCCTCCACACAAATGGAACACTTTTGTAGCACACAGAGTAACCAAAATTCAAGCTGCTACAGAAAACTGCCAATGGAGACATGTGCCAACACAGCAGAATCCTGCAGATCTCATCACTAAACCTGTCTCACCTAACAAGCTTCATAACCAAACTCTATGGTGGAATGGTCCAAAATTCCTAACACAAGATGAATGTTTTTGGCCTACCACTGACAATGTATTTCAGACAGAAGAAATACCAGAAACTAAGAAAACAGCAAAAGCCTTTATGACTATAAGTACACACAATGAATACTTGCATAGATATTCTTCTTTCAGAAAGTTACTCAGGAATACAGCTTATATTCTGAGATTCAAACACAACTGTCTACACAAGTCTGATAGATTTGTTGGCCCTATCAGCTTGCAAGAGCTACACAAAGCTCACAATGCTATCATACATGCTACTCAGAAAGAAGCCTTCTCAGAAGACATGGCTCATATTAGAAAGAATAATTGTGTTTCTAGAAGCAGTTCACTATTGCCACTGCATCCATATTTGGATAAAGATAGCATACTTCGTGTAGGTGGAAGACTGCACCATACTGATTTAGACTACAATGCTAAACATCCAATTATATTACCTGCCAAGCACCATATTACAGACATCATTGTCAGAGACACACATCTGAAAAACTTACATGAAGGCCCTCAAGGCATACTGTACACATTAAGACAACAGTATTGGCCCATCCATGGAGTTCAAACTGTAAAATCAGCCTTAAAAGGATGTCTCACATGCTTTAGACATAGCCCTGTCAAAGCACAGCAAATCATGGGAACTTTACCCCAAGCCAGAGTTACTCCCAACCGAGCTTTCGACACCACAGCCATAGATTTTGTAGGTCCTATCTCTTTGAAGGATCATGGGAGAGGCAAAACAGTATATAAAGCTTACATCTGTATGCACATATGTTTATGTACCAAAGCAGTGCACATTGAATTGGTAACAGCAGCCACTTCAGCAGCATTCATTGCATCCTTGCAAAGATTCGTTTCTAGAAGGGGACTACCTTCCCACCTAAACCTGGATAATGGCAGAAACTTCATAGGAGCCTCACGAGAGCTGAGTGAACTCTATGAACAATTCCAGACGGAGCAAGCTAACACAGATATAATGAACTTTACAGCAAATCTAAACATACAATTCCATTTTCTGCCACCAAGAGCAAGCCACATGGCAGGACTTGTAGAAAGATCTAACCGCAGCATGAAAACTATTCTATACAAGGTGATGAAAGACACTATCTACAGCTATGAAGAAGCCAGCACACTTCTATGCAGAATAGAAGCCATCATCAACAGTAGACCACTGACACCGATGAGCAGCGACTCGCAAGACTACATGGCATTAACCCCTGGACACTTCCTCATTGGTGCTCCTTTAAATTCTATCCCCCACCCAGACTTACAGTCTATAAACCTGTCCAGGCTGTCACGCTATCAATTGTTAGAGCAACAGTCACAATGCATTTGGGCCAGATGGGTCAAAGAGTATTTAAATACTTTGCAACAGAGACAGAAGTGGAACACAGAAACTCAAAATCTGAAAGCTGTGTCCACTGCCTGCTCAGTAATTTTTTCTATTTTCTTGGCCCCCCCCCCCCAGTATGTAAGCTCGTACAGCTTAGAGCCTATTTTTTTATACCTTTATAGCAATTACTAGTAATGAAGTATTAATACAAATCACTAGATGGCACTGATGCCAATTATCAGTAGCCAGAATTCTTGGCACACTTGTACCTATTTATATATGCTTAGAAAAAGAAAACATATGTTATATTCTGTACTATAATGAACTAAAGAATAATTTTGCACATCTATTCTTGTTAATATTAGCTATTATCAGCAGAATTACTAATTAATGTCAATTAGCAATAGAAAGCTGCATTGCCGACATCGAACTGATATCGATAAGTCGAGTGCCAGCTCATTAACATTCACTTGGCGCTACAGACAGAATATATTAGCTTACTTAAAGCCGTCCTATCGATTAGTGCCATCGATTAGATGCAGCTTTATGAATAAATCGATTATTCACCGCATTGAAATTATTAAATTTCTCTGTAATTATACATTGCAATTAGAATGTAAATGCTCACATATTAATTTTTTATGTTACAGAATAATTACAGCATGTCATTCTCTGTAAATGTACCCTAGTTCTGGATGGAAGCTACTAGACACTTCTAGAAGAGCCTTCCATGGGATTCTAGAACTCGACTCTTTGTAAGATGATTATGTGAACGCATTTTGGCCGTTAGACTTTCTCTCATTCTCTCACCGATCGTCGCTTCGTAAGGGCACAGCCCAATTTAGCAACAGACCACAAGTCTGAATATATATTAGTACAGTTTCTACACACTACTCAGCATGGAACCAGCAATGACAGCCACGACTTAATCTACCAGGAGGTGGATATTTGAACATCACTAGAACTGCGTGGAGCGTAGCTTGCAGCCATTGGAAGTACTCGCTACTGGCCACCGTTCAGGATGATCCACAGCAACGCAGAACTTCATCTACAATAACTGTACATCCCTTAACTTCAGTCCGGCTAAATGCAGTCACATTCTCATCAGATAGTCGCAAACCAAGTTAAGTAACTCAAACCTAACCATGTTATATTACACAAAAGCCAAGTAGGCTTAGCATCTTTGTGTCATTATAATGTAAAACTGATTGTATAATGCTAGGGAGTTTTGGCATCTTTGCAGCTCCTCTTTTTCTCTACGTGCAAGCCCAATATGCTGCCGTAGTAGTTTGAATAAACTTTAATATTACACAAAGACCAAGGATTGGTCTAGCATATTAGTGGTTTTTACAGAAGTAATTCCGCTTTCATAAAGTTAAGAAGTTTTGGCAAATATTTGCAGCTTCTGTTTTCCTACTTGCAGATAAAGTATACTGCAGTAGTATTCTGAGCCAATACAGCTCAATTATTATATTGTAACTATTGAAACAAAAAATAAAGTTATTTGAATTGTTGTTGTGGAAACAAACTATATTGTGTTATAATAACAAATCAATCTTGAAATTATCCTGAAATCTACTTAGCAAAGATAACAGATCATAATAAAACATTGGTTATTGCCAACTACAGCTAAGAATAAGAAGAATAAAGAAGCAATTCTCTCTCCATTCTTCCTGCTTCCTTCAACATTCCTGCGATTCTAAACTTAAATATTTTCTGGATTATAATCCAGTGGTCCTCCGAAAATCCTATTGCAACCCTGTTAGGCACACTAGCCTACAATTATAAAGAATGACCTACAAACTGATATTTTATTTATAACAAACTATTATTGTACACACAAAGTTATAGACTAATTTGTACATAATTGTAAAAAATGTAAATGCATAAAGGATGTTGCAGGTCTAAAAACTCTCTTTGTTCTTGATTGAAGCATCTGAGAAGAAAAGTAAGACAATTTTTCTTAAAGTAGACCCTACAAAAATACTTCATTATAGCAACCTAGTAATTTATTTAAATATTACCCGTATGGAAAAAGCCTGTAAGTGTACTCCGATTGTCTGAAAGGTCTGCCGGATTATATTATTGTTTATTGAGGGTGGGTAAACATTAGTTTGCACTCTCAAATCCAAGCGGGTGGCAGACTCTGGTGCTAAGTCAATCTAATAACAATAGTAATATAGTACAAAATTTTGGCGTTTCTTTGATTCTCATTTCCGACTGAGAGATGTCAACACTAACGCCGAATTTTTCCATCTTGCATTAAACAAACAACACTTCAAAAACAGCACCGCTAGCGACGAAAGAAAGTTAATACACTCAATGTAAATACATGAAAATGACTAAATAAGGAAGCAAGTGACATGAAATGACAAAATAATGACGTAAAATTTAACTAAATGCCCTAAAAATATAAAATTGCATAAAATGATCTAATAAAAATGCATTTCTATCATCTAGAGCAGTGGTTCTCAAAGTGGGGTCCGCGGACCCCTGGGGGACCGCGATTGTGTTTCAGGGGGTCCGCAGGCGGTTTAAGAAAAAATAGGATATCCAGTAATTTTGAAGTGCTTAACTGTGCTCCCCACTACTTATCTATGTGAAACAGCATTCTCCCACCTCACGTATTTGAAATCAAAGTTGAGAAATAAACATGAAGTTGAAAGTGACTTAATACTGAAATTATCAGACATTAAACCTAACATTACAGAACTAATTAATCAAAAGCAGCTTCACTGTTCACATTAAAGAGTAAACTCTGTTTGTTACCATTGATATTGTTATTTTGTTTATTTATTTAATACATTTGAATCAAAGTATTTATTTAGTTTTTTTTTAATTTCAAAACCCAGAGGGGGTCCGCGGACTGAAAAGTTTGGGAACCACTGATCTAGAGGCCATAATTAGGGTGTATCTACAAGTTGGCAATGTCTATGCAGGATCAATAAAAAGATGACATGTCATTAGAATCCGGGCCCTGGTTATTACAGATCGGGTAATCATAAATGAATAACCTAATTTTTGAAAGCAGGAAAGAAGAAAAAGGTTGTGAACTGCTGCTTAGAACGTTGGGTGGGAAAACACGGAATCATAGAACCAATGGAAACACCCGCAAAGCTGCTCGGAGCAATCGGATTATGAAATTGCTGGATTTTAGATCAAGTACTGCATTGTGGTTCTCAAAGCGAACTTGCTATAAAAGAGCAAACAGTACTTCGGTATAAAGTAGCGTACACGCAATGCATCGAGAGATAACTATATAGGCCTATGTCTACCAAATAGCTGTACCGCATTTAGGAATGTTCAGTGTCATTTCAACCATGACTCGCTATAAATATCAAAAAGTACTCGTAATACCGTAGTGATAGAGTTTATCATAGAACCTATATTGGAGAACTGAAACCATTACATCAAACAGAGACTGGACAGATATGAAGTTTATTAATATTCACAATTTCCTAAGACCGATAATAAGCTATGCATAACAGTAGGCTTATAGTTTTCTTAAGAAAATACATAAATCTATATTATTTGGCCTATAACCTAAAATGTAATAATTATTTTAGGTACGTGTAAACGAAATAAGAACAGAATTAGGTTTCTAGAACATCACATGAATTTCGTGACATTTCAATAAAAGACTCAAAGGTAAACGGAAGATATCAGTTACAATCCTTTGTACAACGCATACACGGTAAGCAATTTCATGTTGATGTTAGTGAAACAAAGTAATGCTTAGGTTAGCACACTTGCAAGGTCATTCTATAGAAGTGCAAATTCCTCAGATTCCATTCCTAGTCTGCAACTTACTGTATAAATACAAACTTCGAGACGTGTTCACTTCTTACAATAATATACAATATTTGTTATGAAAAATATGAAATAATTCATGAAGTTACCTACAGAGATACTTTATTGGGATTGTAACTTGCAAAATACTATTTACGCAATATTCCTGTAGGGTATAATAACGGGTTAATGGGCTGTGGTGGCTGATCCACCCTTGTCCTGCCATTGGTGGTTGGCGGGGAGGTAGACTGCATACACATTTCAGGTAGGCTATACCAACACAGAATTCTGGATCGTAAACTACAAACACAAATAAAGCAGCTAATATAATATATTACATAATTTGCTCACAGACCTCATGACATAAGAACAGCAACATTAAAAGACATACAATACATTCAAAAGAACAAAGACACCTGTTATCTTTCTTTCTTTATCTTAGTTTTACCTCTCCCTTTTAGGATTTAAGCGACCCAGGCCGCCCGGGCCTTACACGGCCGCAACCTGTCGGGAGAGGGATTATCTTTGGATCACATACATACTTCTTTGACCGGCCTCCCCGGATGAGTGATCAGCCCAATGCCGGGGCCACCTCCGAGAAACACACTCCAAACAAGGCGAGGATCAATGACGGCCCGATGATATCTGGGGACCACAAGGGCCTAAATTTACCCCACATTTGTCTCACAGGTGAGAAAAGCCCTCAGAAAAAATCCCACCTAGGTAACTTATTCCGACCAGGAATCGAACCCGGGCCCGCTGCGTGAGAGGAGCGAACGCACCCCTTCGCCACAGCGGACACCTGTTATCAAAACAAAAAAATCCATTAAATGAAATTCTGCCCCATTAATGAATTCCATTCTGGATATAAGGCCTTCATTAAAATATCTTAAATATCTTAAATTTTCTCCATAGTGTCCTTCTTATTTTTAAAACCCCTGAAGCTTCGCATATTTTTTTTTTCCACGGGCACCAATAATGTTTTCATTTCCATTTCACCATTCGATGAGACCAATGTAGTCACGACTGCTTTGTGTCAAACTGTTATAAGCAGGCTTTAAAACTTAGTGCCCGATCGAATATGTTAACAGCAACCGTACCGTACAGACTTTGCTCGGCGACTAGCTACCATATGCTAGTTCACGTGATAGTAAACAAACCATAATACAGGCATACTCCTTATTCTGTGATACAGGTACAGGAAGACCACAAAATAACTTCTCATTCTCTAAACTCACATTACAAGCATGCAAGACGATACTGTACATACAAAAACAAAATAAGACTCGCTTTAGTTTTCCCTTATACACATAATATTATTTTATTATACAGACTACAATAAATCAATATTTTAGTACAACTTACGGTTATGTTGTTTGCTAAATGTCTCCAGGCGTGAAGTGCGTTTTGTGTAAAATAGTCCCTCCCAAATGGTTCAATGTATGTTTGCGTTTTAGAACACTTTACTTTCGGCATTCCGAACACGTATTATAAATTTATAAACACGAACAATGACAAGGTACACTGTTGACCAATTTGAGAGGCACCGTATTACGAGCGCATTCACTTCTCAGTACTACTATCAATAGGGCCCGGGGGTTTAGCCAATAATTCGTCAAGTTAGTGGTGCACAAGGCATAGAAAGCTCTCTGAGTTAGTAAACAACTTGCACTGCATGTGGCAGTTTAGTGTTCTGTTGACGTCGTTGTGTGTTGTGCGTTCTTGACAACCAGTGGCGGATCATAGCTAAAATGAGTGGGGGTGCTGCTCCAGAAAATGTTTAGCCTTTTGTTTAGAAAAGCTACTAAGTAATATCACGTTCATTGCAAATAATTTCGGCAACTGTCTAGACGTATCACTCTTCTAGAGAGACAAAATATGTAAATGGCACAAGCGATCAGACTCGTGGAGGAATTATTCATAGGTAAGAGTCAACCTGAAGATGGAATACTTCTACAGGTGCAGCAGAAATAAAAATAAAAATTTTCCAGAAAAATGAAGAATTTTTCTACTGTTTTTACCTTTCGAGGTGCACTGGAAGGTTCTACAGAAGACCATGATGTGTACCCACACAAGGGAAACACTAATATCTCATCCCCTCGTCACGTCATGAGACGTAGAGAGAAGTTTTTACCATTAAATATATTCTTTGGAGGAAAATAGAAGATATTTTTATTTTGAAAACTTCAAAATGTATATTGCCATTCACTGCAACAAAGCGTATGCACAGACATAATGTATAAATTGCCTTTTAATTTT
The DNA here is from genome assembly GCA_964059195.1 of Ectobius pallidus. Lineage (NCBI taxonomy): Eukaryota > Metazoa > Arthropoda > Insecta > Blattodea > Ectobiidae > Ectobius > Ectobius pallidus. The sequence goes on from CAXKWD010000003.1 coordinate 119,420,810, forward strand.
CACTGTGAATTTTGTAAAATATTAAAGCATTGGTTGTGTATATTTATGTTCATTTTACTAGGAAATATATTTTTTGCACTCCTTAGCTAGTAAGTGTTTCTTACGACAGTTGTTTACATGGCTCGTAACTTGACATTACCACACGCAATCTTGTTGCTAGGGGCGACGGGCGGAAAGTGAATTGTTGCTAGGGGCGACGGGCGGAAAGTTACTTTACCGCCCGCAAATGCTTATTTGCGAGCAGAAATGACCAAGGCCTCCCCGCTTTATAAATATTCGGTTGCCATAAACAATAACAAATGCGAATCCCTTTCTGAAATAAGCACCATTCTTCAAGTCTGTATTTACATAATATTTTCAGGTAATATCACAATTAATATAATTAAATTGATATAAGTAACCGTCGTGCAAAAAATAGCATGCAACACACGGACCGTAAAGGCATTTACGGGTCTCGAAAACTTAAAAACCCTCGGCTGCGCCTCGGGTTTTCAATCTGTTTCCTCGACCCGTAAACGTGCCTTTCCGCCCTTGTGTCGCAATATACTATTGTTTCTGTGATTTACATGGCGCTGTGTCTATCATTTCACTAGACTAGCTGCACTGCCCTTGAACTTGAATGTTCGTATTAAAGTGCGCCACTGAAAGCGAGTCACCCCTTCCCTCGTGTTTACATACGGCTATATCCCAGTCACCACTAACCTGATGCAATGTTTTTGTGGCTAAACCCCCGGGCCCTAACTATCAATGACTGTCTTATCAGCCTACGCAATCACCCCCACCCCCTATACTCAAGTTGTTGGTAACCGGAATCATCTTCCTCTGTGGGTTCGGGCACTAAGTTTTAAAGCCTGGTTATAAAGCTAAGGTGCATACCGACAAACCTGGGAACTACTATTAACTTAAGACTTAAACAGAATCACAGTACCGCGTTCTCGATATGGAGGAAAATACAATTTTGCGTATAGTACAGTTTTTCTTCCCTCGCTTTTCACATGAGTTATTGTTTACAGTCACTAGATCTTGCAAACCCGCGTTTCACTCCACGCGGAGTAGACGAGTAGCTGTCACAGCCGCCACAGGACATTATTAGATTTTTATTGGCTGATGTAACTAGCTGATTGGTACGGTAAAAATAAACAGCATGGGTTGATCTGTCGGCAAACTTTTCCTCCTAACAAAAGGAAGCCTCCTGGGTATGCAAAGAATAACTGAACTAGCCTATATTTCACATTTGAATAGTTTGCCTATATTTGCTGTAAAATACTATCTTCTGCTGTGTGCAGATAAACAGCCCCAGAAACAAAAGGAAAAATAGGGTGTGTGTAGTTAACATGCCCTAGAAGAAAAATAAACCCCTACTATATATTATACTTGTTCACAGTGTGCAGTTTACCACTGCCCGGTAGTGGTGACAACATTTGACAAAAGTGGTATAGTGGAGCTTTTCATTGCATACCCAGGCGGCTTCAAAGGAATTAAACATTAAGTCAATGTTTCTTTATGTTAATTGATATGACAAAGTCGGTCTTCGCTTCCGCTTTCCAAAACAAAAGCAACGTTGTAATATTCTCTCATTGTTATCACTAGGGCTGTATCGATTAATCGAGCCGATTAAACATTTAATCGTCGATCAATTACATTTTCCGATTAATCAGTTTAGTCGAATTCTGAAAAACGTTTTTCGAGAAATGGGTCAAATGATCAAACTCACCAAACTCCTTTCTCTCGCTTCTCCGGCCTTGGCACATCATGTGTCATTCAGCCTATTATGTCCAAACAATTCCCGTTATTCAGAAACCTGAAGCGTAGTTTAGTCAACAAACTCGTGTGTCTCAAGTCTTGACTGAAAAAGTAACCGGAAATGTAAGTTTTGTATATATTTTAACTAATAACTAATAATTCAGGATTTCTTCTGATTATCTGTAGTGTAGTAGTTATTAAACTGTAAAACAATATTAAATGTGCACTTTGGTTTCGTTTAAAATACCGACCTGTTTGTCGATTAATCAGTCGATTAATCGGTTAAAGTAAAGCGTTAACTCGATTAGAAATTTTAATCGACTTTCAGCCCTAGTTATCACTGACCTCAGTTCTTCCCTCCGTTTAATCAATTCACACGTGTTATTGTTTACTGTAACTAGATCTTACAAGCCCGCTTTTGACTCCACGCGGAGTAGACGGGTGAGCTGTCACAGAACATTATTACTTATTAGATTTTGATTGGCTGAGGTATCTATCTGATAGCCTGATAGGTGTAGTGACAATAAAAGCACGGGTTGAGCTGACGGCGAATTTCTCCTAACAAAATAAGCCGCATATGGTGGTCTTCTAGGCCAGCTATGGTAAAAGGCAGATTAAAAATTACCGAATTCACCTCTTCCACAATACTTCCGCTAGAAAAGCTTGTGTTTACTTCCTAGAATGACGCTAATATGTTCTGAGTAATTTCACCCGAGTAGTAGGCCTATTTACAGACAATGAGCTTCAGTGTTACTATTAAAAACTTTATTTATTCTCTACTGGTCATTTTTTAGAAAATTTTCATTCTTATTTTGAATTTTGCCTATTTGTCTTCAAAATTGACTTTTTCAACATTACAGACAAAGCGATCTCATAATTCCTTATCTCCAGACAGTTAAAAGTGTATTGATTTGGAATCCTCATTGTCAGACTAAAAAGTACAACAATCATTAACAAAAGTATAAGGGTTATTCTCCAGAAAGGGGCAGATTCATGTCGCAGTGGATTTTCCGGTGTAAAATAAGTATTTATGGATAATTAATTATTATGATAAGTTAGATTGAAATAAGGTATATTTCATCCCATAACAAAACAAAAGTTACAATTTTCTGCATTTTAGGGCACAGTATGTGAGATCTCACCTCCGTGTCATGTCCCAATGCCTGACTCGTCATTTTCATTCTTTCATAATTCAACAGGCTTTAATTTTTATTCCATTTTAGTGTTATAACAAGAATAAACAGCTAAAAAATGAGTCATTAATAACTGAAAAGAAAATATATCATTTTGTAAAGACAATTTTTGCACTAAACATGCCTGTCCCAAAGCGAGACCTCACCTCCGTGAAACAATATAAAAGTTCAATTATTTCCACAGAGATGGCACTGTAGTCTTTCTATTTTCCTTGGACTCCAACTTTTAGCAGTTTTCTTATCATTTATATAAAGCCAAGCTGTCAGTGTGCTTTTAGGTGTTGTTTTGTTTGTGTAAAAGGGCTAAATGCAGAGTTGGTAATTGGACTTCCTCACCTCCGTTACCTGCACCCAACGGTAAAGTTGTATGTTTTTATATTTACTTTTGCTATAAAATATAATAATAAGGAATGCAAAGTTAAACTCTAGAACTGATATTTTCTAATCTCGTATGTTCCCAAGCTGTTTGACAAATTAGAGAAAAATCTCACCTCCGTTACTGTTACACTCGAGTCCTATCCATGGAGGTGTAATTAATGTTGTAATAATTGATGACACATTTAACTGTTTGCATTTATTATTTTTGTTTAAAGAAGATACTGGTATAGCCTAATCGTTTATAACAACAAATCATGTTTTGATTTAAAGTTTTTATTTTAAGGTGATAATCTATTTTAACATAGAAAAAAATAAGTAAAAAGTTGTGTGTTAATCCATTTGTATGGTGATGAATATTGTTCTTTTTCATGATAACATTTAATACAGTAAATTAAATCTAATTCTCACATAACTTATATATAATTACTATTTCTTACTATTTTCTCAACTCCATGAATGCCCCATTTTCTAACCTTGTTAATTTAATGCAAACTAGGCCTACCACTCGGTAAGTAGGGCAAGTACCTCAGTAGTACTCTGCAGAAAGAAATATTACATAAAAAAATTTGCATGATTCAAAATAAAAAATAATATTAAAAAATTCTAACATTGAAATCTGCCCTTTTATGGAGAATGACCCATAAATATAACAATAATTAATAGAAAAGTAGTAAAAGCAGTAATATAAAATACTTAAATCTTGTACTTCACTATTATTTATTATTATATTACTGTCTGTATATTCCCTTTTCTGAAATATGTAGAACATGTAGAAATATTAAGCCATTTTTCAATTATTCATGTCATATTTTCATAAATTTAAGGTCATTTAATAGGCATTTCTACAGGCATTTTAAGTCATCAACTTCCTTATGGTGCTTCTGAATTTCCCCTGGAGATTAAATTTCTCGAGCAATTTCTGCGTATTTTAGAAATTCCCTATTATAAATCTGCCTATAATATGTGTTATGGTTATATTATGCCCCAGACGTAGGCCTTTTCTGACGTGTGTATTATTATTATTATTAACTATTTAATGTATAATCTAATGGTTTTCCCTCTAAAATAATGTTTTGTACGGAATACCTTGAATTATATAAATACCGTTGAAGGTGACCCCACTTTTCTTTCTGGATGCGATAAGCGGTAATTTTGAGTTATGGGGGTGTAGTAAATTTTATCATATCATTACTGTATTTGAGATGTTAAGAAATTACTTGAAATGATATAATAAATGTTTATACACTGAATTTAAATATTCAGATTAATGAACGGTCGCGGCCCTGTAAGCCCCGGGCGGCTTGGGTCGCTTAAATCCTAAAAGGGGGAGGTGAAACTGCGAAAAAAGAAAGAAAGAAAGATTAATGAACTCTGTTCAAAATATTAACCTGTTCTCGACATTAACATAAATTCCCTTTAATGAACTTCATCTTGGCCAGCGAGAGATTAATACTGTATAAGATCCAAATACACTTGAAAAGACTAGAATTTTACTATACACTAACCTGCAGGTTAAAATTAATCAATTTGAAGAGTTTGTAGGCCTACGTTCATCAATACTCTTTCAATTATTTAATGTTAACCTGCAGGTCAGTGTATAGAACAATTTTAGTCGGGTACAGCACTATCTCCTTAGCTTGCAATTTTCCTTCCTGGAACTGGAAACTTCATAAGATGTACTTACTTTTTTTCAAGAAATTGATTAAGTGATGAAATTAGCAGTTCTTAGAACTTGATCTTGTATTTTTAACCATTTCAATCAGTTCATTTTAATTACGCATAAAACTCGCCAGCCATATTACGGCTCTGAGCGAAGCAGGATGACCAACTGTCCTCCTTGCATTAAGGTAAGTATGAATGATTTATTCTTGTATCTGGAGTTATACAAATGATCCCCCTGGTGTTACAGATAGTTTTTTTTCACCAAGGGGGATTAAGGTAAATAGTGGCATGTAGATTCTATTTTAGTGGCAGTTAGGTTAGGTTAGGTCAGGTTGGTTTGGTTTGGTTAGGTTAGGTTATGAACAGTGATATTAGTTTTGTAGGGCATACCGAATTCACGCGTTTCGAAAATGTGCCATATTATATCTCCCGTGAGGTCTATCGTGTTTATCAACCTGTGTACCCAGATAAGATGGCTGTCAATTATATGTTATTATCATGAAATACGTATTTTAAGGTAAGAGAATTACAGGATGTATTTTTATATATTACCAAATTTCGCACCTAAATATAGGTATAATCCTTGCACCTAGGGACACATTTTTAACGTTGTTTCGTTTAGTAAATATTAAAACTGTAATGCCAAGGAGATATGGCTGGTCCCATTTTAGTCTAATCAAGTCTACTTGGATTCATGCTATACTGTGTTTCACAATTTTAAGGTTATTTTTATGCGTGTCATTTAAATAAAAGATAGATTAAACACTACTTTTCGGCCTATATGGTAATAATTTGCCAGAAACTCTGTTTAACTCAATCCAGACCAAGCAATTTTTAATGCCAATCTCCTAAAATTTAGTCTTACTTTTTCCTAGGCCTAGACTTCTTAGGTTGAACATAAGCTACTGTATTAACTTTTTAGCTTATAAATTCCCTTGTCAGGGGATGCGTTCAATTCTCTCACGCAGCGGGCCCGGGTTCGATTCCTGGTCGGTTACTACAAGTTACCTAGGTGAGGTTTTTTTTCCCGGGGTTTTCCCTCACCTTTGAGATAAATGTCGGGTAACTTTAGGCCCTTGTGGTCCCCGGATATCATCTGGCCGTCATTATCATCTTCATCCCCATCCTCGCCTTGTTCTGAGTGAGTGTGTGTGAATGATGTGTATCGTTCTATGTGTTCGTGTTGTCTCGGAGGTGGCCCCGGCATTGGGCTGATCACTCATCCGGGGAGGCCCTCCATGTCCTTGTCTGGTCAAAAAAGTATGTATGTGATCCAAAGATAATCCCTCTCCCGACAGGTTGCGGCCCTGTGAGGCCCGGGCGGCTTGGGTCGCTTAAATCCTAAAAGGGAGAGGTAAAACTACGAGAAAGAAAGAAAGAAATTCCCTGGTTATTATTAATTAAATAGGAAATTACACCCATCTTCCATGGGCGTAGGCATGAGGGTGGGCAGATACCCCCCTCTGGAATGCCTTAAGACCTCATTACTTTTTTTGTATACCTACTCTTTTTCTCCGCATTTGTCTGTGCAGTTCTTGCAGGGAGAGTAAAAATTGTCAATAGTTTATACTGAGTGTAACAAGAATACAATAATTATAACTGCATCATTGTATTTAACTTATAATAAGTTAATAACCTTTGACCAAGAACATAATCTGATAATTTAAAAACTCTGCAGCCTCGTCGAATTCAGCTGGCGTTCAAAACTAGTGATCGGGAAACTACGTGAATATTAATGTATTTAGTTATTTTCAATTGATAATAATAAAATACTGATATCTGCGTCATAACTTATCACTTGAATTTTGAATAAGCTCACCGAAAATTTAACCCACTGTACAGTTGTTCAATATACTGTCGCAATATCATTAATATTGTTCACAATAGTAAAATAATTATTAATACTGTAGACTACTACTGTATAGTTTAGCCTAATGAATAAGAATCGGTGTGCTTGGAATTGTGTTGAGTTTGCTCCTCTTAATAAAATTCCTGGCGACGCCCCTACCCTCCTCAAATAAACTGTGGAGGTAGGCTTAAGCCATGATCAGTCTTGCCCATCGTGACACTATTTACTTTTGTTCTCTGTTACACAGAGGCGACAACTCGAAAATATTATGTCTTCCATAGTAACGCAAATCAATTTACATTACATAGTGATATACACCAACATAATACAAGAAATAGTAATAAACTAATAACTAGGCAACTTCACTACAGTAGTTCTCAAAAGTTTTTTTATATGTGTCGACCAAGCTATAATACATTATAATGCTGTACCACTTAGAATAAAACAACTGACAATAACAGCCTTTAAGAATAAAATGAAAGCTGTACTTCCAGTATATCTGAATGCTTATACAATATTGATGAATTCTTTGAAATTGATTGGCCTAAACATGTATATGTGGATGTAGATATTATCTCGTTCTGTAAATCCTATGTTGAGCGAGGCTCAAGGACATAGAACACTAATTAACATGTCGATAACATAGTGATATTATTTTATTACATTACATTATTTTATATCAATTGAATTTTAAATAATAATGTAAGTTTATCTTAGATGTAGTATTACAGACTATGTCAATGCATCATTGATGTTACATGGCAATAAAATTATTATTTATTATTAATAAATGGATTCTTAGTTGTTATGCATAGGTTTTAAATGATAAAAATTTAAACGTTGGGGGCAGTAAATACCTTCGGCGAACCTCATTTCAATCAATTTTATATTTATACACTATGGCAGCTATTATTTTTTTTTTTAATTAATGTGATTTTACGAATTAGAACTAGGTTATGAACTACTTTATGAACTGTTACTAAGATTACAGAATAGGCTTACCTGCGAATTTCCTAGAAGAATCGTATCCTGTTGTTGAGGCATCATATTTTGCACTTTGAGCTGTGTGTTACGTTTGAACCACGACCTGTTTTCAGTATATACACATCACATGAACGATCCAAAGCATAAAATGTCACCGTCTCGTAAGACTTATTCCACACACACTGTTATAATAATTAACTTATATTCACGAACATTGAGTTATAAAATTATCAAAAAACAATTGTAAAACTAATTTGTACTACTTGTTTGCTGCCTAGAATAGGAAATTGATGAATTGAAGGAAGAAAAATAAGAACATAGGTTTATGAAGCTACACGTCAACACCCACACGACCACTCTCCACGCCAGCCAGTCACCGACTAACTGCCGACTCGTCGCGAGCACTCGGCAAGCTTCGGCCTGGCGAATTGAACTTGTCTCCCTCCAGGGACAACAGAGATGACTGTACCCTCTATCTGGACCTCCGCAGTGGCCCGAATTAATCTTTGAATTAATTAGAAAATGTTTGCTTCAGTATTGCTCTCCGACTCATCGAACCGAGACGAAGGGACAAAAATATGAAATCGCGTCTACTGAAGCCTATAAAGAAATAGTGGATTCTTTTCTTTTCAGAAATTGACTGATGAAGTTTTGATACACTTTGATTTGGTATAATTTAAACTTTAAATAGAGGAGAGAAATAGAACATGTATTTTTTGCCTACCTCAATTGGGTCTGTGATATTGTATTGGTAAAATATTGCCCGTACTTAGAGCTGGTATAAATGAGGGACTAAATGATAAAGAATCAAGAATTTACTCTCATAAAGACATTTTCAATAATGCATCGACATAGTCTAGTGACGGCTAAGTTAATACAAAAAATATTTCAAAATATACAAATAAATAAAATAATAATTAATAAAATTGGCCCACCACTGTAAGTCAGGGGATGCGTTCGCTCTTCTCTCGCAGCGGGCCCGGGCTCGAATCCTGGTCGGGACAAGTTACCTAGGTGGGGTTTCTCTTCACCTGTGAGTCAAATTTTTGGTAACTTTAGACCCTTGTGGTCCCTGGATATCATCTGGCCGTCATTACCATCTTCATCCCATCCTCGCCTTGTTTAGAGTGAATGTGTGTGTGTGTGTGTGTGTGTGTATGAATGGCGTGTCTCGTCCTATGTGTTCGTGCTGTCTCGTGTTGGCCCCGGCATTGGGCTGATTACTCATCTGGGCAGGGCCTCCATGTCCTTGTCTGGTCAAAAAAGGTATGTATGTGATCCACAGACAATGCTTCTCCTGACAGGTCGCGGCCCTGTAAGGCCCGGGCGGCGTCGGTCGCTTAAACGTCCCTAAAAGAGGGAAGTAAAAACTAAGGGAAAGAATAATACAATAAAATTCATAATGTCAATTTCAACTTAATGTATTTTTTTTCAATTTAATTACAAAACTCATCAACGGAATGAATACGTTCCTTAATTAGTAGTCTATGCTTTTAATTTTGGTTTTGAAATTTGCAGGTGACATTACTTTAAAGATTGATTATATAACATTAGGCCTATAACCCCTTTATTTAAATTGTTTTACTCTTAGGTTGTCTTTAGTTCTTGTGTTTTAGTTATGAAAGTCGCCGTTGATAGAACACTTATTTGTCTGCATGGTTATGAACATAAAGTGGAAAGAAAATACAAAGCGGGTAAGATTAAAACATCTAGTGCAATGCAAAGCGGTTCACAGTGAAATCGACTAGCCTGACAGATGTATTGCAAAAGTATACTTAGTTTTTAAATTATTATTATTATTTTTTTAATTATTTTTATTATTATTATTATTATTTATTTTTTATTTTAAAAAAACTTACAGTATAAAGGGGCTCACACACCGACGCGGCCGCGACCACGTTGGTTCACATTGACGCGATACAGCGTTCAGTTGTATTGGATAAAAAAAATGAAATTATCAACTTCTCTATTTTTCAAGATAGAGTCATCAAATTTTGAGTACTGGTATACCACATTATTAATAACACAAATATTAAATTTCATGGTTATAAATTAATTAGTTTTTATTTTATAAATGTGTTAATTCGTTATCCTACTACTTGATATAAAAACTCCCTTCATGCCCAATTTTCATTATTTTAAAATTATATTCAGCAATCATTTGTTCTGCTCATGCACTTAGCCAGGTTTGCTTGTAAAACAAATGGATAAATTGTTACAAAAATTTAAATTTTCTGTTTTCAATTTGTAATTTATTTTATTTTATTTCATTTTTCAAGGCTGAAAACAACCATTGGGCATATTGTATCTCCTATGCTGACCACATATCGAGAAAGACACAATTATTTTAGTGTGGAGGTTAGCGAATAAATCCTAGGCCTATAGTTACCAGATTTAAGAATAAAAAGCAAAATGAAATAAAAATAAAATGATCAGAGCAAAAAATATGTTTGCCCCCGAAATTTCCAAGCGATTTTATGAGACTTATATGCTTTTCTTTAAGACACCCCTTTAAAGACCTAGACTAAGCTTTAGTTGTCATCCATTTAGAGCCAAACTTTGGTACAAGAGAAGTTTTAAGTAAAAACTGTGATTTCAAGAAAACTGGCATTTATTCCATTCATTGCATTGCAAGTAATAATTTTGATTTTACAAGTATTTCTATCTGTTTCACTGCACATAATTAAACTCCGTGGTGCTACATCCATGGAGGGAGTTGGCCTACCGCTGCGTCATCTACCATAGGCAGATGGCAGGATTGGGGGGCATGTGGTCAGCAAGCGTTAATTTTGGGGGCACTAGTTGATGATGAGGGCAGGAACAAGCCAGATAATTACGTGCACAATTGGAGAAATTATTAATAAGTAGGCATACAGGTAGGCCTATCGAAAAATTTAACGCACAACTAATTTAAATTAATCAATTTATTAATTTCATTGTTAGAATCATGTTTATTAAACATTTTCCAGAAAAAAAATAAGAACGTATGAAAACGTTACAGAATATAGCCTACTTATAATAAGCATTCACTTCTGTTTGTATTCAGTTCATTTCAAATGAACAGTTTAAGAAATGGATAACAACAGTACTTAATTTACGTTTAAAGTAATCTATAAAACTGACAGAAATTAAATTAGATCTTTGTTGTAATAATTTTATAATCAGAGTGTGGCAAATCAAATAATATGTGTGAAATTTCACTTCTTCAGTGAGCATGGAAATTGTAGAACAGACCAATGCTTGTTGGTGAAGATATCTTCTGAACATGAACATGACCGTAATCCTTTCAAGGTAGTTAAATACATAAATATACTACAACATTGTATTAATGAACTTCATCTTGAATAAGAGGGCAATAGAAATTAGAAGTTGTAAGAATAAGTTGTAAAAGAAAAATATTAAATAACAACAAACACAACAGTCAACTGACTCCTATTAAAGAGAACAATAAGAAAACTAACTCTGCCACATTTAATTATACAGACAATAAAATACATAAAATAACCAAGATACTAAAAAGAAATAACTTTCGTATTGCTTACAAAACGAATAATAACCTGAAGAACAAACTTTATAATTTAAACAATAACCAAGAGGATATATATGACAACAACGGAGTATATAAATTGGAGTGCATAGATTGTAATAAAGTATATATAGGACAGACTGGCAGAAAATTTAAATTAAGGTATAAAGAACACATGTTTGACTACAAACACAGAAAATTTAAAACATCATATGCCAAACATTTAATTACACACAACCATAAACATAACAAAATAGAAAATACACTAACTATTATCCATAAACACAAAAAAGACAGGAAATTAAACACTCTAGAATCACTAGAAATATATAAAAACAAACATAATATCATTAACGAAAACATGATTGAACACAACCCTCTTTTTGAACTTACCTTAATAAACTAAGCTACCTTCAATGAATACATTACTCATCAGTTGCAGCAATAGCACTCAACATGAACGTATCTACATGAAAGTTTCTATCGAATTACAAGATTCGTGGACTGAAGATGGTACATCTGGTACCGAAATGTACATATCCAGATTTCAACTTGACAAACTAAGAAGCGAATGACTAAAGCTACGCATCTAAACTCATTAGTGATTTCTATGGGAATTATCGATAATAAATGACATTATCCATCAAAAAGAAAGGCTGATAACCTAAAAAAAGATAACTTGCTCATTTTATCCAATTTTATTGAGATACACACGTTCCAATTACACAATATCGCTAATGCAAGTTAGGTTAGAATTATCTAAATAAGTGTGATTGACATATCGTTCGTGGGCTGCAATAGTGGCACAACTGAAAAAATCAGAAGCTGAGATAAATGAGTTTGAAGTTTCACCTTGTATTGAAATGCATCATTCATAGGATTCACTGATGGAATAAGTGGCAAACGGTACTAAATGGCTCCGTAAGGGTTCAGTTAATAATAACATCATAAAAATTTTACCCCCTCGCCCTCCTTGTTGTTTTCAGGACTCATTTTTTGAGATGTGCCACTATTGCTGAATGTTTCTAATACATTACGTTGGGCTATCTTGGAAGTTTGTGGCTTATGAAACGAATGTACAGGCAAAAAAGTAAGCTTTATTAATGATGTCAACAAATTATTAAAAAAGTGTAACGAGTAACCAAGTTGCAACACCAAAACCATAACCATAGTCATTTTAAGTTGCATCAACGGCACAATTCGTGAAGTACACCAGAGATGTCCCGCAGAAAACAATTCAATTCTTCTGCAACACGGGCACAACTTGAAAAGTGCCACTATTGCAGCCAGAGTAAATAACAAAGCAGAGCATGCAACAGCGACACTTCTGTCATCTGTTTGTAGAATACTGTACTATAAGATATGCCGCTGTTGCTGCTGGAAAGTAGACCAAACTGCAATTCTGAATAGTGCATTAACTCAAAATTCGTAAATTTTGAGTTGTGCCACTATTGCAGCCCACGAGCGATATATTCTCCTATGTAGGATATGAATAATTTTATGACACATGTAGCCTATAATTTATTATTAATAGCTACTCTCAGCTTTGTTTGAACTTAAACTAGGCTATTGTAGAGTGAATCTTTTAACATTATTTTATATAATTGTACCATACACACATGTGTTAGTTTTAATATATAATCATAAGATTTTACAACCTTATACATTTTTAGACACTTGTAAACAAGGTTGGTACATATTGCACTTAACATATTCTTAATTTTTCTACATAATTTGTAAATATATATAATACCAACTGGTACTTTATTGTTGATTTTTAATGATAACTTAATTTTGTTGTAATGATTTGATTATACTGCCCAACAAAAAAACATTTTTTAAATGTTTCCGTCACCTCATGAGTCAATTCTCACTAATTTTGGGTTGAGAAAAACGAATATGACAAAGAAAAATTTTTATTAGCTCTAGTTTCTGAGATAAACAATAGGTGAAAGTTTTTAATTTTAAAGGATTAAGAGAAAACAGTAAATTTAACATTTATAAAATATATTAATTACTTAATGTGCTAACAACATTAAAAGTGTGACCAATCTTTCATTAATGACAGTTAACATCCTAAATTGATTAAAGAAAACCTACCATGCCGTTGGATCTACAGATAATCAATAGGTGGCTTCATGAGATCTCTGTCTTTTGGCTTTTCTCTTGTAATTGAGTTCTGGAGCATCCCTACACACAAACCAGCAGTAATCCACAAGCATTGCTTCATTCCAGAGGCCCTGATATCTCCGTTCCATCACAGAAATATCCTCATGGAACCTTTCTCCATGCTCGTCACTGACAGCTCCACAACTAGGTGGGAAAAATTGAGAACGGAGTGGAGAAAATTAATTTTTAGGGACATGTTGCATCTGAGTTGATGGTATTTTTGTAGAAGTACTGTCACCAACTGAGTGTAGTTATCATCTCTTTTATTCCCTAAAAATCCCTTGATAGCTTCCCAAGCTGCCTTTTGATCCCCTTCCAAAAGTAGGTCGAACGCAGGATCCTTTACAAGTTGACGTGTGTGTGGCCCAACAGAGATGCCTTCCTTGACTTTTAAATCACTTAGTCCAGAACATTTCTCTCTCAAATGTTTAAAAGCCTTGCCTTCTTGGTTCATGCCTTTGACAAAATTCTTTATCAAACCCTGCTTGATATGTAGAGGTGGAAGAAAAACATCTTTTGGATCCAAAAGAGGCTCGAATGAGATCACTCAACTCCGATTCGCTCAATCTGTGCGGTTGATCATCTTTCACTTCAAAATCAGGGTCATGGGATGTTGAAGGCTTGTTGAGTTCTTCTTCTTCCACACTGCCTTCATTTTCTACTTCCAACTCATAATTTTGGGGTGGAGTAGGAACTGGTAAACTGTCTGAATGTGGAATAGGTTGAATAGCAGATGGAAGATTGGGTACCTTCATACCAAAATAATGTTGGTAGGCAGTCTTCACAAGAGGCGTCACTTTGCGTTTCTGTGACGAAAATGTTATTTCACCACAAATGTAACATAAATTCTTCACTAAATTTACACATTTCCGTGGCATGTTAATATAACAAATTTTGCTTTTTAAAACCCTCCAAAACAAAAATTCTGCACTAATTACAACAGATAATACGAAATTCACTGTCAAAACAATAGGCTAGTGTTTACATTTATAATCTACCCACAGCTAGACTACTGTACAGTTGACAAGTTTGCCAACATCCAAAAACAAATTTTCCCGAAACTGAAAATGTTTACTATAGAGAATACAAAAGTCACTGTATCTCCAAAATAAGAGCTAATCGGTAATTTCTATGGCGATTTCTGAATTCAGCAGGTGGAAATACATAAGAATCAGCTATTTTTGAGCCCGAAACATTTTCATTGTTGGGCAGTGAATTATCAGTACTTGAATAAATTAACCAATAATAACTGTTTTTATCATTAGGTCTAACCATTTTTTATCTGTCAAATAGTGTCTTACATTTAATTTGATGTTATAATAATGAATAATAGATCTATTGTATTATGATACTTCACAGGTTTTATATGACATTTTAACGTTTTATACGTTATTAAATATTGTGTATATTAATATCTTATATTCCATAAGGTCTTTCTAACCTAACTGATTATTTGCTAATGTCAATTTAATAAAATACATGGTGAATAATAGTTCAATTCATTTTCTATTATCTTCCTATTATCATAATTACAACACAAATTTTTTTTAGATTTTTACAAATCAATACACGTTTCTTTATAGTCTTTCGCTTCATTAGTTAATTGATTTTTGAGGGTTTAGGCTAAGAAATTATTCTTACAACTTACAAAATTGTGTTAACATACCATTATTTATACGATTGAAAATAACATTCATTAATATAGCAAAATTCATTTGAAGGTGAGCTGAAGTGCAGAAAACGGAAGCTGACAGGGTGACCAAAATAGTAATGCAAGATACCTGTAATGAAATCGAAAACTACTAATTACATAAATTTAAATTTATATTTTTGATATCGTCGCATGCATTTTACTTACAGTAACAGCAGGATAATTTTTTCCCTATTTTATCTTTCCCCGAAGAGACTTATAATAAACCAATGCCCGTTATGGAAAAAACAAATATTTTATTCACACATAAAAGCCTAAATTTAGACAAGACTGGTGTTTGATCACTATGACACACTAAGACAACCTAAGACAACATAACATGCATAGACAACATTCGAGGTAGTGGTTAGTTAAATTACGACCAGACATTCGGCTTAGGCTGAAGGATTCAGAACACGTCAGATAAAAATAAACATGCATGCTATGATATATAGACTGTACTGTACTGCAAAGTGCTAAATTTATTCAAGGCTGGAAATATTCATCCGTATTGTAGAAAGTATGAGTTTTTAAAGATTCCTTGAGAGTTTTTCTGAAAGATTTTCATTTGTATCAATTTAATGTACATTTTATAACTTTATATAATAGCTTTATTATTATAGCCTATATCTGCTATTGCAGAATAATAAACGCCCTCCTGAAAGAGTTTTAATGAAGTAATTGATCGCTGTAAATTATTAATGTTTATAGTAGTAGGCCTGGTTTCCTTCCCCCATATTATTCTCATTGCTCGTTTTTTAAATTAATTTTTACTTCCTCTACCCGTACCGTAGGTACTATAGGTAGAGGAAGTATTGTTTTCGACCCATAAATTCCAAGTTGAGTTTTTATCATATATACACGTTTCAAGGCCCCCTGAATAAAAAAAAAACTATTTTTGGAAACATGTCTGTGTGTCTGTCTGTCTGTATGGAAGTCTGTGAACAAGTTAGCTCCAAAACGGAGAATCGTATGAAAACAAAATTTCGTATTTGGGTCAGGTACCTTCTGAAGATGTGAGGTGAAGATTTGGCGACAAGTTTCTCTTATTTTTAAGGGAACTTTATATGAAGAAATTTTCGTTTTTCGCGATTTTCTCGAAAACGGCTCTAACGAAATTCTTCAAATGTTGCATATGGGTTGCTTATACTAAGAGCTAAAACTTTTATTTGAAACATTTTTTCGAAAAAATTCTCTGAAGGGTAGTTATAAGCAACCCACTGTGAATACGCGCTCTTTGCAATACGGCCTCATGTAACGGAAAGTCGAACGAAAACAAACTTTTGTATTTTGGTTAGGTACCTTCTGAGGCTGTGACACGAAGAATGGCGACAACTTTCCCTTACTTTTAAGGGGACTTTACATGGAGAAATTTACTTTTGTCACGATTTTGTCAAAAACGGCTCTAACGATTTCCTTTAAATTTTGCTTATACCAAGAGCTAAAACTTTTATTTGAAACTTTAAAAAAAATTCTCTGAAGGGTGGTTGTAAGCTACCCACTGTTTGTAGAAACTCTGCCTTGCCTGAACAACTCAATACGTGGACATTCACGGCCATTTATTCTATACTAGCTTAACAGGCCCGGCGTCGCCCGGGTTTTTTATTTTGTAATTGGAAATTAACTTATGAAGGACTTTAGATTTTGAAGCGGGTCTTATCCCCTCTAGTTGGGTTACCACTTTTTATATCAGCTCCTACCTTGTCTAGAAGATTTACAGGAACCGGCCACGACTGCTCAGCGTATGCACCAGGGGTTCTTCTTATCTACAGGTGCTGGTTGGGTAAATTGATTACTTAAGGGTTCTTAATACTATGCTTGTTCAATGATGACCCCAAAGTTGACTGGTAAGAGTATTATTTATTTATACCAAAAATCACTCAAGTCAGTTGCAGAATTATGGAGATGAAGTGTGAATTTCAAGGGGGATAGAATAATCTAGCCTCAATATAGAATGTTTTTATATGACGTTCGTGTCCTCTGCTTAATACTGGAGAATGTCTATAAAATCCGTCGACCACTGGTACTTACATGTGTTCACTGACTCTATAAAGTGGTATAGGCTATACTACAGCCTTACCGCAAGTTCCTACGTAGTCAAAGATAATACTTGGAAAAATACTAATAGTGACGGGGATCAATCCCAGATCACTTGATATCTTATTAGAATATAGGAGAAGCCCTTTGCTTCCCTATATAAATATTAATTAGAAAATAGGACCCCACGATAACCGTGTGGTCCGGCAGAAATATCGAAGTACTCCCGTAGTCTATGACGACTAGCCAGGAAGTGTCGTTACAAAGCTTTTCATCATTCTATCCAGCCATCATTCCCCACTTTTCATACACAACGAATAAAAACTTATGTTACTATATTTTCGAGCTTTTTTAATTGTAAACTCGTTTTTCATTGGATATTGAGTTCCACGCGTCTGATGCTATAGCAGTGAAGCTGCTTGGAGCTAGGTTTTTCTACTCTTCTCCGTATAGCTAGTCAATTCTGCTTACAGCTATACAGAGTTAGTTTCCCCGTAATCTTTCGTGGAACTCAGCTATTCAGTGCGTCTTACACTCTTTCATACATTTTTAGTTCAATAGGGCCCTGCTTTTAGTAACAAAAGCTGTCTACAGTTCCCTGTGGTGAATGAATACAGAAAGTGGATTTTGCTTGCAAAATACATGGAATTCTGTCTGAGACATTTAGTATTTTAAAGTTTAAGATTTTATTTCCATTCCCAGCTACTATTAACTTTAAAATATTTTATACTTGTAACATTTTAATATAGTATTTCAGCCATGTGATCTTTGTAATCTGACTATTGTTTTTCAATAATGTAATTTACTTTGAATAATGTTTAAATTTATTTAGCACGTCATGATACTGGTGTTTATCTGGTTACCAGGATCGTGACCTTATCATATTGCCCAAAGGAATTCATGATAAAAGTTATTGTTGGTAAATATAGCTTTTTGAATGTAATTCTTTTTACGCTCCTGTATGTGTATTTACATCTTAGTGCATTAACCTTGACTTTTACCTTCAGTACAGTGACATAGCAGTGGCTCGGATTTGCTTTCATTCATTCATGAACCCTTCTACAAACAGATGACCATTGATAAGTCAGTGACACTTTTTTTACCTGGTACTGTTATCTTAACCTAGATCTCTTCATACAACATTCTACTGCACACCTCCAGCACCGTACAAAACAATTGAATTGACCTGATCATTACTCGAAATGCTTCATGTATTACTTGAGTTACATCACTCAAATCATGTAATACTAATATATAAAAACAAACAAGAACCAAAACACTTTATACTAAAAAAATGAATTAACACTAACTTTTACTATTAACTACGATATTTGCTAGATAGATTGCCATGGATTTATGAATTATGGTCGTCCTCTTACTAATTAATCAACAAAAATAAAACACTAGCTGGATCTATGGTGCTAACTGTCCCAAACTTATACACATATTCAACAACAATATATTTTTCGCTAGCGGATCTATTTTGCTATCTCGTCCGATATATTTTACACTTGAATGATTGCACTTGCAAAGCCTACAGCACACGCATTAACTTCTGTCGGTTTTCTGCATACTTACAAGTTTTATCATACAACATTCTCAGTACCTTTTTCTTGCGAAACGACATCTTTCCGTTCCCATACTGTTACATCCCTATTATTCTTTTTTTCTGAAATGATATTCTAACTTCTATACTCTTACCAGTTCATTTAGGCTAATATTAACTTATCCTATTATTAATTTTAATTACTTGGGTCATATCTAGTACATCTTTAGTGGTTCTATGAGGATCGTGCCTTCCTCTATTAATTTCTTTAATTTTCTTACTTATCCACAGACAATAATAATGTATTCTGAGTTTGAATTTTCAGTTATGCCATCTAGCAGCATTTTTGAACTCCCTTTATCGGCTCCATCTCTGATCAATAATAGTAATGGCCTACTCTTGATATTATATACTGGTGGAAACAACTTGTCTTTGTTTTGCTCATTAAATAACGTGAGATTTTTCACTTTCCCTCTAAGAATTTATAGAATTTCCGATTCGCCCATATCAACTTTATTTTCGTCCTCATATTCCTCCTGATAATTCTCTTGATCATTCATATTTGTTCCAAACATATTTATCTCGCAACTTTTTAATTCTCTTCCATATAAGTGATATCAAAGTCATCGACTTCCGCACATATTTCGTAATCAGCTCGCGAATTTCCTATCGCTGCCGTCACAACATTAACTGGGTTACGTTAACCTACAGTTGTACTAATTAATCTTTCACTTATCATATCACTACTGTCATTGAAATCTGCTCAGCGGCTAGACTTTCAACTATAAAACATTTATTTTCAGTCGCGAGTTCATCTTCGGAACAGCTCATATGATCACATACATTACAGGTTAAAATAGGACTTCTATGATTTTATTATTATCATTGATTTTTAGGCAATTTTCCTTGAAATTCAAAATTCCTTAGTATTCTTGAAAGGTTCAAATCTTATCATTACTGAATGGGTTATGTTTTTGACAACAAGCATATAGATTTCAGTTTTCCACTCTCCAATACTCAAAGGTACCATTATTTTGCTTATCGATTTTGTATTTTGCCTTGCTAATAGCCGTAGTACAATATAATCCTGCTACATTCAATTCCTGTATTTTTACTTTATTATCTTTAATTTCATATTAAAATCTAGAAATGGAAGGCACCTCCTTCCCTAAAAATATCCTATGACCACCTACTACATCTTAAATTAGTTTAAAGATCCACCTGGAGTTCCGTTACTCCCTTCCCTAGTTATGTCACTTTGATTAGTACGGAATTCACAAGCCTCGGGGTTTACTGACTGGCGTGTTTCTGCCACGTGTCCCTGATCACAATCTTCGCTCGGTGAGAACCGTATATATCTTCCTTCGATCAGCTGGCCATTTCTTACATTCCTTTCTGTATTACTGGGGTCCGTTTCCGAGAAAGATATGTGGTTCACTGACATTTGCTGGGGGCGTGTTCCGTTCCTACCGCTATCATTATTACGTGAAGTCTGACTCTGCTGTTGACCTCTAAAATTATTATTATTATTTCTCTGGTCATTCCTACCATTTGAAAAATTATTACTGTTATTATTCGGGCCATTTCTGCCATTAGAATAATTATTATTCCCAGCTCTATTATCCCTATTGTCAACCTGGCCTTGGTTATACCTTGCTGTATTCTCAGTCTGATTAGAATTATTCCTACTGTTTCCATAATAATTCGTCCCATTATTTTGCTGGTCCTGGCTTCGATTCCCTTGATTATTTCTTTCGGTATTTCCATATCTCCTATCACACCGACTCCCTTCTTCAAATTCTGTTAATAAATTCAGCATTTCGGCATAAGTATTTGGTTTAGCTACAACGAAATGGTTATGAATATCGGAGCTAAAGTGCTTCATAGCTAATTGGATGACTCCTTTTTCATCTAATGACCCCTCTAGTGACTTAGCGATTTTTATTAAGCGCATTAGGTACTCTGTCATTGTCAAGTCACCCTTATCGTTGTACCTCCCAGAGTATAATTCTGTCCTGGCCTTACTCTGCCTACTTGCACCCCAATATCGTTCCATGAATCGCTTTTTAAACTCAGCATAGCCTATTCCTTCCTCTAGTACAAACTGGCACCAATCTTTGCACCGCCCAATTAACCCTTTTTGTATAACGATCATTTTATATTCTTCTGGTATGTTTTTCAACTTAAAGTAGGTTTCCATCTCAGATATAAAGAGATGTGGATTTGATAAATTTTCATCGTTATAGCGGGGTAAAGCCCACTCTAATCCAAGGATTTGATTTAACGGCATATTACTCTGATGCACCACGGGGTTAACAGTATGGTTACTGAGACAGACATCGCTTCGCATTGTTTCAGAAACGTTGCTAATACTGGGAGTTCGTTGCTCTCCGTTATTTAGTTCATTTATTGGCAAAGTTGCCGCATTTAACAGATTTACCGTTGGAGAACACGCCTCTCTGAAATTAGCATCGCTTCGCCTCAAAGAAGTGTCACTACTAACCTTATCTATTTTCTCTACAACATTGGTCATTTCTTTTGTTATAGTATTTTGCACATTTACAACCTTATTAAGTTCCTGGTTTAATTTGACCTCTATTTCCTTAACCTGGCCTTGAACCCTGTTACTCAACTCCCCTAAATCATCATAAAATGCCCTTACTAAGTATTCCTCCATACTCTTATTTTTTTCTTTGATTTCCTTCTGTACTAAGCCATAATTATCTTCAATTTTCTTATCAATTGAATTTATAGTACTGGCAAGCTTTTGGTCTACGTCCCTATCTTTATTCAAGAATTTACTTACTACATCTTTCTTATGAACGTCCAGTTCACTTTCTACTTTATTCACCCTCTCATTTACTTTAGCATTATTTATTTTACTTTCCTCAGTCAACTTATCAATTCTTTCATTATTATGTTGTAACTTTGTGGCAATTTGATCTACAGATCGCTTAATTTCACTTGCTAGCTTCCTATTTTCCTCTTTACTATCATTTGAAATTTTATCAATCTTTCCCATTAATTCCTTTGAATTTCCATCAATCTTCCCCATTACTATCTTATTATTCTCTGCTATCAATTCCCTATTTTCCTTTGAATTTTCCTTCATGAATTCCATGAGCCACGAGCGCAAGCCCCCATCTACCACTTCCTGATTATTCCCTACAGGTCCTATACTTTTATCGGCTACCTGATTCGTCTCTATAGGCACTACATTTTCATTAGCTTCTTGAGCTGATGGACCCTCAAAATCATTGCTATCCTGAGTATTTTCCATACTTATTTTACCATTATTCTGTTCTATTTCCCTAGTTTCTGCATTTCTTATTTGTTCCATGTCGTCATTTGAAAGCAAATCCTGCCCGCTCTGTGATTCTACTTCTTCCATTTCGTGAGTAATAGTTTTACCACTGCGTAAAGTTATCATTCCTATCATTGACCTAATAATTTTCACTGCACTGAATAAACACTGGTATTAAAGCCATGCACACTTACCTTCATGTACATATAAATAACAACACTCAGACATAAATGGCACTCTTACAGTTAGCAAGCACATATATACCCTCTTACAGCTAAATTTTACAAAGAATTCTATCTTCTTTCTCGCTTCCTATGCCCGTTCCTATTCTCTCTTCTCTCTTCTTTCTCTGCCCGCTCCTATTCTTTCTTCCCTATTTTTGACTGTTCAAAGGGGGGGTTTGGGATGATTTTCTGCACTATGAAACACTATCTGAATCTCTCGCGTTTTTCGAGCCCCTTACGTTGCGGCACCACTATGAAGCAACTTGCTGCATATGTGTCGCAAATTTCAATTCCTGATATTAGCTGCAATGTATATCTACTGTTTGTAAGTGTCTGGGGAGGTAGAATAAATTTCAAAGCCCCACGATATCGTTTTTATCGAGCCCCTTACGTTGCGGCGTCACTATGAAGCGGGTCTTATCCCCTCTAGTTGGGTTACCACTTTTTATATCAGCTCCTACCTTGTCTAGAAGATTTACAGGAACCGGCCACGACTGCTCAGCGTATGCACCAGGGGTTCTTCTTATCTACAGGTGCTGGTGGGGTAAATTGATTACTCAAGGGTTCTTAATACTATGCTTGTTCAATGATGACCCCAAAGTTGACTGGTAAGAGTATTATTTATTTATACCAAAAATCACTCAAGTCAGTTGCAGAATTATGGAGATGAAGTGTGAATTTCAAGGGGGATAGAATAATCTAGCCTCAATATAGAATGTTTTTATATGACGTTCGTGTCCTCTGCTTAATACTGGAGAATGTCTATAAAATCCGTCGACCACTGGTACTTACATGTGTTCACTGACTCTATAAAGTGGTATAGGCTATACTACAGCCTTACCGCAAGTTCCTACGTAGTCAAAGATAATACTTGGAAAAATACTAATAGTGACGGGGATCAATCCCAGATCACTTGATATCTTATTAGAATATAGGAGAAGCCCTTTGCTTCCCTATATAAATATTAATTAGAAAATAGGACCCCACGATAACCGTGTGGTCCGGCAGAAATATCGAAGTACTCCCGTAGTCTATGACGACTAGCCAGGAAGTGTCGTTACAAAGCTTTTCATCATTCTATCCAGCCATCATTCCCCACTTTTCATACACAACGAATAAAAACTTATGTTACTATATTTTCGAGCTTTTTTAATTGTAAACTCGTTTTTCATTGGATATTGAGTTCCACGCGTCTGATGCTATAGCAGTGAAGCTGCTTGGAGCTAGGTTTTTCTACTCTTCTCCGTATAGCTAGTCAATTCTGCTTACAGCTATACAGAGTTAGTTTCCCCGTAATCTTTCGTGGAACTCAGCTATTCAGTGCGTCTTACACTCTTTCATACATTTTTAGTTCAATAGGGCCCTGCTTTTAGTAACAAAAGCTGTCTACAGTTCCCTGTGGTGAATGAATACAGAAAGTGGATTTTGCTTGCAAAATACATGGAATTCTGTCTGAGACATTTAGTATTTTAAAGTTTAAGATTTTATTTCCATTCCCAGCTACTATTAACTTTAAAATATTTTATACTTGTAACATTTTAATATAGTATTTCAGCCATGTGATCTTTGTAATCTGACTATTGTTTTTCAATAATGTAATTTACTTTGAATAATGTTTAAATTTATTTAGCACGTCATGATACTGGTGTTTATCTGGTTACCAGGATCGTGACCTTATCAATTTTTAAATTCTAGGTCCTATATAGGTATTTAGAATTTGAAATAATGAGAACGACTTATCACACTCAAACTATTCCCTCAGAAAACGCTTGGTATAGCTTTTTACGGCTCATAGAGGATGCAGAATTTTGCATCCCATCGCTTGTACACAGCAAGCCTGGTAGGGGTTCAAATAAGAAAAAACAGAAATTCCGGTAACATAAAATTCTATTATCGTGGCAGAGAATTTTTATTTCTTACTCTCATGTTACCATAAAACCGTTTTGGGGATGAAATTAAACAGAAATGCAATATTACTTTCATACTTCTCTTCCCAAAACATATTACCTTACCTCGTATTGTTTTCTCTATTTCCAGGCTAGAGAAAGTTATGTGACTGCATTATTTTCGTGGATTTAATTCTTTAATATTTATTTATAACATTATTATAATGATAGCTTTTCTAAATTGTCAAAGTCACGTATCATTTATTTCCAAACCCATCTGAGACCAGTGGCAACAATACACTGTTGTGAATTGGAATTGATAATTCTGTGTAAAAAAGGGATTAAGTATTCTCAAAAACATTTGATTTTTGGCATTTAAAATCAAAATTTTTCCAAATCCTTTCTTAGTGAGCACCTACATATGAAACGAAGGTACTGTCAAAATTCCAATTCTCTACCTGTTATAGTTTAGGCTCTACGTTGATTCCTGTCAGTCAGTCAGTCAGTCATTCAGTCAGTCAGGACAAAGCCTTTTTTATCTCTTCTCTATATATATAAAAGGCTTTGTCCTGACTGACTGAATGAATGACTGACTGACTGATTGACTGAATGACAGGAATCAACGTACAGCCTAAACTATAACAGGTAGAGACTTTGAATTTTGACAGTACCTTCGTTTCATAATGTAGGTGCTCACTAAGAAAGGATTTTGAAAAATTCTGATTCTAAATGCCAAAAATTAAACGTTTTTAAAATACTTAATCCCTTTTTACATAGAATTATCCATTCCAAATCACAGAATATATTGTTGCTAAATGGTATCAGATGGGCTTGGAAAAAACACATGAAATGCACTTTTGACAAATAAGAGAAGTTATCAAAATAATTCATGTTTTTATAAATATTACAGAATGAAATCCACTAAAATAATGGAATCACATAACTTTCTCTACCCTGGACATAGAGAAAACAAAACGAGGTATGGTAATGTGTATATTATTATATTATATCGCAGGTTTTTGGAGAGAAAAGTGTTTAAGTGTTTAATGTTTAATTTCATCTCCAAAACGGCTTTATGGTAACATAAGAGTGGGAAATTTCCCGCCTCGATATTACAATTTTATGTTAACTTACAGGAATTTCTGATT
Source organism: Ectobius pallidus (assembly GCA_964059195.1). Taxonomy (NCBI): domain Eukaryota; kingdom Metazoa; phylum Arthropoda; class Insecta; order Blattodea; family Ectobiidae; genus Ectobius; species Ectobius pallidus. The sequence continues at coordinate 119,446,149 of CAXKWD010000003.1, forward strand.
CTTCTTATTTAAACCTCTACCAGGCTTGCTGTGCACTGTACAAGCGATGGGATGCAAAATTCTAGATCCTCTATGAGCCATAAAAAACTATATCAAGCGTTTTCTGAGGGAATAGTTTGAGTGTAATAAGTCGTTCTTCCTATTTCAAATTATAAATGCCTATATAAGGACCTAGAATTTAAAATTGAAAATCCTTCATAAGCTAATTTCCAATTACAAAATACAAAACCCGGGCGACGCTGGGTCTTTTAAGCTAGTAATTTATATAGAGAGATAAGCACGTGAAGTGAGAAAGATGTATTGTTGGCCATGCTTACAGTAAAGAAATATCTGAGGGGAATATTCTATAAATTTCGGAAATTATTCTTAACGGTCGAAAGTTCAATAAACGTTTGCAGTCACTTGTTTTTTTTATCTCTCTCTCTCTCTCTCTCTCTATATATATATATATATATATATATATATAAGAGGCTTTGTCCTGACTGAATGACTGACTGACTGACTGACAGAGAATCAACGTACAGCCTAAACTATAGCAGGTAGAGACTTGGAATTTTGACAGTACCTTCGTTTCATAATGTAGGTGCTCACTAAGAAAGGATTTTAAAAAAATTCGAGTTTAAATGCCAAAAATCAAATTTTTTTGAGAATATTTAATCCCTTTTTACACAGAATTATCCAATCCAAATCACATTTAACATTAAAACATATTGTTGCCAGTGGGTCTCAGATGGGTTTGGAAAAAAAAATGAAACTCGAATTTGACAAATTAGTGAACTATCAATATCCACGAAAATAATGCAATCACATAACTTTCTTTACCCTGGACATAGAGAAAACAATACGAGGTATGGTAATACTGTATATATGTATATTAGTATATCGCAGGTTTTTGGAGAGAGAAGTATGAAAGGGATATTACATTTCTGTTTAATTTCATCCCCAAAACGGTTTTATGGTAACATGAGAATGAGAAATAAAATATTCCGCAAAGACAATACAATTTTATGTTACCGGAATTTATGTTTCTTCTTACTTGAACCCCTAACCGGCTTGCTGTGTACAAGCGATAGGATACAAAATTCGGTATAGGATGATTTCCACGCTTGATAAAATTTTGTTGTGATCACAGGTATCGATGTAGAGTAGGCTTACTCCCACAAAGTCTCTGGGTTTTTACGTACATACCTTGGGAGCGAGTGTCACGGTTCCTAGAGTCCCTGCCTAGGGGAGGTAGCTGCACCCTGGTTGGTCCACCTCTTCTATCCCACTCAACGTGTTGTCTGTCTCTGTCTCACTGCTCGAAGGGTCTTCTTCGTCAGAGATCTCACTGCTAGTGCTTTCACCATTTACCCTGAATATAAGTTTTTCTACTTCAGGCTCCATTAGTCCTTCTGTCCGAATGTACTCTTTTTCCTTTTCCTGAACATTGCGGCATATTGGACCCCATTCTGCTTCTCCCATTTCCGAAAAACGTCGTTCACACAACTGCCAAACATCGTCCAATTTGAATGTTATATTGTTGCTGGCAACCCACTGCTTTAAATTCGCCCATATCTTTTCAATAGCATTAAGATCGGGGTGATATGGAGGCAATCTGAGAACACTATGTCCATCTGCTTCCAATATCTCATCGAGGACATAGTTCTTTTGTCGTGGTTTATGCATTTTAATTAGTTCATAGAGTTCAGTTTTCAGCATGTCTGTAGAGAACGGTATTTTGTTCTTTAGTAACCAGTCCTCCATATCTTTTTTTCTTGATGAAGATGTTGGGCACTTGTCACGAACCACATTGTGATAGGAAGCGTTATCTATGACAAGAACGGAATTTTGAGGGAGATTCGGCTTAAGTTTTTCATTGACCCACCGCATATAATTGTCACTGTTCATTTCTAAATGATAGTCCCCTGTTTTTCTGTTAGATTGGAAAATAAGCTGTGCACCTGGAATGAAACCTTTCTCAGTTCCTGCATGAACTATTATTAACCTTTGTCCTTTAGACACAGGTGCCATATATCCCTGAGGGCTATCATCAGTCCATGCTGCAGTTCTCGTATGAGAACTGTGAATATAGGTCTCATCATTGTAGACTATAGGGCGACCCTCACTTCGGTATTTCATTATTGCACGTAAAAAAGAGACACGCGCACTTCTTACTTCTTGCCTTTCTATTAAGACACGTCTGTTGTCTCGCATCTTCTTCCAGCGAAATCCAAGAATTTTGAACACCTTTAACAAACTGGATTCCTTCCCTTTGTAATTTAAGGTTTTCTGCAATACCTTCAGCACAGCTTTAACCGTAGGAACTGTTTTATGAATGACGTAGAACTCATGAATTGTTCTACGTACTACACACATGTCAAACTCATCAAGTTCTGTGCATGGTTTCGGCCTGTTTTTATTCCTTTTCGGAGTGCTGAATGAAAGCGCTGATCCTGCATGAACACTTTTCATTTCTTTCTTAATTTCTTTTACCGCACTCTGCGAAACCCCAGTCGCTTTTGCCACCCGCTCCTGAACTTTGTTCACTGGGATTTTAAACATTTTGCTGTCGGCTTCTTCTTGCATAAACTGTAATACATTAGCAACCACTTCTCTTGTTTGACCTTTTAAAGTCTTCCTATAAATTTTTGAGCGAAAAGGCGGCATTATCCTTCCACTCAACTAATATAGTATTGTATTTTCTACGACTGGCAATGTGCTACAAGCGTGATCTTCACTCTCTGTCCAGCAGTAGCTCACTGATCTTACGCGCATGCGAGTCTGCGCCGGGTGGTAACGAGACGTAACGAGAAGCTCGCCGGCTGGGTTCGTCTTCAAGGCCAGAGACTTTGTGGGAGTAAGCCTACTCTAATTCATTAAAATACGTTATGTTCAGGTACTGTGGACCATGCGATATCATTATTATTATAAGAAGGGATAATCAATATAAGCCTAAATATGGTCAAACGTTGTTCGATTTGGACGAAACTCACTATACAGGGGTTTTCTGGGCCAAGGACCTCGAATCTGAGGTCGCTTTTACCAGGCGACGCTATCTAATCGTGGTATGTAATTCACGTGATTTAAGTGTTAATAAATATAATGATTTAACTATTATGCTCTTAACTTTTAATTTTTGAAATAATTATCGCGGGCGAAGCCGCCGGCACATGCTAGTATATAATATAGCCTGCGTTTTTAGTCGCGACATTCAAAGAAGGGGTTATATGGTATTTATAGCATAATTAGCGTAAAATTGTGTCTTGCGATTCTGTACAAGGATATGTGAATACTGCTAATTTTTATTTGGGCAGAGGAAGTTATGTGACGTTCACATCAGATTTTTTCCTATGGGAAGGGTTTCTCCAGAATATGATTCCATACTTCATTATAGAGTAAAAGTACGCAAAAAATACCATGCGTAAGGCGTCGTATATCTTCCTGTATCATAAAGAATTAAGACAAAGAATGCTGAACTGAGTTTTGGAATTAGGCCTATAATTTCAATGTGTGTCTTCCATTCAAGATTTTGGTCGGTTTGCAATCCTAAAAGATATATATACTCACATTGCTAATTTTTTCTATGCTTGTGTCTGAAATTAATAATAAGTTTTGAGATATATATAGTTATATAGTTATATATAACTATGCATTGTTCTAAAATTAATAAAGTGGGACTTTTCAACACTGAGTGTCATTTTATTATCTTGAGACCATGTAATTAATTCGTGAAAAGCCTTTGTAACTTTCTTGCTCTTGACAAATTTTCTTGTGATTTTCCTATCACAAAGACAATAGTATCATTCGAAAAAGCAACCAACACCTTTGGTTCGTCACTTAAGTTATCATTTATGAAAATGTTAAGAAAGCAAAGATCCTAGATTTCTGAGGTGCTCCATGTTTGATTAATTTCCATTTATTATTACTTTTTGGGGTTTATTAGACATAATTTGAACCACTTATTATTAAATTATCCAACCTATAATTATCAAATTTTTTAAGTTTAGTTAATTATCTATATCTTCGAACGCTTTAGCTAAGTTACAGAACATTTCCAAAGCATTTCTTTGTTTTAACGCTTCCAATATTCTTGTAGTTAGTTGAAATGTTAAGTTTACCATTCTGAGTGCACATACCATTTCTAAAACCAAATTGAGATGGTGTAATATTACTATTCAAATTAAGGTATACAAAACTTTTTTAAAAATACTTTTGAAAATGAAGTTGAGGGCGATATAAGTCTATAACTGGTTGGTAATTTTTTGTCTTTTTCTTTAAAGCAAGCTTCATACAATCTATAAATATTCTAGTTTCTAGTGAATGATTACATGACTAAGATATTTACTAAGTTGAATGTTATTTATCATACAAGTGGTAAAAGAAAGTGGTAGCCCTGAAATATAGGCTAATGTGGAGATTTTAGTAAGTATGCTCCATTTTCTAATGGGTTATAGAGATCGAAATCACTTCTTCTTTTCAAACTTCAAATACGAAATCATCATTATCACTTCAAGGTTCTGAAATACTGCAGATATAAAAATTAGGTTGCAGGGTACTTGTTTAGATTTAGATTTTTTTACGTAAAATATTCATCTTTCTCCCCCATCACTTGGTCCGTCATGTAATTCCGGATCACCCTGCAATTAATGAGATTAACGAGGAGACGACTGGACACTTGTTAAAGAACATATTTGAAATTGTGGACAATTCTGTGGCCTTCATTCATCACATTGGAATGCGGGCTCAAGTGCCATTCCATAAAACAAAACAAAAAATTGTCGGGAACTCACTTTACTTAAACATTTCTCATGTAAATACAAAGAAAATGCTCATACTGCTTAAGTCAATAACCGGTTGTTAACCCCTGTGTTAATAATTTGTCACTTGTATGGAATGAGGTCTGTATGTTCTGTCATTTAACAACTAACAAAAATATGAGGAAGTTCTTAAGGCATTCAGACACCACACTGCCTATCATCAGACAAGAAATTGATATTGACTGTAATGGTTTAGGTTAGTAATTATTATGGTTGTTTACTGCTACTTAGGCCTATAGCCTTCACCTGTAAGCCGAACTTTTTTCCCGCACATATAAATGCCTTCGATCGGGATCGAACATATCGAACTTGGAACCGAAAGCTAGTGCCTTACTTACCGATTGTTCCATCTAGATCGACGTCTACGTTATGAGTTACGACATGCTGTTTTTCCCTCAAAATTTTCCAGTGGCCCGTAAATATGACATATTTGAAAAGTCACTTATTTTCCAAACTTGTGCATAAGTAAGATTGCAGATTTTATGCTAGCATGGTCTATTGATATTGTAATGCAATAGCCTTAACGGCCGTGGTTGTCGGCATGCTGACCACATGCCCCCCAAATCCTGCCGTCTACCTATGGTAGATGACACAGCGGTTGGGTGGTAGGCCTTGTCCCTTCTGGGATGTTAGCGCAACGGAGTTAGTTAGGAGTTAATAGCCTACGGGTATAATAAAAGGCAATCTCTTAATTTTATAACCATATTTTAAGTTTCTGCTTTATGATTAACTAGGCCAATGTAGGCTACTCGTAGGTTTATATACGAAAGGATATAACAAGATGTTTCTTCGCATTGCGATTCTTTGCAAATAGTGAACTCAACAAGCTGTAATAAATAATAATAATAATAATAATAATAATAATAACAACAATTACAACAAAGCGCATCAACATTATCATACACTAATTCCAAGAAACTAATAGCGAACTGTGAATATAATATAAATATTAATTAATAAATATTAAAAATTCATTTGTATTCTCAAAACATGAACTCGGTAATGGTCTCCGGTTTTTTATTAATTAATTAATTTATTAATTTATTTATTTATTTATTGTTATTATTTTATTTTTTTATTTTTTGCTATCACATTTGCACAAAACTCAGTTCTTTGGCGCCACAATATGCGTTTATTACAATCTTATTTTTGTTCCAGTTTTAATTCCAACTAGATTGATCTCATATTCTTCTTCCGGTTAAACAGGCATAAGACCATATTTTATTTTTTTCATTTAACTAAGATCCTTTCTTTTGCGTGACTATATAGTCGACTCGCTATCATCGTCCCCAGCGGCGCTGTCTTTGAAGTGTTGTTTGTTTACTACAAGACGGACATACTCGTTAACAGCCACGTGTTGAAGTGTTATCATATATCGGTCGCCAAAATTGTGTATTATGTTACTATTGTTATTAGATTGACTTGGCAACAGAGTCAGCCACCTACCTGAGTTTGAAAGTGCAAACTACTTTTTACCTTCAGTAAACAATAATATAACTCAGTAAACCGCAAAAGGAAATTCCGACGTTTGATTCGCCGACTGGGGACGATGAAAACGAGAACACTATACAAGCATGGAATATGGTTGAATCTACAACCAAACCTGCATTAAAATAGGATAGAAAACAACATGTGTGACTATTGAGATCAAAAAAAGAATTGATTGAATGTTATTGATATGTTCCGCCTATATACCACTATATATTACAACACTCAGCTGAAGTCTACATGAGGTAAGGAGCAATTAATTAACAACACGTGTTATTGAATTTGATTTTAGTTGTGTTCTTCTAAACGTATTTTTATTATATTAGATTTAGTCTATCACATAATCATATAAAATATTAAAATAACATTGAGCTCAGTGTGTTGTCAAATTAGCTATTTACAATAATTAGTAATAAAATTATGAAGTTAACCTTGTCACAATATTTAAAATATGAATTAAAATTAACATATATGAAATTTAAACTGATAAAATATTCTAATACTTGTCAATTGTTTTAAAATATCACACAGATGTTTGTGTATGTCAAAAAATAATAATTGTCTTCTTGGATAAAATTCACTTAGCTTCTTTCTTCTTGTATTTATGTTGTGTGACTATTATTATTAGAAAGTCAATTATAACAATATCATATTGTGAATAACTGCAATTTTGTGGTCCTTCTTCTTGGAATAGCTTAATGGATCTTGAGTAGTGTAGTGAACTTATCTCTTGTAATCTTCAGCTTTCGTTGTTTTTCAATATATTGAGATGCATTTCGACGTCATATGCGTCATCATCAGTCACGCCTAGAATATAAATATTTTGGATATCAAAAGAATCTCAAGTAAAATTAATTATAGGATAAGACACTTCGTTAATAAAATAAATTTAAAAATGTGACTAATTTAAATGGGTTAAATATAGAACTGTAATGAAGAAAATGGTTGTATGCTAGCCAGTAGAAATTTAAAATATAGGTTATTTAATAAACGAATAATATGGTAATTATTTGTTCATATTCGGTAATTGAAATTTATAAGAGAAGCTATTGATTAAGAAACTGTACTTAAAGGTTTAAGTTGACATAAGTATTGTAGAAGAATATCTATTAACTTTTTAATAATTACAATATGTGACTTACCGATAGTCTTGAGAGCTGAACATTCTACAGTGAATGTTTGAGTGCTACTGAATATTGTGAGAGTTTACTCCTAGCTAGTTAGGTTAATGTATGTTTCAAAAAGTGCGTTCTGCTCTACTGTGTTTTCAGTTATGATGTTGTTCTTATGTTTATAAATTTCTATTTGCTCTAGAGTATTGAGTTTAGGACTTTTATTATGTTTATGTAAAATTTGCAAAGAATTTTCTATGGTAGTAGGGCTATGTTGATTGTCTAGAAGATGCTTTGCATATGTGGATTTATTTCTGTTAAATCTAAAATCAGAAATATGTTCTTTATACCTTGTTTTGAAAGATCTTCCAGTCTGGCCGATATATACTTTATTACAGTCTTGACAATTTAGTTTATATATGCCACAGCTTTCATATTGATTGTTACTATTATGATTGTTGATCTTATTTATGTTTTAAATTATTATTAGTTTTGAAGGCGATGTTTATGTTATTCTTCTTTAAGTCTTTTGTAATTCTGTAAATCTTGTTATTTGTGAAATTGAAGGTTGCATATTTGTTGTGTTTATTAGTATTGGTTTCTTGGGTTGGTTGGAGTGTGGTTATCGGATTATTTTGTTTGTTAATAATATTCTTATTCTTTTTTATTGATTTGTAAACTAAATTGTCTTGGTACCCATTATTACGGGCTATTTGTAGAATGTTTTTTAATTCGGTTTCGTAATTCTTATGGGACAAGGGGACTTTTAATAGCCTATAAATCATACTATTAATTGCTGCTGTTTTTTGGTTATTAGGGTGGTTGGATTTTTTATGAATTATATTGTCAGTATAGGTGGGCTTTCTGTAAATGTTGAAGTGTATTTTATTGTATTTCTTGGTTAAGTTTAAGTCTAGGTAATTGATATAGTTATTGCTTGTCTCTACTGTGAATTGTAATTTATTATGTAGTTTATTGAAATCTTGTACTAAGTTATGTCGTTAATTTTGTGTTTATTGCAAATAATGAAAATATCATCAACGTATCTTGTATAAGCTTTTATATTGAATTTCTTGATGATATTATTGATATAATTTTCTTCAATGTGTTGTAGGAATATTTCGGAAACTATACCTGAAAGGGGTGAACCCATAGCTAGCCCATCTTGTTGTTGGTAGATTTTGGTAGAATTTGAAATAATTTTGTTTTAGAATAGTTTGGAGTGTATTAATGATTTGCTCTGTAACGTTAAGACTATCACCCAAATTAAGTAGATTTTGGTTGGTTATTTGAATTGTTTCTGTTATGGGAATATTGGTGTATAAATTTTTTATATCTAATGATATGAAGGTATCATTTTTATTAAGTTTAATATCTTTAACTTTGTCAATAAAGTCGTAGTTATTTTTTACTGTATAAGTGTTCTTAAGTTCTAATCTATTTTGTAGTATTTTAGCTAACTTTTTGGAAATTTTGTAAGATGGAGCATTCATAAAGTTAACTACAGGTCTTATCGGTTTGTTGTCTTTATGATTTTTAATTTGAGATCTTAAAATTGGGGGTTTCGGGTTCATATGTGTAAGTTGTTTTATGTCAGTATTACTAAAAATTAAATTTGAAGTTTTTAAGATTCTTTTAATCATAGGAGAAATGGACAAAAATGAGGAGAATGTACAAGAGGTGTGGGAGAAGTTCAAGAACATTATAACGGAGGAAGCAAACAAGCATATACCGAGAACAGGAACCAAGAATAAAACAAGTTGGCTAACTAAAGAGACAATTACAACTGCTGAAGAGAGAAGGAAGGCAAAGAAAGCAGGCGATAAAGAGAAAATACAAGAACTCAACAAGAAATTCCAAAGACAAGCAAGACAAGATAAAGAAAGATTTCTGAGCGAACAGTGCAGAGCTATCGAGGAACAAATGAATAGGGGTAATCCAAAAGAGATGTTTCAGAACATCCAAAAGATAACGAAGGAGTATAGGCCAAGGAATTGCGCCATAAGAGACAAGTGCGGGACGATACACACTTCTATTGAAAAGGTACTTAAAACTTGGGAGGAGTACACTAAAGATCTGTATGAAAGAGACCCAGATATTGCAACGTGTTCTGCAGAACAAGGGTATGAAGAGGAACCAAATATAATTATAGAAGAAGTTAGATGGGCGCTCAAGAAGGTGGCCAGAGGGAAGGCGCCAGGAATAGATAATATCCCTATTGAGCTAGTAAGCAGCCTTGGTGAAGAAGCTGAGAATAAGATTATGGAAATATGTAATGTAATTTGGAAAAAGAAAACCTGGCCAATGGATTGGAAAAGGTCGGTGATCATAACATTGCCAAAAAAGGGAGACCATAGAGAATGTGCGAACTACAGAACTATAGCACTAATACCGCATGTCAGCAAAATTCTGCTAAAAATCATTTTAAATAGAATGGAAGGATATCTGAATAGAGAGATTGCAGTTGAACAAGCAGGATTCTGCAAAGGCAGAGGAACCAGGGATCACATAGCAAATCTCAGATGGATAATGGAAGAGGCCAGAGTGTACCAGCAGAACGTTTATCTAGGATTTTTGGACTACTCTAAGGCATTTGATTGTGTAGATCGCTCCACTCTATGGGTAGCGCTAGAAGAACTAGGGGTACCAAGGCACTTAATCAACTTACTAGAAGAATTGTACGAAGATCAGGAGGCCAAAATAAGGCTATACGAAGGAGAAACAGACTGGTTTCCGATAGAAAAAGGAGTTAGGCAAGGTTGCATTGTATCTCCAAAATTGTTCAACTGTTATACCGAAAGAATAATGAGGAAGGTAAAAATAGATGAGATGGAAGGAGGGATACGGATTGGAGGAAGGAAAATTAACAACATTAGGTATGCTGACGACACAACAATTATCACAGATAGTATCGACGATCTGGTAAACCTTGTAGAGAAGATAATAGAGGAAAGCTCCAAAGCAGGTCTAAGACTAAATTTAAAAAAGACAGTGATTATGACCACTGGCAGCCTAGAGAACATATGTATAAATGGTGAACAGATAAAGATAGTGAAAAGTCATTCGTTTCTAGGATCTGTCATATCAAATTCAGGCCGTTGCGCAGAAGAAGTAAAGAGACGGATAATTTTAGGCAAAGTTGGGTTAAAGAAGTTACACAAAATCATAAATGACTCGGGTGTCTCAATCAGAACTAAAATGAGAGTTATCCAGCAAATGATATTCCCAATAGTGCTCTACGGATGCGAGAGTTGGACCTTGAGGAAAAAAGAGAAGAAGAAAATCGAGGCATTTGAGATGTGGACTTGGAGGAAATTACTTAAAGTAAAATGGACAGAGAAAAGAACCAACAAGTCAATCATAGAGGAGTTAGTACCAGAGTGTTCGTTGGAAGCACAGGCGCTGAAACGGAAACTGACATATTTTGGACACGTTATGAGAAGAGAGAACTCCCTCGAAAAAGACATAATGCTGGGTATGACAAACGGAAACAGAAGGAGAGGAAGACCGCGGACAAAGTGGAGCGACGAGATCAAGGAATCCATGAACTCATCTTGGACGGACATAATAAGAAATGCACAAGATAGAGTGAAGTGGAGGAAATGTGTTAGTGACACAGTGCGCTCTAGGCCAAGATTCACATAAGTGCAACGGCTGGCACCCTTCTGCCGAGAATATCCACGGATCGCTAAGGATCGCTCGCGATCTATGCACTACTACTACTACTTAATCATGTCTTGATATTTATCAGTTGGATCTTTTGTGATTTCTAAGATATTGTTGTCTTTTAAGAAGTCTAGTGTCTTATTGATATACTCGGAATTCTCAATTAAGATAATGGCATTTCCTTTGTCAGCCTTAGTATTTTTTATGTTGTTGGTTGTAAATTTATGTTGTAGTTTCTTAAGTGTAGTCTTTTCTGTGTTATTTATAATATTGTGTTGTTTGTCATTATAAGTTTTCTTAATAATGGAGGCTATTTGTTTTCGTAAGTATGTTTGCTTATTAGGCTCACATTTATTAATAGCTGTTTCTGCGTCTATAATATTTGATTTTATTCGATTATTGAGAGTATCTGTGAAGTTTTGCTTGTAACCCAATTCTAGAATTTTTGGTTCTTCTTTGTCTAATTTTACTGTTGTCAAATTTATAACCCTAGGATGGAAGGTTATGTTAGATGTTCTAGGTGGGTTTTTTGTTTTTTGGAGATTTTGTTGTTTTAGTTTCTCAATTTTCTTGTTCAATGTACAATATTTCTTCTCGATTTCGTTATGAAGTTTTTCAGTTATATTGTTCTCAATTATTGGCCATTCATTCTTGTATATCTTGGATGCTTGAAGATGTGTAGTATATAAGGTTTCATTTAGCTGGCTTTTCTTCATGTGTAAGAATCTAATTTCATTGTTAAGCCATGCTTTATTAGCGTTTGCTATTGTATGTTGGGCTCTCTTAGTTCTATTGTTAGATTTTAAGCTAATGTATTTAGGTATAAGGTTATTATATTTGCAGGTTTTGTTAAAATATAAATTTGCTATTGTCTTGTTGAGCTTTCTTTTGATGTTTGTATATTTATTAATGATATTAGCCTGGCTGGCTGCATTATAGTTAATTAGTTTCATATTTTCCAGTGGTATAATTATAGATTGAATGTTATTGATATGTTCCGCCTATATACCACTATATATTACAACGCTCAGCTGAAGTCTACATGAGGTAAGGAGCAATTAATTAACAACACGTGTTATTGAATTTGATTTTAGTTGTGTTCTTCTAAACGTATTTTTATTATATTAGATTTAGTCTATCACATAATCATATAAAATATTAAAATAACATTGAGCTCAATGTGTTGTTAAATAACTTATATTTTAAATTTCTACTGGCTAGCAAACAACCATTTTCTTCATTACAGTTCTATATTTAACCCATTTAAATTAGTCACATTTTTAAATTTATTTTATTAACGAAGTGTCTTATCCTATAATTAATTTTACTTGAGATTCTTTTGATATCCAAAATATTTATATTCTAGGCGTGACTGATGATGACGCATATGACGTCGAAATGCATCTCAATAATATATTGAAAAACAACGAAAGCTGAAGATTACAAGAGATAAGTTCACTACACTACTCAAGATCCATTAAGCTATTCCAAGAAGAAGGACCACAAAATTACAGTTATTCACAATATGATATTGTTATAATTGACTCTCTAATAATAATAGTCACACAACATAAATACAAGAAGGAAGAAGCTAAGTGCATTTTATCCAAGAAGACAATTATTATTTTTTGACATACACAGACATCTGTGTGATATTTTAAAACAATTGACAAGTATTAGAATATTTTATCAGTTTAAATTTCATATATGTTAATTTTAATTCATATTTTAAATATTGTGACAAAGTTAACTTCATAATTTTATTACTAATTATTGTAAATAGCTAATTTGATAACACATTGAGCTCAATGTTATTTTAATATTTTATATGATTATGTGATAGACTAAATCTAATATAATAAAAATGCGTTTAGAAGAACACAACTAAAATCAAATTCAATAACACGTGTTGTTAATTAATTGCTCCTTACCTCATGTAGACTTCAGCTGAGTGTTGTAATATATAGTGGTATATAGGCGGAACATATCAATAACATTCAATCTATAATTATACCACTGGAAAATATGAAGCTAATTAACAATAAAGAATTGACTAATGAGTGACTATTAGGAATGTTAGAATAATGTTATCCTGAACTTTGACATAATTAATATATCACATTTTATTATTCACTCTTGCTTATTGCTGTGATCCTTCCATACTCCTACGTAGGGTAAACATAAAATAGCGACCACGTTATTTTTTTCGTAGGTAGTTTGTAGCCATCATGATATACATTGTATATTTTGTCTAAACATCTGCAAATTTTAATGAACATAGGCTTATGTCACAGAATATAAACTTCAATATTAAGTGCCAGAATGGTACTTCCTCAGATTGTGTGGTGGACGGGAAAATGTCTGTCCGTGTGTCTGTACGCACGATAACTCAAATACGCTTAATCGGATTCTCATGAAACGTGGTATACGCATTTGTATCATTCGTGGGACAGTGTTTATTTTGGACCAATTCGGTTGACTGGTATGTTACCGGAGTAAAGCTCAATTTAGTGCCTCTTTTATGGTAGTATAATAGTCTGAATTTATCAAATGCAAATCAGTTCTCATGACAAACGTATGGTTTTGCAGTATTCATATACGGCTTTGGAAGTTCCAAAACAATTAGCTTTGACAAATAACACTACCCACATATTCCTTCACATATGCAAACTTTATACCATTGTTGTTCTGTAAGCCCTGATTAATGATTCGATCTGGAGCTTAACTCGGAAATCGATTACAAAAATAACTTATTTTCTGCATATCAAAATTGCATTTTTCAATGATTGAACAAAAGCATTCTGGCACTTTGTTGTATGAGTTTACCTAATTTTATTCTGTTCGCTAATATTTTGCTATCGATCAGGATGAGCGCAGTCAGCATGGCACTGACTTTTGTGACTAAAATCGATGGCACTTATGTATGCATGAATATGACAAGCCCATATCTTTGAATTTACATAAAGGCACGTAAAAGAACTCCTGCGGGACAAAGTCCGGCACACTCCGGCGATGGTCACTGTCCTAAGTAACAGTACACAACCGTCATTAAATAACCATAACAACCTATCATTATTTTGACAACCGACATTGGTTTAGTAAACATTCTTGAAATTCTCTATCCGTGCCATAGGTTTAACGTACCAGCGACAAAACCTTCCTCCAGAACCTTTCTGATTAGAAACTAAAATGAAACGTAATGAATATAAAATAAAAAACAATTCGGGTAGGCTGTATGGGGGCCGCAACCGCAGGGACATCTTAAATTTGGTGTGTTCAACAGTAAAGGCAGCTACCTCAAATTTCAATTTCATTCGTTGTATTAAAGTTTTACTCTTGGTTTATATAGGCGGAGAGCTAGGACAATACATCAAGCTCTTTTTATAATTTCCGAATTAGATGCCACACATGTGGGTGGAAAATACAAGCTTTGTTATGAGCTCCACCTACGTCATCAGACTCACATATCCCATTTCAATGACGCGCGATGTTGATACAAAAAATAATATTCTCCAGTACCATAGCTTCAAGATTCTCGCATATTTTTTATTATTTACTCCACAGAATGAAAAGATCAGTGACATATATGCGGGACATCTTCTCGCCTTGCACCATAAAGGATGACATTTGAAAGTTCTGTGCTGAAGTTTAGTACAACTTGCAACCTGGCTGATTCGAATTGTATAAGTTATGTCCGTCTAACTAGGCAGATGACCGAGACCACCTATTTAACAATCACCTAAAGTGACTGCGAGAGAGAGAGGGAGAGGGAGAGAGAGAGAGAGAGAGAGAGAGAGGGAGAGAGAAAAGAAGAAGCGAGCATACTCACTTCCTAGATGATATAGTATGCATTTCAGTGCGAATCAAATATGAAGCCACCCGATTTCTACCGGTGCATAGCACATGACTTTTACCGGCCATCGGGTCTTTGCTCGCAAATGCAGTTTTTATTCCCTCCGCTTATTCCATCTCGCGCCGATCATACAAGTAAGGGAATACCCAAATGAAAATATAGATTTCAGTATTTAGCTCTTCTAACTTAAAATGCACGTTGATCATGCTGCCCCCTTATGTTCTATCCGTATCTGACAAGGACGTATAGATTTTATACGGTCGGATCTTGAAATGAAATCCCCTTAACACTTATATTTGAGAAATTCCAACTTCCTAAGCCGTTTAGCCGTTTCGCTCAGGAAGTTTGGATTTCTTAAACATCAGTGTTAGGAGGACTAAAAGATTAGACATATGTAATATATACGTCGTTGCCAGATAGTTATAGATAAGAGGAGATAGCATTTTCAACATCTACTTTAAGATATATGAGTTAAATACTTAGTTGCCGTCGCGGTGGCTCATGCTTAGCGCGTGGGCCTGGCATGCTAGCGGTCCCGGGTTCAATCCCCGGGCCTGGCGGGCGTGTCATTTGTGGTGGACGAAGCCGTGACCTTTGGGGGGTTTTCTCGGGGATCCTCCCGTTTCCCCCTCTCATTCCACCAACACTCTCCATTTCATCTTCAAACTCCCCCTGATGCGGTCCAGATTGACCCAGCCAGTATAAAGTCATATAAAGTAGATTATGCTCATATAAATGACAATTTATTAAATGATAATATTTCAGTAGCTTGTTTGGTATCAAAATACGCATAATCTGAAGAAAAGTTTATTGCAATTATTAACAAATCTCTTAAAATTTATAATAATTAACAAATTGAATATTTATATATTTAAAACAATTTGCACTGGTCATAGAAAATGGTAAGCTTGGCCAGGTAGCCGGGATTTCCAGCCCCGTTGATAGTAACGCACACAATAGTTTTCAGGTATCTCCCTCAAACAAAGCATAACAGTACACGCAGTAGCCTCTATTGTAAGTGTTTAAAGGAATAAGAAAGGACAATGGGGTCTGTCAATACCTCGAGTGTTGTATGAATAGAAGTCAGCGTATTAATATTATTTAGTACGGAGGAAACTGATGGTATCTTATAACCTTTCTTGGAGTTTAAACAATGCAGTTCATTGAGTTCCTAGTAATGTTGAAAGTGAAAGTTTTAGGGTGGCTTAGTGATGCACCTGTATCCTATTGGCTATAGATAAGATTCGTCACTTCCAATTAGATGTAGAGTAATTGTCACGTGGGATAAACGTATGGGGGTAAGGGGCCGTCCTTAGACGGATTTTTGGGAGTTAGTTTAATTTATTCGAGAGCGAGTTAGAACACTTGAATATCATCGATCGGGGAGAAGACAGGAGTCTTCCGGGATTAGTAGCTCCCTCATTACCACGGAGTGTCGTGGATCATAATTATTCGACTTAGAATAATTTTCAGTATTCAATCTCAATACTTTAACATTTTGGTGAATATAATTATCCGACTTAGAAGAATTTTCAGTCAACAATCTCTGGACTTAAACAATTTCACGGCTGTAATTTTTGAACATAGAAGAATTTTCAGCACCATAATATTTTAACTTCAAATATAGTACAAGCTTATAAATCGGACATTAGTAAATAACTAATCCATCAGTTTGCTACGTAACTAAACACCAAGAACATTTTATTATTACTATTTGTAATCATTGTAACGAGTGTAATAATTGTATTAAGAATATTTCTGCAATAACTAAAATAAAAGTTTGTTGTTCAACTGTACGCAACGTTATTTATATGAAGGAAGGATCACCAGTCTGCTCGTCTACCATTCCCGCCTTGAGAAGAGAGGATTCTGCTCGAAGCCGACTTGAAGCAACCGGAGGGTCTAAAATAACATATTTATTGAAATAGCTAAGACTATTTCTGGCGCCCAACATTTAAATACAAACTATAATACAAACTATATATATCATAAAAGCTCCACATTTAAAACCGACCCGCCGCACATAACGCCCATAGCGTGGGGCTCGAGAGGGATGAATCTGCACTACAAAGAACTTCGAGAATTTCCAGATCATCAAGAAGAGGAGTAGTCAGCCTGATATACCCAGTTACGGCGTGGAGGCGGTATCGCAGGACTTCGGGACCTTCTATCGTGAACGTGGTACAGCAGCAGGAACGTGGTACAGCAACAGGATTGTGGTACAACAGGATCGTGGTACACCAGGAACGTGGTACACCAGGAAGCGTGGGACAACAGGAATAGTGGAACCTCATCTCCAGGAAGCGACAGCCCAGGAACCAGCGGACATCAGCACCACCAGAAAGTCAGATAAGCCATATAAATTTATTGAAGTTCCAGAATAAACGCCTTCAGCGAATTTTTGTTTTGTTTTTAATATCAATATGTAAAAGGATTATTTAATAACTAAATTCTTTTAATAGTAATTGCATAATCAGTAGTAAATAAATTCAGTAAAGCAATGTTGCAAGAGAAATCTGGAACTAAGCAAAATTTAAATAACTTAATAAGATTTGATATAGCATGATGTTATTTCACTGTACCAGTGTATGTGATATATGTATGTAATTGTTGATCTACACAAGGTAAGATAATTTTAAGAGGGTATCTAATTTATATGTGGCTGCGTAGTGGCAAACTTGTAACTAAAATGGAGGGATTAAATACGATGGAAAACTCAGAAATTAGTGTAGGTGACGTGGCAACATCAAATTCTAGTGTGGATTATCTAGCAGGAGAGGGGCATACTGCCGAGGATTATGACATAGTTAACGAAAATGTACAAGATTCTGTAACAGGTACTTATCATGAGGTTAATAATATGGTAGAGGAAACTGAGCAAAGAGACGAGCGAATTATAGTAGCTGATGTTAGGCCTAGCATACAGAATGATACACAGGATATGATTAGTGTTTTATTAGCCGCAATGCAGGAAAATAGTAAGGGATTGTATGATAAAATAAGTAGAGAAGCCCAGGAAATACGCAAGGAAGCCCAGGAAATACGTAAGGAAAGCCAGGAAAATTCTAATAAATTAAGCAAGGAATCACAGGAGAATTGTAATAAAATAAGTAGGGATGCCCAAGAAAATTGTAGGGAATTTAGGGAAGGGCAAAAAAACTAGAATTAGGACTGCAAGAAAGTCAAAATAAATTAGATAAAGGTATACAAGATATCTGGAAGGAAAACCAAGAAATGCGTAGGGAACTTAGAGAAGCTAACACTGTTCTTAGGGAAGAATTTGTAGAAAAACATGAGAATTTGACTAGAGAGCTTAACAAAACCGTGAAAGCCTTAGATAGTAAAGTAGATTTGCAGAGTAAGAAAATCGATGAAAGGGTTAATCACAAAATTCAAGTCATGGTAGAGAAAGTAATAAACTCTGAATAAAATCTGAAAAAGCAGCTAGATGATCAGGTCGGCAAGGAAAAAGGCGGATTAGACCGTTTAGATAAAAAAACTGATGAATTATCAAACAATACTAAGAAACTTGAGGAAAAGTTAGAACAGAACTTTAACAGTAAGGTCTCAGAATTAGAAAATAAAATGTCAGAAAAGGTAGGCCTAATAACTAAAGAAATTATTTCAAAGGAATTTGATGGTACTAGGCTTAATCAGCAGAGTTATGAGGGAGTAGGCATTCTAGGATGTAATGTACCAGGTCATACCAGTGATTCAGCTTGTTCTCCTGGAAGCTTAGGTAGTGGTAGAGATAATATTTGTAGGACGCCTATTGAAAATGCGAGCTCGCATATTTCAGCAAATATGATAGTACCCCCTATAAATCCTGTAACGTACGACGGTAGAGTAAATCTAAGTCAATGGATAAGCGGAGATCTCGTTGTGCCTAAGTTTAAGGAAGCAAACATGACTCCCCAGAATTATTTGAAAAATCTAGATAAATATTTCGAAATACGCATGGTGCCATCTCAGTATAAGATGTCGCTAATCAGTCATACTTTAGAAGGGAAGGCCCAGGAATGGTATGAACTCACAATTGATCCTAATTGTAGCTATGAACAGTTCAAAAGTTTATTCTTGGCGAGATTCTGGAATGAATCGAAAAGATCGCAGGTGCGTAATGACCTCTATAATGGACAATATCCGACAAGAGGAAACATTAGCCTCTCCGACTACTTTTTAAAGAAAGCCAGCTTAGCTAGATTATTAGACGAAGGAATGCCCGAAAAAGAAGTGATTAAACTAATAGCATGCCGTTACAATGCCGAGGTGTATAACTTACTCGTCGTCTCAGACCCGTCAACTTTTAGTAGAACCTTAGAGCTGCTAACCAGTTTCGAAATGAAGGCGCATAGAGGCAATGCAGTGGAACAGAATCGAGGAAATGGGTCGGAACAAGCTTATAGGCCTACTGAGACCAATAGAGGTGGAAATAATAACGCGGATAGAAACTGATGGCAGAGAGATGGTTATGATAGGAACCGGGACTCAAACAGGGGACCATCATATAATAATAGCTCATATCAGAATAGAAATGAGAACAGCAGAGCAAACCAAAATTCAAATGGGCGGCAGCATAATGGGGGCCAAGTAAATCACGTAAGTGTGACTGGGAGAGTGCCCGACCGTAATTCGCAAGATGCTAGATTTTCATCTCAGGCTAACGGGGCGGACGAGACATTAAATCCCAGAGTAAATAACTTTGTTCCTAGAACGGGAGAATTGCATGAAAGAAATGCAAACATGTCTGAACTAAATGGCAATGGCGATTTTACGTACGCACGTATGAATAAATTATAAATGAAACTATAAATGAAATAAAAAAAACTCTAAGCAAATGAAATTGATTAATGAACAAGTTTGAAATCTATTCGCAATAAAGTTGTCCTTTTAAGGACCAACTGCTCTATTATTTTCTGAAGAAAAAATTCTATTGAGGTGCATTCGTAAATTTCTAATGCAATGTGCCTTCAAATATTATGAATTATAAACTTTTTATTAGGCAGCGACAAATTGGAACAGTATTAAGTAAGAATAAATCGTGTGCTAAGAGAGTTCTGAGTCCGTGCGGGAATTACAGTGAATCCTAAAAAATCCAGTCGTCGTTTTGCTCAGTAAATTGAGATTTCATAAACAATCTTCAGGGGACTTGAAAGTTTGAAGTTCGGTCCGTATAAAATTTGTGCGTCGTCAGATATGTACAAATAAGACTGAACAGGATTTTCAGTATCTAATTTTTAAAAAGTCAGTAAAATACTTCAATTCTTTTTTCATTAAGTAATCTCTTAATTTAACCTTCAGCGAGAGATGAAAGTAGCGGCGGGAGCTAAAAATCGCAGATGGCGATCAGTCGCCCTATGCCCGGTCCCGGCCGCACCGCCCGCACCCTATGGATGCTAGAACTGCAGTGAAGACTAACTCTTGATTCCATAGTGAATAAAAAACATTTTGTTTTCTTCTCTTTAACTCGCTCACAATTTCTCTCTGTTGTATACGGTATATTAACTCTGTAGAAGACTTTGACTCCCCGATTGCCATGTTACTGTGTTGTAAATATTCACCCTTCAGCAATTCATCATTCACCTCATTATTTTCTAAGTATGTACCATGTTGTAAATATTCACCCTTCGCTAATTCATCACTCACATCATCATCATCTACATTTATACCAAAGTCTTGAAACCAAGATAGCAAACTGTATAATAATTAGAGACCGGATTTTAAAGGGAATCCCTTTTTTTATATTTCATCACAAAACGTGATAAAATCGAACAGGACATTACTGAGTAAGCTTCAACTGCAAATGACCTGGTTTTAACGTCCCTTTTTTTCCTTTTTTAGGCCCATTTCCCCTTTTTTAGGAACTTTCCCTTTCCAGTACCTTTTTTGCTAATTTATTTTGAAAAATTCGTAAATTTCCCAGTATTTGGCAATATGAAAACATTAAAAATTGTTTTAACTGATTCACTATTGAAAACATAATTCCTCCCAGCAGAATAGAGCGTTACAGGGAGATCACAGGCTTGCCATTGCCTAAGTTTCCCATTATAACAAGGTGGGGAACATGGTTTTCGTGTGCTATTTTCCTCTGTGAGAATTTCAACAAGATCAAAAAATTTCTTCAGTCATTAGATGTTACAGAATCAGCAGCTGTAGAGCAAGCAAAGGCTTTACATAAAACAAAAATGTATTTCTCTGTTGAATTTTTAGACTCTCTTACTTTTATATCCCTTCTTTCCCATCTTTTTCGGCAATACTTTTCCTTTTTCCCACCTTTTTTTGGCAATAATTTTCCATTTTTTCGTCCTTTTTTGGGTGAAAATTTTCCCTTTAAAATCCGGTCTCTAATAATAATATTAGTCTATTACTACGTTTTCATGCAGAATTCAGATCGATCTGAACACGATCCCATTCCAATACGATCCCGTTTTCATGTAAAACTTTCGATCCGATATTGGAAACAACGTTTCCGAGAATGCGCTAGTCTCACAGTCCACGACCAATGAAACCCTTCTCGCCACACGAGAATATCGCGAGGACATTGAGGACCAATGAAATGTCTGATTAGCGTATTGAGATCGAACTGAATACGGGTATTGTTTTCATGGGGTTTAAATACGATCTCAGTCTGATTCGATCCTACTTTTTAGGAGGATTGACCTTGAGACTCAGATCGTTCTGAGTTCCCGTTTTCATGACAATTTCAATTCAGTAAGAGGATTCAGATCGATCTGAATTCTGCATGAAAACGTAGTATATGTACTATCTGTATTCTCCCCAGGAGTGCAGCCTGCAGCTGAGGGACTCTGGGTCAACTATGGTGAAATAAAAAAAAAGTGGCTTTATCTTTGGTTTGTACTAGGCCTATATATTTAGTAACGAACGCCAGCGTATTGATTCCATGGAGGAATATTTATCTTTTTAGCAGCAATGTTGACACTATGTTGTTAGGTTTGAACTTTTCGAGATAACAAATTACTAGGTACGCTGAGAAAAGGACTATATTTTTACGACTAAACTGTTTGATATGCCAAAATGAAACTTACTTTTTATAAGCTTCTTTACCAGTTGAACATCAAGGACGAAGAGAATAAAAGAGACATGTGTGTTACACTTCTCTGGTAATTCAAGATCTAACTTACGTATTTTCTGTACTCACAAAAAATTGCTTAATGAAGACAACATCCTCTTGGTTGCAGAATTTTCTTGTGTGGTTTTTGCAACATGTTACTGCTGCTATTTTTACTTGACCGGCTAAGATATTTCCATGTTCTGTTGCTGTCGAAGTAGGTGTACAGTGAGTAAAGCATTAATGAATTATTGTAAACTTCTTCCTGTTACATTTCGACATCGCTCCCAAAGGACAATAACTTATTCGTTCATGGATCAGTGATCGTGAACATCAAATATAACGTTTCAAGAAAAAAAAACTCAATATTTATAATGTTGCAGTAGCTAGCGACCGCCTGGTCCGATAGTTAAGTTGATGACAACGGATCTGGAACCCCTGATTCTTTTCCCTCTTCCTTTACCTTGGATTTTTCTGAGGTTAAGTTAGTGTAGCCTATTACGAGGTACGAGAATATATACAATAAAATAACTTTAAAACGTTACAACTTGATCCTAACTTCCATAAAATGTATGTTATATGTTAAAATTGTAGCTCTAAGTCTTCGTTTCTAACGACGCGTACATTCGACAGTGCAAACAAAATGTACGCCCGCCCACTGCTTCAGTTCCGCGCGCTTCAGCATTTCATATGCTCAAACTGCGTAGACATAATTTCCAGGGTCAACGGAACGGAACGGAGGTCTCCTTAGTGGGACCGGGAAGAGCTACTGACTCCATTTTCGTATAGCCTATATAAAACATTAAAAAACTTGTTATTTTCTCTGCTTCTGTCAAAGACTAATTTTCTTTGTACCAAGTATTAAACTCATGTTAGTGAGTTGAGAGCAGGTCATAGAAATAAAATTAACTCTTTTTCAATATAGAGGAGGAAGAAAGATGAGAATAAAAAAGAAAATGTTTATGATTATCATCAGTAGGGACCGGATTTTTAGGTTTTTAAAAACACTGTTTTAGGTTTTCCAATAGGTGAAATAGTTTTTTTTAGGTTTTTTGTCCAAAATATTGTTTTCTGGCAGAATAATTGGTTTAATGAATTGCAATGTGCTACATAAGATTGAATACATAATACTTGTAAAGTTTAACTTAACAAAATTGACTTAAATTTATGTAAACTTGCTTTAAGACAATATTATACAATTGAAGAAAAAAGCATAAACAATCAAAAGGAGCAGTGAAAATAAGATTGCCTTCATTTCCTGGTTACAGTATATCACTAAATATCTTTCAAGATTTTCAACTGTGAAGTTCTTCCTGTTATCTCTTAGTTAATAGTTAATAATGTATCTAGACACTATCCTTCTCTGGATTCGAATCCGATGTTCTACTTTAGTGTGTAAAATACTTTATGGTTGGATGTGGATAATGTGAAACTGATTATTTTTCTTTTTTCGGTTGTTACGCATGCTAACCGCATAACAGATCAACTAGGGACAAAAACTTTCCCCTTTTCTAGGAAGGTAAATAATACGTGTTTCGGGCAGGCTTGACTAAATATCACTTTGCCATCTGTAGTGAAATTCAGATTGTCGCCAATCCACTGCCATAATAATCTCGATTTCATTTGTTTCGGCATAATTAACACGCCTTCTTAAAACTCACAGTGTGACCGCTCAGTATGAATAACAGGAAAGTAATAAAGGCAAACAAAAAAAACAAGCGCTTTAAAACACAGAAATCTATATCCTTGTTCATCCACGGCAACAATGGTTGTTCGTACGAATATTTTAAAAGGAATACGCCGGTACTCTTTTCCTCTCTTGATACTGTCCATCCTAGACGACAATGGATTGAATGAAACGCTGGTGGTATTAATTTCTATCCGACAAAAATTATTCTCTCCCCGAAAAATATCGATTTCTCAACTGACAAACAAAAAAGAGATAAAAGGAGCCTAAATTATATATTTTAGGTTTTATATCCCGTTTAGGTATATTTCGGTTTTTATACCCCATTTAGGTATTTTTAGGTGCCACAGAATTAATGTGGGTGAATCCTATGGCATGATTCGAAAAAGTGTATGAGCGCTTTTTGTTTTGGAAGTAAGGAAAAAAATAGGTAAAAACCTAAGAATCCGGTCCCTAATCATCAGTTAGGTACACATGTTACAAAAAACTATTAATCATACACTTTTAAAACTATCCCCACATGTCAAGAACATACTTTTATGAAAAAAATGAGCGGAACAGAATTCGAATATTCTCGATTACACAAGCTTATTATGAAAAATGATTGCCTTTAATGTTTTATACAGTGTGTCCCACGCAAGAGTTGGCCAATGACGCGGGTTCCTGCGGCGCGGTGGGCACAGCTCCAACTCCCGAGCGATCGGGTGAAATATCTACGGTAATGAAGCCGCGATCGGTGTTATGATTCAGGTTCTCACATTTACAGTTAAAATTACAATGAAAATAAACACGTACCTCATCACAAGAGATGTTGGAAATGTTCTCCTCTCGCATCCACACAACACTGACACCATTTTAGGAAATAGGAATGTTTGAAAATAATAACACTTAAAAATAGACCTCAGCCTGAAGGCCTGCCGAAAGGAATGTGTGAGGACTGACTAAGGATAAAATTACCAATGTAATAGAGTGTGAAATATTAAAAATAATAGTTACACACATTTAAAACATGGCAAAATACTGTAACTAATAATATATAATATCAATTTAAAATATAATAAACAACTCTCTTTTTATAAAAAAGATTTCAGATCTATTTATATTTCATATGGTGCATTGTACACTTTGATTTTGCTTTGATAAATTAATTTTCAGTAAAAAGGAGTTTAATATGAAAGCGTTGTCCTCAAAGAACATTGGGACTACTGTTCGGTTATGTTGATACCTTGAGTTTGATAGAGTTATCACAGTCATGGCTCTCTTTAAGAATTATCATAATATCATTAATTTGGTCTTGTTTAGCGGCTTTGCTAATTTTATTCATGGCTGATCTTGTGCACGGCCTCCCAGAATATTATATCCTTTTCTTGCTGTCAAAACAAATGATTGTAGGCTCTTCCTCTTTACCGAATTCAGTTCAATAAGAACTGTTCAGTTCAATAAGAACTTGCCATGCCAAGGCTAAAAAAGAAGAGTGCTGCGCAGCGATAATAAATTAAACCAAAAGCATTTTGAAATCTACCTCAGCCTGTAGGCATGCCTAAAGGGATTTTTTTTTATGTGCAATCTCGTGTTAACATCAACAGCAGTCGGCGAGCAAGTTCTTGTCCCATCTTCCTTGATATTTTGCGCTCCTTATCTTTGATGTCTTGGTGGAACCTTTCACCCTGTTCTTCGCTGACTGCTCCTAAATTTTCGAGGAAATAGTCCACATGTGAGTGAAGGAACTATAGTTTGACACTCATGGAGCAACCCAACGCTTGAAATTTGTAAAGCATATTCATAACAATTGCTTTATAGTCAGGATCCTTGTAATTCCCCAGAAATTTACTGACCACATCTTTGAAGGCAACCCAATCTTCTTTTTCCTTTGTTGTCATGCTAATCTCAAAGTCTTTATCCTTCATGAGCTTGCGGATATCTGAACCAACAAAGATTCCCTCTTTCAACTTGACTGCGGATAAACCTGGAGACTTTTTGCACTGGTATTTAAACCAATCGCCATCCTTTGGAATAGCCTTGACTAATTGCTTCATTACAC
Source organism: Ectobius pallidus (assembly GCA_964059195.1). Classification (NCBI taxonomy): domain Eukaryota; kingdom Metazoa; phylum Arthropoda; class Insecta; order Blattodea; family Ectobiidae; genus Ectobius; species Ectobius pallidus. The sequence goes on from CAXKWD010000003.1 coordinate 119,471,864, forward strand.
CTAATTTTATATGCAAAAGGGGTAAAAATACTTTTTGGGTCAACTAAGCTGTTCCGTATCACATTCTTGGTGCCTGGTTCAAGATTTTGTCTTTTCGCTCATTCTTTTTTGACCCAATGTTGACTCTTATCACGGCTGTCCCACTCAAAAATGAAACATGGAAAGTTTCTATATCCGCCTTGTTGACCAAAAAGCATGGGGATAACTTTCAAATCACCCCAAATGGCCCAACCGTGCTCGGCATATTTTATTTTGTTGCGGACGAGAGCCAAGTTTCCATAGCGTTCTTGTAGGCCTAAGCGTAAATGTACCGAATGAGTTTTCCAAGAAAACGTGAGGAGATAGACATTTTCCTTTATTTTTTTAACTCAGCGTCACAAAGTACATAAAGTGCACCTATCACTTCCCTTGTATTTTTTTTTTTTCATTGCAGGCCTCTGTTATTAGTTCATTCTTAAATACATGCGTTGAATCTCGCTAGATTTCTTAATAATTTATTTAAGAGCAAATTAATTAAAACATTAAAAATCCGGCTTTGGAGCGCATTTCACGACTGGAATACATTTCAATGTGAAATGAATTACAGTTGGCTTTCGCTATTTTTGTCATACCTTGGAAGCATCGCGATCGCTTGAATGTTGTAAGCCCACGCTGGTCGATTCATTTGTATATTATGTCAAGGCACGCAGATATCTGAAATTTTCAACATAGACGGAAGAGGGATAATGAATAGCCTATAGGCCTAAATGGACAGACATCGATCGGTTTAGACGGAACTCACTACGCAAGGGTTTTCTGGGCCAGGGAATTCGATCGCTTGATTTTGTAATTCCATCCTGGTCGATTCATTTGTTTAGAATGTCAAGATCCGCAGACATATAAATTGTTCAACCTACACGGAAGAGGGATAATCAATAGAGACCTAAATGTGGTCAAACATTGTTCGATTTGGACGAAACTCACTATTCAGGGTTTTTTTTGGGGGGGGGGCAGGAAACTCGAATCTGAGGTTGTTTTTTTCCCATTCTGCGCTTTCTAATTGAGAAATTCACTTGAAAGCTGGATTTTTAGCTGTTTTTATTAATCGTTTATTTTAGGCTTATGAATGCTTCGCTTGCAAGTCTTAATAAATATATAATGTTTTAACAATTTCTCTTCATTTTTAATCTTAAAATTAATTATCGTGGGCGAAGCCGCGGGGATCTGCTAGTTTACAATATTGAAATATTTTACTGAATGAACACTGCTACTTAGATAGCGCAGTTTTTCACTCATAACCCGCGAAACAAAGCTAAAGTTAAAAATCCGACTTCCAGGTGCATTCGGCCACCCTTCAGTCCATCTATGTTAACAATGCTAACAGATCTCTGCGGCCAGTAGATTTGCTGGGCATCGCGCACAAATTCTTCCTCTTGTTAGGCTTATATAGACAGATCTCAGGCCGGTCCCATGGCTGAGTGGTTAGACCGCTCGCCTTCCACCGTTGGGATCCGGAATCGAATCTCGGTGGATCCAAGTGGAATTTGTGGTGAACAAAATGGGGTAGGGCAGGTTTTCTCAAGGCGCTTCTGTTTCCCCTGCCATATATCGTTCCACCGTTGCTCCATTCATCATAGTATGACCATTTGGTTGCAATAAAGAGTTATTATTATTATTATTATTATTATTATTTTCCTTTCGATTAGGCCAGCTTAGGACCACGTGAAACAGATGTCTTCTTCTTGTCTTCCCAAAACTTCTCCGTCCTTTCGCGATGTTGCTGTTTCCGTTCTTCCGTCCATTTACTTCCCGTTATCTTCTTGGGTTTCTCTGGAAATTCGCCATCAAATATTGCTTTCCTAAACTTTTCTCTGTTTGCAATATCCTCCTTTTTGATGTTGAGTAATTTCAAATCTTCTTCAACTTCCTTGAAAAATGTGGGTTTAGTTTTACTTACATAGTGATCAAAAGTTTGTTTGGTAAATCTGTCTCTTTCCATTCTGAAAATATGACCATAGAATCTGTAGGGATCCAGGCCCAGGACTAGAAAGTAGGCTGGTGTCCCTAACAGAATTTGCAATAGGATTTTCGGAGGACCACTGGATTATAATCCAGAAAATATTTAAGTTTAGAATTGCAGGAATGTTGAAGGAAGCAGGAATAATGGATAGAGAGAATTGTTGCTTTATTCTTCTTATTCTTAGCTGTAATTGGCAATAACCAATGTTTTATTATGATCTGCTATCTTTGTTAAGTAGATTTCAGGAAAGTTGCCAGGTTGATTTATTATTATAATATAATATGGTTTATTTCCACAACAACAATTCAAGTAACTTTATTTTTTGTTCAAATAGTTACAATATAATAATTGAGCTGTATTGGCTCAGAATACTACTGCAGTATACTTTATCTGCAAGTAGGAAAAGAGAAGCTGCAAATATTTGCCAAAACTTCTTAACGTGATAAACACTGAATTACTACTTTATTACAAGCAAGAATGTTAGACCATATCTTCAGTCTTTAATAAATTGTTCAAGATTTAATACGGCAGCATCTTTGGCTTGCACGTAGTGAAAAGAGGAGCTGCATGGATGCCAAAACTCCCTAGCATTATACAAACAGTCTTTTACTTTAAATAACACAAAGATGCTAAGCCTTATTTGGCTTTTGTGTAATGATACAGTATTAGGATTTGAATTACTTAACTTTGTTTGTGATTACATCTGATGAGAATGTGACTGCATTTAGCCGGACTGAAGTTAAGGGATGTACAGTTATTGAAGCTGAAGTTCTGTGTTGCTGTGGATCATCCTGAACTGTGGCCAGTAGCGAGTCCTTCCGTGGCTGCAAGCTACGCTCCCTGAAGTTCTAGTGATGTCCAAATATCCACCTCCTGGTAGATTAAGTCGTGGCTGATAACGCTGTTTCCATGCTGAGTCGTGTAGAAACTGTACTATTATATATTCAGACTTGTGGTCTGTTGCTAAATTGGGCTGTGCCCTTACGAAGCGACGATCGGTGAGAGAGTGAGTGAAAGTCTAACGGCCAAAATGCGTTCACATAATCATCTTACAAAGAGTCGAGTTCTAGAATCCTATGGAAGGCGCTTCTAGAAGTATCCAGTAGCTTCCATCCGTAATTAGGGTACATTTAAAGAGAATGACATGCTGTAATTATTCTGTAACATAAAAAATTGGTATGTGAGCATTTGCATTATAATTGTAATGTATAATTACAGAGAAATTTAATATTTTTAATGCGGTGAATAATCGATCTATTCATAAAGCTGCTTCTATAATCGATTGCACTAATCGATATGACGCATATGAGTAAGCTAGTGTATTCTGGCTGTAGCGCCAAGTAAATGTTAATGAGCTGGCACTCGACTTATCGATATCAGTTCGATGTCGGCAATGCAGCCTTCTGTTGTTAATTGACATTAATTATATTATCTAATGATAATAGCTAATAGTAACAGGAATAAATATGCAGAATTATTCCCTAGATTATTACAATACAGAATGTAGTAAATATTTTCTTTTACTAAATGTAAATAAATAGGTACAAGAGTGCCAAGAATTCTGTCTACTGGTAATTGGCATCAGTGCCATCTAGTGATTTGTATTAATACTTCATTACTAGTAATTGCTATAAAAGTATAAAAAATAGGCTCTAAGCTGTACGAGCTTACATACTGGGGGGGGGCCCCAAGAAAATAGAAAAATTTACTGAGCAGGCAGTGGACACAGCTTAGATATAGGCCTTTTCAGAATAGAATTAGCAGTTTTGACTGTTGCTACTCTAACTTTACCATCTGGACCAGGATGAACTTCTAGAATCCTAGCCAGTGGCCAATTCATAGGAGGAACATTGTCCACCATTAATATAACTAATTGATTAGTTTTCAGATTTTGAGTTTCTGTGTTCCACTTCTGTCTCTGTTGCAAAGTATTTAAATACTCTTTGACCCATCTGGCCCAAATGCATTGTGACTGTTGTTCTAACAATTGATAGCGTGACAGCCTGGATAGGTTTATAGACTGTAAGTCTGGGTGAGGGATAGAATTCAAAGGAGCACCAATGAGGAAGTGTCCAGGGGTTAATGCCATGTAGTCTTGCGAGTCGCTGCTCATCGGTGTCAGTGGTCTACTGTTGATGATGGCTTCTATTCTGCATAGAAGTGTGCTGGCTTCTTCATAGCTGTAGATAGTGTCTTTCATCACCTTGTATAGAATAGTTTTCATGCTGCGGTTGGATCTTTCTACAAGTCCTGCCATGTGGCTTGCTCTTGGTGGCAGAAAATGGAATTGTATGTTTAGATTTGCTGCAAAGTTCATTATATCTGTGTTAGCTTGCTCCGTCTGGAATTGTTCATAGAGTTCACTCAGCTCTCGTGAGGCTCCTATGAAGTTTCTGCCATTATCCAGGTACAGGTGGGAAGGTAGTCCCCTTCTAGAAACGAATCTTTGCAAGGATGCAATGAATGCTGCTGAAGTGGCTGCTGTTACCAATTCAATGTGTACTGCTTTGGTACATAAACATATGTGCATACAGATGTAAGCTTTATATACTGTTTTGCCTCTCCCATGATCCTTTAAAGAGATAGGACCTACAAAATCTATGGCTGTGGTGTTGAAAGCTCGGTTGGGAGTAACTCTGGCTTGGGGCAAAGTTCCCATGATTTGCTGTGCTTTGACAGGGCTGTGTCTAAAGCATGTGAGACATCCTTTTAAGGCTGATTTTACAGTTTGAACTCCATGGATGGGCCAATACTGTTGTCTTAATGTGTACAGTATGCCTTGAGGGCCTTCATGTAAGTTTTTTAAGTGTGTGTCTCTGACAATGATGTCTGTTATGTGGTGCTTGGCAGGTGATATAATTGGACGTTTAGCATTGTAGTCTAAATCAGTATGGTGCAGTCTTCCACCTACACGAAGTATGCTATCTTTATCCAGATATGGATGCAGTGGCAATAGTGAACTGCTTCTAGAAACACAATTATTCTTTCTAATATGAGCCATGTCTTCTGAGAAGGCTTCTTTCTGAGTAGCATGTATGATAGCATTGTGAGCTTTATGTAGTTCTTGCAGGCTGATAGGGCCGACAAATCTATCAGACTTGTGTAGACAGTTGTGCTTGAATCTCAGAATATAAGCTGTATTCCGGAGTAGCTTTCTGAAAGAAGAATATCTATGCAAGTATTCATTGTGTGTACTTATAGTCATAAAGGCTTTTGCTGTTTTCTTAGTTTCTGGTATTTCTTCTGTCTGAAATACTTTGTCAGTGGTAGGCCAAAAACATTCATCTTGTGTTAGGAATTTTGGACCATTCCACCATAGAGTTTGGTTATGTAGCTTATTAGGTGAGACAGGTTTAGTGATGAGATCTGCAGGATTCTGCTGTGTTGGCACATATCTCCATTGGCCGTTTTCTGTAGCAGCTTGAATTTTGGTTACTCTGTGTGCTACAAAAGTGTTCCATTTGTGTGGAGGCTGTGTGATCCACTGTAAAGTTATGAGACTGTCAGTCCAGAAATATACTGCTGATATCATGATCTGCAAAGATAAGCTTACTTTTTGGTATAAGCAGGCTGCCAACTGAGCTGCACAGAGCTCCAGTCTGGGCAAAGTAATCTGCTTAAGTGGGGCCACTCTAGATTTGCTTGTCAGTAGTTGAACTTGTGTTTTGTGGCTTTCATCTTCAGATTTTATGTAGCATGCTGCTCCATATGCCTGTGGGCTGGCATCACTGAAAAAGTGCAGTTCTACATGACTGAAATTGAGTATTAGAGTGTTCCTTGGGATTCCGTATAATTCTACATAGTGAAGTTGTGAATATAGTTCATTCCAGGCCTTCTGTATGTCAACAGGAGCTTGCTGGTCCCAACCTATGTCATTCAGCCAAATCTGTTGCATAATACATTTAGCTGCAGAGATGATGGGGGCAATTAGTCCCTGAGGGTCATATAGAGTACAGATGGCAGATAGAATCTGTCTCTTAGTGGTAGCTGCTGGTAATGACTTCACTGTGTACTGTAGCAAGTCTTGTAATGGATTCCAGTGTAATCCTAATGTTTTGACTGTATTCTGCTCTTCTAAATGAGTAAGTGTAGCTTTAGAGAGCTTTTCTTGTGGCAGTGTTCTCAAAACTTCTTGTGAGTTGGAACAAAACTGTGTTAGGTTAAATCCACCTGTCTGTAACAGTTGTGATACTTCTGTGGCTGCTAGTATAGCTTCTTGCTCGGTAGAAAATGATGCAAGGAGATTATCAACATAAAAGCAAGTAGATAGCAATTTGGATGCTGTGGGAAATCTGTTTCTCTCATCCTCTGCCAACTGGTTGAGTACTCTGGTTGCTTCAAAAGCTGAACAGGCTTGTCCATATGTGATAGTGTTGAGCTGATATATCTTCACTGGAGTGGATTTAGAATGTCTCCAGAAGATTCTTTGGAAGTCTCTTTGCTGTGGCTGTACCATTACCATTCTGTACATTTTCTCTATGTCAGCACTCACAACATATGGGTGGCATCTGAACTTCAAGAGTATGGTGTAGAGATCAGGTTGTACACAGGGTCCTGTGTATAGGATATCATTGAGTGATGTACCTGTTGAGGTTTTGAATGAAGCGTTAAAAACTACTCTGAGTTTTGTGGTTTCTGAGTCTTCCTTTAAGACAAATTGGTGTGGAATATAATATGCTTCTGGGCCATCCTGGTAGAAACTTTCTTCCACTTGGGTCATATGACCTAGGGCTTCATATTGTTGCATGAAGTCTGAGTACTGTTGGAGTATAGCAGGCTGCTTATGGAGTCTGGTTTCATTAGAGAAGAAACGTTTCAGAGCTCCAGTTCTAGAGGCACCAAGATTATCTGTGGGCTTCTTGAATGGTAAGGTTATTGTGTAGCGTCCATCTTTATCTCTCTGTACTGTTTCTTGAAAATGTTGCTCGCATATGGAGTCTTCTTCAGATCTTACTGGTTGGATAATTTCTTCCATTTCCCAGAATTTCTGCATGTTCTTGTGGATTTGTTCTGTTATGCTTAAGTGGCAACGTGGTTCTTGTCTTCTACCCTGAGTGTAGTGTATTTGCCCTGAGAGAATCCAACCTAGTCTGGTCTCTCTGATGAATGCTTTATGTTTGTTGGTTTTGTTGATGGGTATAGTGTGTCCCATTAACAAGTTCCAAAATACATCTGCCCCTAGCAATATGTCAATGCTACCGGGTATGTGAAATCTGTTGTCTGCTAGCACAATGTCATTAGGAATTCTCAAGCTGGTGACATCTATAGGTGCACTGGGAATGTCTTTGGTAATCTGGTTAATGATGAGGCACTGTAGCTGTCTTTTATAGCCATTGCCATGGGCGTCACTTATCTGTATGTGTCCAATTTCCAAGATATTGGAGGTGTGTAGGTTTACACCGGTCACAGCTATGGTGGTAGGCTTGGTTTGTAACTGTAGCCTATCAGCCAAATCTTGAGTTATAAATGTGTGCGTGGCACCTGAATCCAATAATGCTCTGGCTTTTATGAGTCTGCCATTCTGAGCTTTGACTAGTATTTCTGCTGTGGCAAGAAATGTATGAGTTTTGGGCGTGATTTGAGCATTGTTAGCAAATGCTGTGCCTGTAGCATTGCTGCTGGTAGTAGCTGGAGATTGTCTAGTACCACTGTGGCTTTGGTTTCCGTTTTGTCTGTTAGGCAATCTACTAGTGTATTGTGTAGTTGCATGTTGCCTATATTCATTGCTGCGAACCTTGTCTTGGTGTAGCAGTGTGTGATGGCGTTGTTGGCATTTATAACAAGATGTAGATGTGCAGTTTCTGACGTGATGTCCTGCTCTGAGACAATTACTGCATAGTCTATTATTGTTTACAAAGTTCCATCTCTGTGTGTTATTGAGACTGTGAAAGTCTTCACATTTGTGTAACTGGTGATCTTGCCTGCACAGTATACAATTGTTGGCTGCATGGGCAACAAAGGTACGTGGGCTCACTTGTCTGTGGTAGATAGGCTTGTTCTGTGTATTGTGTACAGTTTTAGGCCTGCTGGAGCTGTCTGGTGTCTCCAGAGCTTGTCCCCTTCTCTGTAGGAAGTTACAGAGTTCTTTGAATGTGTTTAGCTGATCTACTGTGCCCTCTAGGCTCCATGCTTTGAGCGTAGCAGGGTCAAGTTTAGACGTGAGAAGATGAGTAAGCATGTAGTTCCATCTGAGGTTCTCTGGTGTGATAGATTCTATTGACCTAACCTGTCTGGTAAAGTGGTCAAGTAAGTCCATTAATTGACTGGGTGATTCCTTAGGGATCTTGCTATAGTCAATCAAAGACTGTAATAACTGTTGCAGTATAATTTTGTTGTTCTGAAACCTTCCATTTAGCAAGTTCCAGGCGGTTTCATAACCTTTAGCAGTTAATGGTAGTGTGTCAATGAGTTTGTTGGCTGGGCCTTGCAACGCTATTCTCAAATAGCGAAACTTCTGAACTGGATCAAGCGAATTGTTGCTGTGAACAAGTGAGATAAACAGTTCTCTAAATGGTAGCCAATCTGAATGCCTGCCGTTGAAGTGTGGCAAATTTATCTTTGGTAGCTGAACTCTAGGAGTGCAATTAGCTTGAGTGTTAGGTTGAGTTGTATCTTGAGGCTGAACTTGTGTCATGTTAGCCTGTGAGTACTGTGTTTCATAGTCCCTAATTTTTCTGCGAGCCATGCCTACAGTTGTGTAGTACGTCTCTTCGAAAGCTTGTCTTTCCCCTTCCCAGTTAGGGTCTGAGTCACATGTTTCTATCTTGTCCTGTATTTCCTCAAAGTCCCTTAATAATGATTCATCCTGTGATAGTCTGTGTGCAGTTTCTTCAATATTGTCTTGGTCGACTTGAACTGACAAAACATATTGGTAGAATCTAGTTAACTTTCCTTTGATGACTGCCCTCTTCTGCTTGTAGTTTTTTAGCTTGGAGGCATCTGTGGCAAGTACTTGTGAGTCTGGCATTGTGAGGGGTGGTGTATGACAGTGTGTTATAAGGAAGGCTGTCACTTACCTGATTATCCAGTAAGACTGTTGTCCCTTGCACTGCTCTACCAGAATTCTTGCACCTTTTCTTACCACTAGGCCTGCTATGACTGCTCTTAGTATGTGATGCAGTTAACATAGGCTGAAAATACAATAGAGTATTAGAATTGTACAAATACAAGTTATATTTTACAATCAATATACACTGTAGGTATGAGGAGTGGACAAAGTGATTATCCAAGGTGTGGATAGAATCCAGGCTCGTTGAGGACCAGAAATGTAGGTTTTTGGTCCGAAGAGTAGACGAAGTATATTTCCACGGCGTGGGTAGAATCCGGATCGGCAAGGACCAGAAATGTAGGGATCCAGGCCCAGGACTAGAAAGTAGGCTGGTGTCCCTAACAGAATTTGCAATAGGATTTTCGGAGGACCACTGGATTATAATCCAGAAAATATTTAAGTTTAGAATTGCAGGAATGTTGAAGGAAGCAGGAATAATGGATAGAGAGAATTGTTGCTTTATTCTTCTTATTCTTAGCTGTAATTGGCAATAACCAATGTTTTATTATGATCTGCTATCTTTGTTAAGTAGATTTCAGGAAAGTTGCCAGGTTGATTTATTATTATAATATAATATGGTTTATTTCCACAACAACAATTCAAGTAACTTTATTTTTTGTTCAAATAGTTACAATATAATAATTGAGCTGTATTGGCTCAGAATACTACTGCAGTATACTTTATCTGCAAGTAGGAAAAGAGAAGCTGCAAATATTTGCCAAAACTTCTTAACGTGATAAACACTGAATTACTACTTTATTACAAGCAAGAATGTTAGACCATATCTTCAGTCTTTAATAAATTGTTCAAGATTTAATACGGCAGCATCTTTGGCTTGCACGTAGTGAAAAGAGGAGCTGCATGGATGCCAAAACTCCCTAGCATTATACAAACAGTCTTTTACTTTAAATAACACAAAGATGCTAAGCCTTATTTGGCTTTTGTGTAATGATACAGTATTAGGATTTGAATTACTTAACTTTGTTTGTGATTACATCTGATGAGAATGTGACTGCATTTAGCCGGACTGAAGTTAAGGGATGTACAGTTATTGAAGCTGAAGTTCTGTGTTGCTGTGGATCATCCTGAACTGTGGCCAGTAGCGAGTCCTTCCGTGGCTGCAAGCTACGCTCCCTGAAGTTCTAGTGATGTCCAAATATCCACCTCCTGGTAGATTAAGTCGTGGCTGATAACGCTGTTTCCATGCTGAGTCGTGTAGAAACTGTACTATTATATATTCAGACTTGTGGTCTGTTGCTAAATTGGGCTGTGCCCTTACGAAGCGACGATCGGTGAGAGAGTGAGTGAAAGTCTAACGGCCAAAATGCGTTCACATAATCATCTTACAAAGAGTCGAGTTCTAGAATCCTATGGAAGGCGCTTCTAGAAGTATCCAGTAGCTTCCATCCGTAATTAGGGTACATTTAAAGAGAATGACATGCTGTAATTATTCTGTAACATAAAAAATTGGTATGTGAGCATTTGCATTATAATTGTAATGTATAATTACAGAGAAATTTAATATTTTTAATGCGGTGAATAATCGATCTATTCATAAAGCTGCTTCTATAATCGATTGCACTAATCGATATGACGCATATGAGTAAGCTAGTGTATTCTGGCTGTAGCGCCAAGTAAATGTTAATGAGCTGGCACTCGACTTATCGATATCAGTTCGATGTCGGCAATGCAGCCTTCTGTTGTTAATTGACATTAATTATATTATCTAATGATAATAGCTAATAGTAACAGGAATAAATATGCAGAATTATTCCCTAGATTATTACAATACAGAATGTAGTAAATATTTTCTTTTACTAAATGTAAATAAATAGGTACAAGAGTGCCAAGAATTCTGTCTACTGGTAATTGGCATCAGTGCCATCTAGTGATTTGTATTAATACTTCATTACTAGTAATTGCTATAAAAGTATAAAAAATAGGCTCTAAGCTGTACGAGCTTACATACTGGGGGGGGGCCCCAAGAAAATAGAAAAATTTACTGAGCAGGCAGTGGACACAGCTTAGATATAGGCCTTTTCAGAATAGAATTAGCAGTTTTGACTGTTGCTACTCTAACTTTACCATCTGGACCAGGATGAACTTCTAGAATCCTAGCCAGTGGCCAATTCATAGGAGGAACATTGTCCACCATTAATATAACTAATTGATTAGTTTTCAGATTTTGAGTTTCTGTGTTCCACTTCTGTCTCTGTTGCAAAGTATTTAAATACTCTTTGACCCATCTGGCCCAAATGCATTGTGACTGTTGTTCTAACAATTGATAGCGTGACAGCCTGGATAGGTTTATAGACTGTAAGTCTGGGTGAGGGATAGAATTCAAAGGAGCACCAATGAGGAAGTGTCCAGGGGTTAATGCCATGTAGTCTTGCGAGTCGCTGCTCATCGGTGTCAGTGGTCTACTGTTGATGATGGCTTCTATTCTGCATAGAAGTGTGCTGGCTTCTTCATAGCTGTAGATAGTGTCTTTCATCACCTTGTATAGAATAGTTTTCATGCTGCGGTTGGATCTTTCTACAAGTCCTGCCATGTGGCTTGCTCTTGGTGGCAGAAAATGGAATTGTATGTTTAGATTTGCTGCAAAGTTCATTATATCTGTGTTAGCTTGCTCCGTCTGGAATTGTTCATAGAGTTCACTCAGCTCTCGTGAGGCTCCTATGAAGTTTCTGCCATTATCCAGGTACAGGTGGGAAGGTAGTCCCCTTCTAGAAACGAATCTTTGCAAGGATGCAATGAATGCTGCTGAAGTGGCTGCTGTTACCAATTCAATGTGTACTGCTTTGGTACATAAACATATGTGCATACAGATGTAAGCTTTATATACTGTTTTGCCTCTCCCATGATCCTTTAAAGAGATAGGACCTACAAAATCTATGGCTGTGGTGTTGAAAGCTCGGTTGGGAGTAACTCTGGCTTGGGGCAAAGTTCCCATGATTTGCTGTGCTTTGACAGGGCTGTGTCTAAAGCATGTGAGACATCCTTTTAAGGCTGATTTTACAGTTTGAACTCCATGGATGGGCCAATACTGTTGTCTTAATGTGTACAGTATGCCTTGAGGGCCTTCATGTAAGTTTTTTAAGTGTGTGTCTCTGACAATGATGTCTGTTATGTGGTGCTTGGCAGGTGATATAATTGGACGTTTAGCATTGTAGTCTAAATCAGTATGGTGCAGTCTTCCACCTACACGAAGTATGCTATCTTTATCCAGATATGGATGCAGTGGCAATAGTGAACTGCTTCTAGAAACACAATTATTCTTTCTAATATGAGCCATGTCTTCTGAGAAGGCTTCTTTCTGAGTAGCATGTATGATAGCATTGTGAGCTTTATGTAGTTCTTGCAGGCTGATAGGGCCGACAAATCTATCAGACTTGTGTAGACAGTTGTGCTTGAATCTCAGAATATAAGCTGTATTCCGGAGTAGCTTTCTGAAAGAAGAATATCTATGCAAGTATTCATTGTGTGTACTTATAGTCATAAAGGCTTTTGCTGTTTTCTTAGTTTCTGGTATTTCTTCTGTCTGAAATACTTTGTCAGTGGTAGGCCAAAAACATTCATCTTGTGTTAGGAATTTTGGACCATTCCACCATAGAGTTTGGTTATGTAGCTTATTAGGTGAGACAGGTTTAGTGATGAGATCTGCAGGATTCTGCTGTGTTGGCACATATCTCCATTGGCCGTTTTCTGTAGCAGCTTGAATTTTGGTTACTCTGTGTGCTACAAAAGTGTTCCATTTGTGTGGAGGCTGTGTGATCCACTGTAAAGTTATGAGACTGTCAGTCCAGAAATATACTGCTGATATCATGATCTGCAAAGATAAGCTTACTTTTTGGTATAAGCAGGCTGCCAACTGAGCTGCACAGAGCTCCAGTCTGGGCAAAGTAATCTGCTTAAGTGGGGCCACTCTAGATTTGCTTGTCAGTAGTTGAACTTGTGTTTTGTGGCTTTCATCTTCAGATTTTATGTAGCATGCTGCTCCATATGCCTGTGGGCTGGCATCACTGAAAAAGTGCAGTTCTACATGACTGAAATTGAGTATTAGAGTGTTCCTTGGGATTCCGTATAATTGTACATAGTGAAGTTGTGAATATAGTTCATTCCAGGCCTTCTGTATGTCAACAGGAGCTTGCTGGTCCCAACCTATGTCATTCAGCCAAATCTGTTGCATAATACATTTAGCTGCAGAGATGATGGGGGCAATTAGTCCCTGAGGGTCATATAGAGTACAGATGGCAGATAGAATCTGTCTCTTAGTGGTAGCTGCTGGTAATGACTTCACTGTGTACTGTAGCAAGTCTTGTAATGGATTCCAGTGTAATCCTAATGTTTTGACTGTATTCTGCTCTTCTAAATGAGTAAGTGTAGCTTTAGAGAGCTTTTCTTGTGGCAGTGTTCTCAAAACTTCTTGTGAGTTGGAACAAAACTGTGTTAGGTTAAATCCACCTGTCTGTAACAGTTGTGATACTTCTGTGGCTGCTAGTATAGCTTCTTGCTCGGTAGAAAATGATGCAAGGAGATTATCAACATAAAAGCAAGTAGATAGCAATTTGGATGCTGTGGGAAATCTGTTTCTCTCATCCTCTGCCAACTGGTTGAGTACTCTGGTTGCTTCAAAAGCTGAACAGGCTTGTCCATATGTGATAGTGTTGAGCTGATATATCTTCACTGGAGTGGATTTAGAATGTCTCCAGAAGATTCTTTGGAAGTCTCTTTGCTGTGGCTGTACCATTACCATTCTGTACATTTTCTCTATGTCAGCACTCACAACATATGGGTGGCATCTGAACTTCAAGAGTATGGTGTAGAGATCAGGTTGTACACAGGGTCCTGTGTATAGGATATCATTGAGTGATGTACCTGTTGAGGTTTTGAATGAAGCGTTAAAAACTACTCTGAGTTTTGTGGTTTCTGAGTCTTCCTTTAAGACAAATTGGTGTGGAATATAATATGCTTCTGGGCCATCCTGGTAGAAACTTTCTTCCACTTGGGTCATATGACCTAGGGCTTCATATTGTTGCATGAAGTCTGAGTACTGTTGGAGTATAGCAGGCTGCTTATGGAGTCTGGTTTCATTAGAGAAGAAACGTTTCAGAGCTCCAGTTCTAGAGGCACCAAGATTATCTGTGGGCTTCTTGAATGGTAAGGTTATTGTGTAGCGTCCATCTTTATCTCTCTGTACTGTTTCTTGAAAATGTTGCTCGCATATGGAGTCTTCTTCAGATCTTACTGGTTGGATAATTTCTTCCATTTCCCAGAATTTCTGCATGTTCTTGTGGATTTGTTCTGTTATGCTTAAGTGGCAACGTGGTTCTTGTCTTCTACCCTGAGTGTAGTGTATTTGCCCTGAGAGAATCCAACCTAGTCTGGTCTCTCTGATGAATGCTTTATGTTTGTTGGTTTTGTTGATGGGTATAGTGTGTCCCATTAACAAGTTCCAAAATACATCTGCCCCTAGCAATATGTCAATGCTACCGGGTATGTGAAATCTGTTGTCTGCTAGCACAATGTCATTAGGAATTCTCAAGCTGGTGACATCTATAGGTGCACTGGGAATGTCTTTGGTAATCTGGTTAATGATGAGGCACTGTAGCTGTCTTTTATAGCCATTGCCATGGGCGTCACTTATCTGTATGTGTCCAATTTCCAAGATATTGGAGGTGTGTAGGTTTACACCGGTCACAGCTATGGTGGTAGGCTTGGTTTGTAACTGTAGCCTATCAGCCAAATCTTGAGTTATAAATGTGTGCGTGGCACCTGAATCCAATAATGCTCTGGCTTTTATGAGTCTGCCATTCTGAGCTTTGACTAGTATTTCTGCTGTGGCAAGAAATGTATGAGTTTTGGGCGTGATTTGAGCATTGTTAGCAAATGCTGTGCCTGTAGCATTGCTGCTGGTAGTAGCTGGAGATTGTCTAGTACCACTGTGGCTTTGGTTTCCGTTTTGTCTGTTAGGCAATCTACTAGTGTATTGTGTAGTTGCATGTTGCCTATATTCATTGCTGCGAACCTTGTCTTGGTGTAGCAGTGTGTGATGGCGTTGTTGGCATTTATAACAAGATGTAGATGTGCAGTTTCTGACGTGATGTCCTGCTCTGAGACAATTACTGCATAGTCTATTATTGTTTACAAAGTTCCATCTCTGTGTGTTATTGAGACTGTGAAAGTCTTCACATTTGTGTAACTGGTGATCTTGCCTGCACAGTATACAATTGTTGGCTGCATGGGCAACAAAGGTACGTGGGCTCACTTGTCTGTGGTAGATAGGCTTGTTCTGTGTATTGTGTACAGTTTTAGGCCTGCTGGAGCTGTCTGGTGTCTCCAGAGCTTGTCCCCTTCTCTGTAGGAAGTTACAGAGTTCTTTGAATGTGTTTAGCTGATCTACTGTGCCCTCTAGGCTCCATGCTTTGAGCGTAGCAGGGTCAAGTTTAGACGTGAGAAGATGAGTAAGCATGTAGTTCCATCTGAGGTTCTCTGGTGTGATAGATTCTATTGACCTAACCTGTCTGGTAAAGTGGTCAAGTAAGTCCATTAATTGACTGGGTGATTCCTTAGGGATCTTGCTATAGTCAATCAAAGACTGTAATAACTGTTGCAGTATAATTTTGTTGTTCTGAAACCTTCCATTTAGCAAGTTCCAGGCGGTTTCATAACCTTTAGCAGTTAATGGTAGTGTGTCAATGAGTTTGTTGGCTGGGCCTTGCAACGCTATTCTCAAATAGCGAAACTTCTGAACTGGATCAAGCGAATTGTTGCTGTGAACAAGTGAGATAAACAGTTCTCTAAATGGTAGCCAATCTGAATGCCTGCCGTTGAAGTGTGGCAAATTTATCTTTGGTAGCTGAACTCTAGGAGTGCAATTAGCTTGAGTGTTAGGTTGAGTTGTATCTTGAGGCTGAACTTGTGTCATGTTAGCCTGTGAGTACTGTGTTTCATAGTCCCTAATTTTTCTGCGAGCCATGCCTACAGTTGTGTAGTACGTCTCTTCGAAAGCTTGTCTTTCCCCTTCCCAGTTAGGGTCTGAGTCACATGTTTCTATCTTGTCCTGTATTTCCTCAAAGTCCCTTAATAATGATTCATCCTGTGATAGTCTGTGTGCAGTTTCTTCAATATTGTCTTGGTCGACTTGAACTGACAAAACATATTGGTAGAATCTAGTTAACTTTCCTTTGATGACTGCCCTCTTCTGCTTGTAGTTTTTTAGCTTGGAGGCATCTGTGGCAAGTACTTGTGAGTCTGGCATTGTGAGGGGTGGTGTATGACAGTGTGTTATAAGGAAGGCTGTCACTTACCTGATTATCCAGTAAGACTGTTGTCCCTTGCACTGCTCTACCAGAATTCTTGCACCTTTTCTTACCACTAGGCCTGCTATGACTGCTCTTAGTATGTGATGCAGTTAACATAGGCTGAAAATACAATAGAGTATTAGAATTGTACAAATACAAGTTATATTTTACAATCAATATACACTGTAGGTATGAGGAGTGGACAAAGTGATTATCCAAGGTGTGGATAGAATCCAGGCTCGTTGAGGACCAGAAATGTAGGTTTTTGGTCCGAAGAGTAGACGAAGTATATTTCCACGGCGTGGGTAGAATCCGGATCGGCAAGGACCAGAAATGTAGGGATCCAGGCCCAGGACTAGAAAGTAGGCTGGTGTCCCTAACAGAATTTGCAATAGGATTTTCGGAGGACCACTGGATTATAATCCAGAAAATATTTAAGTTTAGAATTGCAGGAATGTTGAAGGAAGCAGGAATAATGGATAGAGAGAATTGTTGCTTTATTCTTCTTATTCTTAGCTGTAATTGGCAATAACCAATGTTTTATTATGATCTGCTATCTTTGTTAAGTAGATTTCAGGAAAGTTGCCAGGTTGATTTATTATTATAATATAATATGGTTTATTTCCACAACAACAATTCAAGTAACTTTATTTTTTGTTCAAATAGTTACAATATAATAATTGAGCTGTATTGGCTCAGAATACTACTGCAGTATACTTTATCTGCAAGTAGGAAAAGAGAAGCTGCAAATATTTGCCAAAACTTCTTAACGTGATAAACACTGAATTACTACTTTATTACAAGCAAGAATGTTAGACCATATCTTCAGTCTTTAATAAATTGTTCAAGATTTAATACGGCAGCATCTTTGGCTTGCACGTAGTGAAAAGAGGAGCTGCATGGATGCCAAAACTCCCTAGCATTATACAAACAGTCTTTTACTTTAAATAACACAAAGATGCTAAGCCTTATTTGGCTTTTGTGTAATGATACAGTATTAGGATTTGAATTACTTAACTTTGTTTGTGATTACATCTGATGAGAATGTGACTGCATTTAGCCGGACTGAAGTTAAGGGATGTACAGTTATTGAAGCTGAAGTTCTGTGTTGCTGTGGATCATCCTGAACTGTGGCCAGTAGCGAGTCCTTCCGTGGCTGCAAGCTACGCTCCCTGAAGTTCTAGTGATGTCCAAATATCCACCTCCTGGTAGATTAAGTCGTGGCTGATAACGCTGTTTCCATGCTGAGTCGTGTAGAAACTGTACTATTATATATTCAGACTTGTGGTCTGTTGCTAAATTGGGCTGTGCCCTTACGAAGCGACGATCGGTGAGAGAGTGAGTGAAAGTCTAACGGCCAAAATGCGTTCACATAATCATCTTACAAAGAGTCGAGTTCTAGAATCCTATGGAAGGCGCTTCTAGAAGTATCCAGTAGCTTCCATCCGTAATTAGGGTACATTTAAAGAGAATGACATGCTGTAATTATTCTGTAACATAAAAAATTGGTATGTGAGCATTTGCATTATAATTGTAATGTATAATTACAGAGAAATTTAATATTTTTAATGCGGTGAATAATCGATCTATTCATAAAGCTGCTTCTATAATCGATTGCACTAATCGATATGACGCATATGAGTAAGCTAGTGTATTCTGGCTGTAGCGCCAAGTAAATGTTAATGAGCTGGCACTCGACTTATCGATATCAGTTCGATGTCGGCAATGCAGCCTTCTGTTGTTAATTGACATTAATTATATTATCTAATGATAATAGCTAATAGTAACAGGAATAAATATGCAGAATTATTCCCTAGATTATTACAATACAGAATGTAGTAAATATTTTCTTTTACTAAATGTAAATAAATAGGTACAAGAGTGCCAAGAATTCTGTCTACTGGTAATTGGCATCAGTGCCATCTAGTGATTTGTATTAATACTTCATTACTAGTAATTGCTATAAAAGTATAAAAAATAGGCTCTAAGCTGTACGAGCTTACATACTGGGGGGGGGCCCCAAGAAAATAGAAAAATTTACTGAGCAGGCAGTGGACACAGCTTAGATATAGGCCTTTTCAGAATAGAATTAGCAGTTTTGACTGTTGCTACTCTAACTTTACCATCTGGACCAGGATGAACTTCTAGAATCCTAGCCAGTGGCCAATTCATAGGAGGAACATTGTCCACCATTAATATAACTAATTGATTAGTTTTCAGATTTTGAGTTTCTGTGTTCCACTTCTGTCTCTGTTGCAAAGTATTTAAATACTCTTTGACCCATCTGGCCCAAATGCATTGTGACTGTTGTTCTAACAATTGATAGCGTGACAGCCTGGATAGGTTTATAGACTGTAAGTCTGGGTGAGGGATAGAATTCAAAGGAGCACCAATGAGGAAGTGTCCAGGGGTTAATGCCATGTAGTCTTGCGAGTCGCTGCTCATCGGTGTCAGTGGTCTACTGTTGATGATGGCTTCTATTCTGCATAGAAGTGTGCTGGCTTCTTCATAGCTGTAGATAGTGTCTTTCATCACCTTGTATAGAATAGTTTTCATGCTGCGGTTGGATCTTTCTACAAGTCCTGCCATGTGGCTTGCTCTTGGTGGCAGAAAATGGAATTGTATGTTTAGATTTGCTGCAAAGTTCATTATATCTGTGTTAGCTTGCTCCGTCTGGAATTGTTCATAGAGTTCACTCAGCTCTCGTGAGGCTCCTATGAAGTTTCTGCCATTATCCAGGTACAGGTGGGAAGGTAGTCCCCTTCTAGAAACGAATCTTTGCAAGGATGCAATGAATGCTGCTGAAGTGGCTGCTGTTACCAATTCAATGTGTACTGCTTTGGTACATAAACATATGTGCATACAGATGTAAGCTTTATATACTGTTTTGCCTCTCCCATGATCCTTTAAAGAGATAGGACCTACAAAATCTATGGCTGTGGTGTTGAAAGCTCGGTTGGGAGTAACTCTGGCTTGGGGCAAAGTTCCCATGATTTGCTGTGCTTTGACAGGGCTGTGTCTAAAGCATGTGAGACATCCTTTTAAGGCTGATTTTACAGTTTGAACTCCATGGATGGGCCAATACTGTTGTCTTAATGTGTACAGTATGCCTTGAGGGCCTTCATGTAAGTTTTTTAAGTGTGTGTCTCTGACAATGATGTCTGTTATGTGGTGCTTGGCAGGTGATATAATTGGACGTTTAGCATTGTAGTCTAAATCAGTATGGTGCAGTCTTCCACCTACACGAAGTATGCTATCTTTATCCAGATATGGATGCAGTGGCAATAGTGAACTGCTTCTAGAAACACAATTATTCTTTCTAATATGAGCCATGTCTTCTGAGAAGGCTTCTTTCTGAGTAGCATGTATGATAGCATTGTGAGCTTTATGTAGTTCTTGCAGGCTGATAGGGCCGACAAATCTATCAGACTTGTGTAGACAGTTGTGCTTGAATCTCAGAATATAAGCTGTATTCCGGAGTAGCTTTCTGAAAGAAGAATATCTATGCAAGTATTCATTGTGTGTACTTATAGTCATAAAGGCTTTTGCTGTTTTCTTAGTTTCTGGTATTTCTTCTGTCTGAAATACTTTGTCAGTGGTAGGCCAAAAACATTCATCTTGTGTTAGGAATTTTGGACCATTCCACCATAGAGTTTGGTTATGTAGCTTATTAGGTGAGACAGGTTTAGTGATGAGATCTGCAGGATTCTGCTGTGTTGGCACATATCTCCATTGGCCGTTTTCTGTAGCAGCTTGAATTTTGGTTACTCTGTGTGCTACAAAAGTGTTCCATTTGTGTGGAGGCTGTGTGATCCACTGTAAAGTTATGAGACTGTCAGTCCAGAAATATACTGCTGATATCATGATCTGCAAAGATAAGCTTACTTTTTGGTATAAGCAGGCTGCCAACTGAGCTGCACAGAGCTCCAGTCTGGGCAAAGTAATCTGCTTAAGTGGGGCCACTCTAGATTTGCTTGTCAGTAGTTGAACTTGTGTTTTGTGGCTTTCATCTTCAGATTTTATGTAGCATGCTGCTCCATATGCCTGTGGGCTGGCATCACTGAAAAAGTGCAGTTCTACATGACTGAAATTGAGTATTAGAGTGTTCCTTGGGATTCCGTATAATTCTACATAGTGAAGTTGTGAATATAGTTCATTCCAGGCCTTCTGTATGTCAACAGGAGCTTGCTGGTCCCAACCTATGTCATTCAGCCAAATCTGTTGCATAATACATTTAGCTGCAGAGATGATGGGGGCAATTAGTCCCTGAGGGTCATATAGAGTACAGATGGCAGATAGAATCTGTCTCTTAGTGGTAGCTGCTGGTAATGACTTCACTGTGTACTGTAGCAAGTCTTGTAATGGATTCCAGTGTAATCCTAATGTTTTGACTGTATTCTGCTCTTCTAAATGAGTAAGTGTAGCTTTAGAGAGCTTTTCTTGTGGCAGTGTTCTCAAAACTTCTTGTGAGTTGGAACAAAACTGTGTTAGGTTAAATCCACCTGTCTGTAACAGTTGTGATACTTCTGTGGCTGCTAGTATAGCTTCTTGCTCGGTAGAAAATGATGCAAGGAGATTATCAACATAAAAGCAAGTAGATAGCAATTTGGATGCTGTGGGAAATCTGTTTCTCTCATCCTCTGCCAACTGGTTGAGTACTCTGGTTGCTTCAAAAGCTGAACAGGCTTGTCCATATGTGATAGTGTTGAGCTGATATATCTTCACTGGAGTGGATTTAGAATGTCTCCAGAAGATTCTTTGG
Source organism: Ectobius pallidus (assembly GCA_964059195.1). Classification (NCBI taxonomy): domain Eukaryota; kingdom Metazoa; phylum Arthropoda; class Insecta; order Blattodea; family Ectobiidae; genus Ectobius; species Ectobius pallidus. The sequence goes on from CAXKWD010000003.1 coordinate 119,492,977, forward strand.
AAGTCTCTTTGCTGTGGCTGTACCATTACCATTCTGTACATTTTCTCTATGTCAGCACTCACAACATATGGGTGGCATCTGAACTTCAAGAGTATGGTGTAGAGATCAGGTTGTACACAGGGTCCTGTGTATAGGATATCATTGAGTGATGTACCTGTTGAGGTTTTGAATGAAGCGTTAAAAACTACTCTGAGTTTTGTGGTTTCTGAGTCTTCCTTTAAGACAAATTGGTGTGGAATATAATATGCTTCTGGGCCATCCTGGTAGAAACTTTCTTCCACTTGGGTCATATGACCTAGGGCTTCATATTGTTGCATGAAGTCTGAGTACTGTTGGAGTATAGCAGGCTGCTTATGGAGTCTGGTTTCATTAGAGAAGAAACGTTTCAGAGCTCCAGTTCTAGAGGCACCAAGATTATCTGTGGGCTTCTTGAATGGTAAGGTTATTGTGTAGCGTCCATCTTTATCTCTCTGTACTGTTTCTTGAAAATGTTGCTCGCATATGGAGTCTTCTTCAGATCTTACTGGTTGGATAATTTCTTCCATTTCCCAGAATTTCTGCATGTTCTTGTGGATTTGTTCTGTTATGCTTAAGTGGCAACGTGGTTCTTGTCTTCTACCCTGAGTGTAGTGTATTTGCCCTGAGAGAATCCAACCTAGTCTGGTCTCTCTGATGAATGCTTTATGTTTGTTGGTTTTGTTGATGGGTATAGTGTGTCCCATTAACAAGTTCCAAAATACATCTGCCCCTAGCAATATGTCAATGCTACCGGGTATGTGAAATCTGTTGTCTGCTAGCACAATGTCATTAGGAATTCTCAAGCTGGTGACATCTATAGGTGCACTGGGAATGTCTTTGGTAATCTGGTTAATGATGAGGCACTGTAGCTGTCTTTTATAGCCATTGCCATGGGCGTCACTTATCTGTATGTGTCCAATTTCCAAGATATTGGAGGTGTGTAGGTTTACACCGGTCACAGCTATGGTGGTAGGCTTGGTTTGTAACTGTAGCCTATCAGCCAAATCTTGAGTTATAAATGTGTGCGTGGCACCTGAATCCAATAATGCTCTGGCTTTTATGAGTCTGCCATTCTGAGCTTTGACTAGTATTTCTGCTGTGGCAAGAAATGTATGAGTTTTGGGCGTGATTTGAGCATTGTTAGCAAATGCTGTGCCTGTAGCATTGCTGCTGGTAGTAGCTGGAGATTGTCTAGTACCACTGTGGCTTTGGTTTCCGTTTTGTCTGTTAGGCAATCTACTAGTGTATTGTGTAGTTGCATGTTGCCTATATTCATTGCTGCGAACCTTGTCTTGGTGTAGCAGTGTGTGATGGCGTTGTTGGCATTTATAACAAGATGTAGATGTGCAGTTTCTGACGTGATGTCCTGCTCTGAGACAATTACTGCATAGTCTATTATTGTTTACAAAGTTCCATCTCTGTGTGTTATTGAGACTGTGAAAGTCTTCACATTTGTGTAACTGGTGATCTTGCCTGCACAGTATACAATTGTTGGCTGCATGGGCAACAAAGGTACGTGGGCTCACTTGTCTGTGGTAGATAGGCTTGTTCTGTGTATTGTGTACAGTTTTAGGCCTGCTGGAGCTGTCTGGTGTCTCCAGAGCTTGTCCCCTTCTCTGTAGGAAGTTACAGAGTTCTTTGAATGTGTTTAGCTGATCTACTGTGCCCTCTAGGCTCCATGCTTTGAGCGTAGCAGGGTCAAGTTTAGACGTGAGAAGATGAGTAAGCATGTAGTTCCATCTGAGGTTCTCTGGTGTGATAGATTCTATTGACCTAACCTGTCTGGTAAAGTGGTCAAGTAAGTCCATTAATTGACTGGGTGATTCCTTAGGGATCTTGCTATAGTCAATCAAAGACTGTAATAACTGTTGCAGTATAATTTTGTTGTTCTGAAACCTTCCATTTAGCAAGTTCCAGGCGGTTTCATAACCTTTAGCAGTTAATGGTAGTGTGTCAATGAGTTTGTTGGCTGGGCCTTGCAACGCTATTCTCAAATAGCGAAACTTCTGAACTGGATCAAGCGAATTGTTGCTGTGAACAAGTGAGATAAACAGTTCTCTAAATGGTAGCCAATCTGAATGCCTGCCGTTGAAGTGTGGCAAATTTATCTTTGGTAGCTGAACTCTAGGAGTGCAATTAGCTTGAGTGTTAGGTTGAGTTGTATCTTGAGGCTGAACTTGTGTCATGTTAGCCTGTGAGTACTGTGTTTCATAGTCCCTAATTTTTCTGCGAGCCATGCCTACAGTTGTGTAGTACGTCTCTTCGAAAGCTTGTCTTTCCCCTTCCCAGTTAGGGTCTGAGTCACATGTTTCTATCTTGTCCTGTATTTCCTCAAAGTCCCTTAATAATGATTCATCCTGTGATAGTCTGTGTGCAGTTTCTTCAATATTGTCTTGGTCGACTTGAACTGACAAAACATATTGGTAGAATCTAGTTAACTTTCCTTTGATGACTGCCCTCTTCTGCTTGTAGTTTTTTAGCTTGGAGGCATCTGTGGCAAGTACTTGTGAGTCTGGCATTGTGAGGGGTGGTGTATGACAGTGTGTTATAAGGAAGGCTGTCACTTACCTGATTATCCAGTAAGACTGTTGTCCCTTGCACTGCTCTACCAGAATTCTTGCACCTTTTCTTACCACTAGGCCTGCTATGACTGCTCTTAGTATGTGATGCAGTTAACATAGGCTGAAAATACAATAGAGTATTAGAATTGTACAAATACAAGTTATATTTTACAATCAATATACACTGTAGGTATGAGGAGTGGACAAAGTGATTATCCAAGGTGTGGATAGAATCCAGGCTCGTTGAGGACCAGAAATGTAGGTTTTTGGTCCGAAGAGTAGACGAAGTATATTTCCACGGCGTGGGTAGAATCCGGATCGGCAAGGACCAGAAATGTAGGGATCCAGGCCCAGGACTAGAAAGTAGGCTGGTGTCCCTAACAGAATTTGCAATAGGATTTTCGGAGGACCACTGGATTATAATCCAGAAAATATTTAAGTTTAGAATTGCAGGAATGTTGAAGGAAGCAGGAATAATGGATAGAGAGAATTGTTGCTTTATTCTTCTTATTCTTAGCTGTAATTGGCAATAACCAATGTTTTATTATGATCTGCTATCTTTGTTAAGTAGATTTCAGGAAAGTTGCCAGGTTGATTTATTATTATAATATAATATGGTTTATTTCCACAACAACAATTCAAGTAACTTTATTTTTTGTTCAAATAGTTACAATATAATAATTGAGCTGTATTGGCTCAGAATACTACTGCAGTATACTTTATCTGCAAGTAGGAAAAGAGAAGCTGCAAATATTTGCCAAAACTTCTTAACGTGATAAACACTGAATTACTACTTTATTACAAGCAAGAATGTTAGACCATATCTTCAGTCTTTAATAAATTGTTCAAGATTTAATACGGCAGCATCTTTGGCTTGCACGTAGTGAAAAGAGGAGCTGCATGGATGCCAAAACTCCCTAGCATTATACAAACAGTCTTTTACTTTAAATAACACAAAGATGCTAAGCCTTATTTGGCTTTTGTGTAATGATACAGTATTAGGATTTGAATTACTTAACTTTGTTTGTGATTACATCTGATGAGAATGTGACTGCATTTAGCCGGACTGAAGTTAAGGGATGTACAGTTATTGAAGCTGAAGTTCTGTGTTGCTGTGGATCATCCTGAACTGTGGCCAGTAGCGAGTCCTTCCGTGGCTGCAAGCTACGCTCCCTGAAGTTCTAGTGATGTCCAAATATCCACCTCCTGGTAGATTAAGTCGTGGCTGATAACGCTGTTTCCATGCTGAGTCGTGTAGAAACTGTACTATTATATATTCAGACTTGTGGTCTGTTGCTAAATTGGGCTGTGCCCTTACGAAGCGACGATCGGTGAGAGAGTGAGTGAAAGTCTAACGGCCAAAATGCGTTCACATAATCATCTTACAAAGAGTCGAGTTCTAGAATCCTATGGAAGGCGCTTCTAGAAGTATCCAGTAGCTTCCATCCGTAATTAGGGTACATTTAAAGAGAATGACATGCTGTAATTATTCTGTAACATAAAAAATTGGTATGTGAGCATTTGCATTATAATTGTAATGTATAATTACAGAGAAATTTAATATTTTTAATGCGGTGAATAATCGATCTATTCATAAAGCTGCTTCTATAATCGATTGCACTAATCGATATGACGCATATGAGTAAGCTAGTGTATTCTGGCTGTAGCGCCAAGTAAATGTTAATGAGCTGGCACTCGACTTATCGATATCAGTTCGATGTCGGCAATGCAGCCTTCTGTTGTTAATTGACATTAATTATATTATCTAATGATAATAGCTAATAGTAACAGGAATAAATATGCAGAATTATTCCCTAGATTATTACAATACAGAATGTAGTAAATATTTTCTTTTACTAAATGTAAATAAATAGGTACAAGAGTGCCAAGAATTCTGTCTACTGGTAATTGGCATCAGTGCCATCTAGTGATTTGTATTAATACTTCATTACTAGTAATTGCTATAAAAGTATAAAAAATAGGCTCTAAGCTGTACGAGCTTACAGAATCTTTAATCTTCTTTTCCTGAAAGCATGGCCTATTTTTTTGTTTTTTTTTTGTTTGTATAACTCCTTTTCTGGTCTCAGTTTGTATATGTTATTCTCCCAAATTGGTCCCATAATATTCCTTAAGATTCTCTTCTCTGTTTTGCTTATTCTTCTATCTACACTCTGTTGCATACAGAGCTTCTGGTAAAATTACAGTTTTATAATGTCTCAATTTAGCATTTTTGGATATTGATTTTTTGTTATAGGGCCTATATATTCATTGTTGCATGGTATGCTTTTTCCATTTTGTAAACTCGTGCTTTCATGCCCTCCTTTTCTATCGCTGTTGCCGTTATTACTTCACCAAGGTATTTGAACTTATTAACCCTCTTGATTATTTTATTTTGAGATATTGAGATATTATTATTATTATTATTATTATTATTATTATTATTATTATTATTATTATTATTATTATTATTATTATTATTATTATATAGACAGATCTCAGTTTGCCGACATTTCTGATGCAAAGCTGCAAGGTTGACGGTATTTGGATGCAGAATAAACTCCTACTGCAATATTGTTCTACTTGTCAGGATCATTATTAGCTGGTGTAGTTCATTCTGACTGAAAGGGCTCTTGTCTGGTCCAAATCCATTAACCTGCTTATTCATGCAAGTCAATATTCTCTCTCACAGCACCGCGACGGTTCCACTGCTGTGCACGAGGGGAATTAACCCCTTATCTTCTGGTCATTTTTTTACTCCATAACTTACTTATTTTATTACCAAATAATGGGCTTAATATTGGTATAATTCCCTTGCCTTTTAGATATGCTCTTCGTGAACATTTCATATTGTTACTTATAATCAGATTTCGGACTTTTAAGATGCTAAATTGCAAGTTTAGGTGCCTAATATAGGCTCTAAATAGGAAACAGGCTTTAAAAATAGGAAAATAGGCTCTAATATAAAATCGTTGATTCCATTTAAGTAGCCATTGTTTTATGTACTGCACAATCTGACCAAAAAATTCAGTGCAAACTGAAAATAAATGGTAAAATTTATAACCAGAATATACAAAAGATAACTTATTTGGAATTGTAAAGGAAACACGGAAAAGGGCAATATTAATTCTAAAATAAAAATAGATAGTTTTAGATCCTATAAAAGTATCAGAATGCACCAGTGTTTTTAACGATTCAAATCGGCTTGGCATAATAGAACTTTGCGCCCCACGCTGCTCCCCTTTCCACTCGCCTGGCAGCTTCCACCCCTCTCGGCTTCTTCCCGCGTGCCGCCTGCTCCACTTCCCCGCAACGCATACCTTCATGCCTGTAGCTGTTGCTCAACGCCGGTAATGCATAATTGCAATTGATATGTCACCTAATATTTAACAATAAAGAAAGCCCCTTCCACCTCCACATAAAATTCCACAATTATAAAAACGATCCTTCCAACAAAATAGGCTATTTCACAATACAAAAAATACCCTTGTACCATACATAATATTTCACAATTATAAAAAAACGCCGTATTATAAAATAAAATGTGGCTTAATTGATGCAGGAAAATTCCCTTGTACCAACACTACTTATAAAAACCGATTATTGCATTAAAACTCGTGAAATCCCCCTAACACAACTCTAATACACGAAAGCTTCCTTCAGTGCTCAACATTCACTCGTAGCGTAGTGGTCAAGACTCCTAGCTATAATGCTAGGGGTCCCGGGTTCGAATCCCAGTCGATCTAATATTTACTATTAGGAATAGGTCTCAAATAGGTAGGTAGGGTAAAGAGGAGGTGAGAGGAAGGAGACGGGAAAGGAAGAGAAGAAGATAATAAAGAAGAAATAAATTATTTTTTCTGCTTCATCAGTTCATTAAGAGATGGCGCCACCGTCACTACTAGTAGTTCAAATGCCGCCGCTAGGGGAGGGAGTTAGAGAGTTGGAGTGAGGGACTCGCATGGGGCGCAAAGTTCGGTTTTCTCGTAGGCTATTCATAAAGTCCGAAGTCTACATACATACATAACATAGTTCTATGACCATTGATAATGAACAAGGTTGGCGGTTTTATTCGGAACTATAGCAAAGGATTGAGTTATGTGCGCACAGGCAAGGGCATAACCAGGGGACAAGGGGGTCAGCTGCCCCTTTTCCGAAGTAGGAAAGAATAAAACAAAAAATATAAACAACAAATGTGTGGCTTATTAATCGATAGGCTGGTTGTTGGTATTTCAAATTTTGCAAGAATCTAATTATGAAGTAGAGACACTCGCGCCATCTGTGGAAAGGCATAAGAACTGCAATCTTAGGATTTATCATAAGATTTTGGAGAAAATATCTAATAATTCCTAACTTGGATTCCATCATATCATCTTTAGGAGTCAGATTTCTTTCAGACAAATCGCCTACATTTTCATTGACACATTTCAATCCGAGTAGGCCTAACATGAAACATGTTTCTTTGGAGGAATGGGAAAAAAGTGGTTAATCTTGTGTGCAACATTTTACCATTTTTACATCGACGGGGAAGGGGATTTCAAAATGTATGGTATGGTATGGTAAGGTGCATCTTTATTCTTACATACATCTTAAATACATTATCCATAGAATAAATCCAACGCACGGGCCTAGACGGCCGTTCGTGCTTTAACTATGCACATTTTTGGACAAAGAAAGAAAGAAAAAAATTAACACTAATAATACAAAACAATATAATACGAAAACTAATAATATAGTAATGCTATACAAAAAGATTGAGAAAAGAAAGAAAGAAAAAAAAAGTACTAATGACAGAAAAGATATGACAATAATAATACAATATAATACATAATAATACACAGACAAAGATTACTCCCCCTTCCCCTCCCTCCCATCCTTTTCTACCCTGAGCTGTCGGACTTTAGACATGAATTCCCCACCCCTTCGGAGAATTTTGTATCACTCAACAGCTCGAATATCGCCATGTGACCTCTGATGTGGAATGAGCCTCAGGTACAGGAAGCGCCAGATATCATTGATGTTTAAAATAAAAATCCCTTTAGGCAAGCCTACAGGCTGAGGTAGATTTCAAAGTGTTTTTGGTTTAATTTACTGTCGCTGCGTAGCACTCTTCTTCTTTAGCCTTGGCATGACAAACCCGCAATAATAATTGCAAAAAAGAGGAAAGAGCACTTTTTCAAACATTCAAATCTCGCCTTAAATGGGAGCTATCGAGAAACTAGTTATTGATTTGTAGAGTACTCATCAAGAGCTTTTCAATGATACCCCACAAGACGTGGTTTCAAAAATTTCGAATTTCCATCCCCCCACCCCCACTCGTACCCCCAAACCCCCGAATCGTTGGTGTCACTGTGAACTCCATAGGGAGTACTCTAATTTATTCAAACAAAGTTTCCCTCTACACTTCATAGGAGCCGAGATAAAAATGTTTTAAAATTTCAACCCCCTCCCCTGACCACCCCCTTGGGCCAATTTTGCTCAATAACAAACTTGCCCGAACTATTGGGCCTAGAAATAACATATTAAAATTTGGTTCAAATATCTTCAAAATTACGGCCGCTAGCGTGTAAAGAGAGAGATATACTGTATATATAAATATCACAATTTTTTTTTTTTTTTGAACGGGCGGTGGTTTCGTACTTAGGGGAGCATGAAACGTAAAGATATGAAAGAATTTTTCGAAAATCATGACATGGTATCCATTGCAATAGGTAACCTAAAAGAGCGATTTGTTTTTCCCGACCATTAGAAGGTGCTGCTGGTGTTACTCTCACAAACCTGCATAACAAGACTATATAGTGTTCATTTGCTCCCTTCGCAGAATTAAAACATGGCTAAGAAGCACTATTGGTGAAAATAGGTTAAATTGATTAGCCATGATTCATCGTCAATGGGTTTTTGCAAACCCCTACGATGGGACATAGGGCCTCCAAGTAAAGGTTTTCTTACATAGACTTACATTTTTATTCCGTGAGAGGACGAACGGTAAAGCCCATTGCCTCACAAATCCTTAAGCATTACTTGGACGTGAAAGGGCCGGGGAATTTTGTTCAGAGGTTCTAATTTAGACTTGGGGTTCTTTTACGTGCCGTAATTCTAAGATATCGCCCTCCCTAGCTTAAAGTACCTCCACGAGGACTCCATGCCCAGGACTTTTACGTCCTGAAAAATCCAACAACAGCGGCCGAGTTTGATCCCGCGACCTTCGGATCTAGAGGTGGCCCGTTACCTTCACACCACCCTTAGTGAAAATGTCGGTGACATTTAGTAAAAGCAATAGTTTCAAAATTGCAGCTAATCCTTGCAAACTATTGATCGTCACACAATACGAAATAAAATGTATGGACAAAATTAATAACTAATGACCTGGAAAAGAGCGACTTAGGGCATAGAATACCGTCAATAAGTTACACGGATAGCCTATGTCATTTTTTTTCTCTCGTCTGTATGTAATGGAATTATTTTTCTCCCAGCCCACAGCAGAGTATTTTAAATTTATTTAAACTGTTGCGAAATGGCTTATAGTACTGCTAATGTAACTACAATCCACCAAATAATACGAGAGAAGACTTGAAGTTATTATAGGTAGCAATTAAATGTACATATCAAGATTATTGTTGTCTGTTTGATGCGGCTATTTAAGGGTATATGTACGTGAACTACCACAAAAATATAAAAAAAAATGCAGGTTCTAAAATATTAAAATTTTACAAGAAAATGAACTCAAAAGAGGACTAAAATTACAGGATCATATAAGAAGGCTTACTAGAACATAACTAGCTGATAAAAGTATTAAAAATTGACCAAGTTATTTTTAAATTACATGTTTTATAGGAGCATGAAAAAAATTAATTCAGATGCACTTATCACTTCCTGTAGAGATAGCATTTTTCTGGTTTCTCTGACACCTTTTATTTTTTTAATGCATATAATGAACATATTTTTCTACAAAGTAGACTACTATTGTACCGCTAACGTTAGTATTTTTAATGCAATTAATTTTTATATATCGCATATAAAATATATTGAAATTTGATCAATATTTCATTACACATTTTCTTTAATTTTATACCTATGGGCATCATTGTAGTCTACTTTATGCATATATGCATGTAAAATTAGTGTAAAAAATTTCAGCCTTCTATCTCTAATGGTTGTGGAGCTATCTAACAATATGTGTGAAAAATAAGAGTTACCGGGAAATTCAATTTTAAGTTCATAGTGGTGCCAGAATTTTCTCCGCAAAAGTTATTTTACAGGCCTGAACATTTAAAAACATTGCCGTATTTATGAACGGAAGTTAAATCGCAATCTCTTCTTCTTCTTTCCCTGAGTTTTACCTCCCCTGCTATAAGCGCATTTAGGCAGCCCACGCCGCCCGGGCCTTACAGGACCGCGACACGTTGGAGAAGGAATTTATATGGATCACATAGATACTTTTTTGACCAGACACGGACATGGAAGGCCTCCCCGGATGAATGATCAGCTCAATGTCGGGGCCACCTCCGAGACAACACGAACATATAAGACGATACACCAGCCACACATACTCAATCCGAACAAGGTAAGGAAAGCCCCCTAGGAAACTTGTCCCGACCAGGAATCGAACCCGGGCCTGCTGAGTGAGGAAAGCGAACGCACACTCGTCACCACAGCGGTGAACCCAAATATTAAGTCATGTAAGGTTTGGGAAAACAGCTATGAGTTATGAAAAATTCATTATAAATTAAATGTAAAAAAAAAAGTCGGTTTAGTAGCCACTTTCTTCGTTTGGAAAATAGCCATTTTTCCATTAAAAAGTATTTTCTGCAATGATTTACTGGGAATTCTTAGTACTATAAAATCCCTTCTTTGAAAAAAGTAAATAGCATTTTGGTAAGTAATCTACGAAGAAAAGCAAGATTTTATATATTCCGACATTTATATTTTCAACGTTATGCTACAAAATTGTTTTAAAAGGGGCAATAATGAATAACGGGTACGCCGTAGCGTAGTGGTTGAGGCGTTGCGCTACAAACCGGAAGGTCGCAGGTTCGATCCCCGATGAAGTCATTGGAGTTTTTTAATTGGCCTAATCCTGCTGGTGGCACTATGGTCCTGGTCATTGGAGTTTTTAATTGGCCTAATCCTGGTCCTGGTCCTGGGGTCGACACAGCCTCTAACAGGAGCAATCCTGGGGTAAAGGCGGCGGCGCGTAAGGCTGACCTTACCACCTCTACGTGCCAAATGTCTAAACCTGGGAGCCTCAACCTCCTGGAACCCTAGAGGGCCTGTACAGGGAAGACTTTACTTAATAATGAATAAGGGATAAGATCATGTAAAGGTTAGCTCTACACAACACCGACACTTAGGCTAAACAAAATCTCTCATGTATTAAAAGAAGGAAAGTTTAATCAACTTGTAGGCCTATGTGTTGATCAAGATGGGAAAATTAGCCTATGTGAATAATTGCTGTGCTACCAAGTACTGTACATAATAAATAATTTAGGTCACTGAAAAACATTGAATATATGCTTATGATGTAGATAAATAAAGACTGTTCCGTCCCTCTGCCCATGTACATTCTTTGCATCTCCTAAAAGTAAACTTTCTCTCAAAACATTATAAATAAACAGTGAAAAGCAAAGTAGTTCTTATTTACTCCGTTGTAAATTCTTAAACTTGTGTTATAACAGCAATTCGTGTACTTTAAACTTAGACAATATTTTCATACAAATATCATCGCGGTATTCTGTAGGGGCATGTGGGAGGTGCAATACAACCTCAGTTTCGTTTGACCTTTTTACATACGCTTGCTAACAACAAACTTGTAATGGATAAAGTTGAACTTAACTTGGTTTTGCCGAGTCTGTGTTAAGCGAAGAATATTTATAGAACTTGCTTGCTCTCTAGAACAAGCCTCTAACTTCATATTATGTTAAAATTTAAATAAACTAGCTTGTACGGTTTTATTTATTTTTTATATTTATGTTATAATCTTACAATCTTGTGTTACAATCCGGCTCAGTTGAAGTTTTGCGTTGAATGTTATGAACCTTCATAACTGAGACCGGATATTAGATAAAATGCCTATTGTTAATCGTTGAATTGAATTGAATTGAATAGGCGCCCTTAAGGCGGGAGGCGGGGTGGGAACGCCCCTAAAAACCGAAGCCGCAGGCTTTTTGTACCTACCTCCGGGGTGGAATGAGTTGCGTGCCCATAGGCCGCCCGGGACCGCAGATTCCCCCGCAGACCCCCACGGAGCCCCCCTACATCCAACAAGCCTTATTACCATGCCACGTGTGCGCCACCCCCTTCGGTCCCTCCAACCGGAGCCCCGACAGGTCCGCGACACACACCACCAACAACATCTTGACCAAAAGCAGCGTGGAGAACGGGAGAGGCCTCCAAAAGGCGCTGACTGCCAAAGCAGGCCCGATACCGGAAAGTGGAAACGGGATGATGATGAAAAGGGGGAAAGGTGAGATGATGTGGAGAGTGTTGGTGGAATGAGAGGAGGAAACGGGAGAAAACCCCCCAAGGCACGGCTTCGTCCACCACGAATGACACACCCGCCGGCCCCGAGATTTGAACTCAGGACCGCCAGCATGCCAGGCTCACGCTTGTTAACCGTTACAGATAACCTATTAACTTATATTAAGTTCAATTTACCACCCTTTGAACTGTTTTTCTTTTCTTTCTTTATTTGTCGTAGTTTTACCTCTCCCTTTTAGGATTTAAGCGACCCAAGCCACCCGGGCCTTCTAAGAAAAAACTGCATTTTATTGAAAAATTAGATAAAAATGGTTGAAATGCATGCAATTTGCATCTCATGATTTCATATCATGTTGTAGGCCTATATTACTTAAATTGACTTATACCCACTGTCAGATGCCTTTCTAAATTATCGTATGACTAGCATGTGCCCGCGGCTTCGCCCGCGATAATTATTTCAAAAATTAAAAATTAAGAGCATAATAGTTAAATCATTATATTTATTAACACCTAAATCACGTGGACTACATACCACGATTAGATAGCATCGGCTGATAAAAGCGACCTCAGATTCGACTTTCTTGGCCCAGAAAACCTCTGTATAGTGAGATTCGTCCAAATAAAACAACGTTTGACCATATTTAGGGCTTACAACATTCAAGCGATCGCGAAAGTTTTATTTTCAAGGTATGACAAAAATAGCCAAAGCCAACTGTAATTGATTTGACATTGAAATGTATAACTGAAAACTTATGTTTTGAAAACGCAAAAAACACACGTTTTTTGCCCGTTTTTCACTCATAACTCACGAACGAAAACTAAAATTAAAATTCCGGCTTCGCGGTGCATTTTTCGACCCTTCAGCCCACCTATGTTTAAAATTTCAGATCTCTGCGTTCAGTAGATTTCCCTGGACATCGAGGACAGTTCCTTTTATTAATATAGATAATATGAATTATAATGATACCTTCTCTTTTTGTCAAACATCCATTTAATTTAATCAATATGTTCTATGAATTTGTTTCGATAATTCTATGCAAAAAAGGATTAAGTATTTTCAAAAACATTTAATTTTTGGCATTTAGAATCAGAATTTTTCAAAATCCCTTCTTAGTGAGCACCTACATTATGAAACGAAGGTACTGTCAAAATTCCAAGTCTCTACCTGTTATAGTTTAGGCTCTACGTTGATTCCTGTCAGTCAGGACAAAGCCTTTTATATATATAGAGATGACGATTTTAAGTAGAAGTGCTTCTACCGCATTTGTCTTTATTATCACACTTGCTCTCTGACAGGAAGCATAATCTAAAAATGGAAAATTTGAAAAATAATATTGATAGCCTATTATGAGCCTCAATCAATGAGTGTTAATGATTAGCATAATATCTTGTGTGTTGGAAGTGCTTCAGTGCACTAAATAAACCATCATTATTGTTCATACAGTGTTTTGGTTGATCCCTCTATATTATGTGTTAATCTACTTGTATCATGTAAATTATTTTGAATAAATACGGTACTGCATGATTTAAATGTTTTATTTCAATTGGTAATCCAAAATGTGTTCATATTTCGCGACCTACTGTCTCCATTTGCATGCAGCCGTAAATGTTTTTAGTACATACTTTCAGAGTTTTAGTGCCTATATTACTTGCTTATTCTGAATTTTTTATTGCCTTTTCACCTGTCTATTTTGAACTTTTTAAGTGACTAACGTACGGTCTCGAGTCATAATGTCGATGTATGTAGATGTAGATTTCTCGTCCTGTAGATCCTGTGTTGAGCAAGACTCAAGGATATAGAACACGTCAGATCATGCATGTTATAACAAAAATACACAAAACTGTAAGCTGCCAAACTTATTCAAGCTGGAAATATTCATCAACATTGTAGAAGGTGCAAGTTATTAAACATTCCTTGATATATCTTTTGAAAGATTTGTATTTACTTTTAATTCAAAATAATATAATGTTTATTGGAAGCTTATTGTGTATTGGAAGCTTATTCTGTATTGCAGAATAACAAGCACCCTTCTGAATGAGTTTTAATGAATTAGCTGGTCCATGTAAATCATTAATGTACGTCCATGCACACTGCAATTCGTTTGAAATTTTTCAATATTATATACCACATAACACATAACAGAGTATATTATACTCCCCTGTGAGATTGGGGACTTTAAATTTTTCAAATAGCGGTTTACAAAATTCCCCCCTTTTTTTCCTTTCCAGATATTATTCTTATTGATCGTTTTTTGTAATCAAAATATTTTCTCCACATAGGAAGAGTTGCCCCAGAATGATTCCGCACTTTATTGCAGAGTGAAAATATGCAAAATATACCATGAGTAACGCATCGTGTTGTAATATATCATTCAAAATTCTTAAATCTAAACACGCTGATATCAGTTTTGGATTTATCATTTCAAAGTGTGTCTTCCAGTCAATATTTTGGTCAATTTGTAGTCCTAAGAATTTTATATTGCTAATTTCTTCTATGATTTGTGTTTAATAATTAATTATAAGGTTTGATATACATCTATGTTTTGTTCTAAATATAATAAAGTGGGTCTTTTCAATATTAAGTGATATTTTATTAGCTATAAACCAAGCAATTAATTCGTGAAAAGCCTTTTTAGCTATTCTCGATAAATATTCTTGTGCCTTTCCTGTTACGAGTACACTAGTATCATCCGCAAAAAGCAATACCTCTGATTCGTCACTTAAGTTATATGGCAAGTCATTGATGAAAATTAAAAGGAGCAAAGATTCTAGTATCGATCCCTGGGGTACTCAGAAGCGCCGACTTGAAAATATGTCTGGGGGGGCAAGAACTGGATTTTCAGTAGCTATACATAGGCCTTACATGATAAAATCTTAAATCTTGGGGGGGCAGAAAGTACATTGCCCCCCCTAAGTCGGCGCCTATGGGGGTACTCCACTTTTAACAGCACCTAAGTTAGATTCAGTTCCATTTTGAGTTCTATCAGACGGGTATGATAAGGGTTAAATTATCAAACCCATAATGACATAATTTTCAAAGCAAAATTCCATGATTTATAAAGTCAAATGCTTTAGCCAGTCGTAGAAAATTCCCAGAGCATATTTATATCTATCTAACCCTTCCAATATTTCTGCAGTAAGTTGAAATGTAGCATTCTCGGTGGACATGCCACTTCTAAATTCAAACTGAGATGACTGCAAACTAATCTCGACCACGAATTGAATTAGGCCTGTGATCAACTACTACAATGTGCATTTTATTTTGTTTGACTAGAAGGATGCATTTGTCGTGTCACCGGGAGATGCTTAATTCGAATATAAAATGTCCGCTAAATTCGACAGTCTCAGCCGGGCCAGTGTAATGACCAGGGCCCGGATTCTGATGACCTAAAATTGTTTGAAAAATGACCTTTAAAATGACCCTACATTTTAAAGAAAATGGCTTAATAATTATAAAGAATGACCTAAAAACTGATATTTTACTTATAAAAATTATTATTGTACACACAAAGTTATAAACTAATTGTACATAATTGTAAAAACGGTAAATGCAGAGAGGAGTTGTAGGTCGAAAAACTTTGTTTTTTTGTTCTTGATTGGAGCATTTGAGAAGAAAAGTAAGAATTCTTTTTAAAAGTAGATCCTACAAAAATTTTGCATTATAGTAACCTAGTAATTTATTTAAATATTACCCGCATGGGAAAAAAAAGCTTGTAAACCCTACCGCATTAAACAAACAACACTTCAGAGACAGCTCTCGATGTAAATGCATGAAAATGACTAAATAATGAAGAAAATGACACGAAAACTATAAAATAATGACATAAAATTGAAATAAATGCCCTAAAAATATAAAATCGCATAAAATGACATAATAAATATGCATTTCTGTAATCTAGAGGCCATGGTTAGGATTTATCTACAAGTTGGCAATGTCTATGCAGCATCAATAAAAAGATGACATGTCATTAGAATTCGGGCCCTGGTAATAACGCTGTACGTATTCTAAGCATATACATAGCGCAGTACATAGGCCTACTTATTGTTTCTTTTACATATCCCAAAGAATTATCTTTTGATAGGCAGCATTCTACAGTACAATGTTAATTATATTTGAAATTACATTTTTGTTCGACCAAACTGCATTTCACTTATTATTTGTGAATTAACGGTATCATAATGATATTCATTTCGAAACTGTTTTGCATTATGACATTGGTGTGGTATCGATTATTATCGAATACGGAACGATCTTAAAACCTTAGGAGTAGCAACTGAAAACCGCAAAATAAATAACCTGTATTTTAAACAAAATCAATTCTGTTCGTTTTAATTTTAATTATCATACTAAAATGAATTCATTTCGTGTTGTCGGAATCTTCTGGTTTCAAGAAAAAGACCAAAAAGAAGTTTGGATTTGACCAGACGCCATGAGCTGCTATCTGTCGAAGAAGGCAAGACATATTGTGAATCTAGAATCTCAAAACGAAAATTTAATTATGGTCGAACAAAAACAATCGTATGCCACTTGCCTATAATGGTAGTTATATGATAGTCGTATGAAAATTACGAAACTAGCTATGCTGGTTTCATAAACATAGCCTATTCTATCGTAATAAATGCCATTACAGGTTTGTTGCATAATATGCTATTATATGTTGCAAAACATTTAGATTAACAAACTTAAAGATACAAACTGAGTTAAAATTATAGTACTCAATGAAAAATTGTAATAAATGAGACAGTTCACGTTCAGACTATTATTACAGCAGTGTTATATTAATTACAATAAAATAATTTAAGTTGTAAATATAACAGAATTAAAAATTCAGATGGATAAACATTAACTCTATCTGATACTCATAACACTGAACTTTTTATATAAGCAAAGTATGAAAATGAACAATTCCGGCATTTCCTGTTTAGCCAAAATATTGATATCCGACGAGAAATCCTTAACAAATTATTTATTTGCACGATATAACTTTCATTTTATGACTGATTCTTCGTTTACATACTCAAATAATAAAAAACGCACAGTGAAATTTAATTTTACAAATTAATTTTCGTTTTACTTCAATACTTATGTATCCGCCCTTTGGGCCATTTTTTTTTTCTGATGAGGCAACTTGCGTCATACTTTCCCTAATGGGCGGCCCTACATCCTGGCTTTTTCTTTAAATTGAGGACGCAGAAAGTTAAAGATATTAAATCAACAGTGATCGTATCCATAGGCGTTATAACCCCCCCCCCCATTGATTAAAAGTGGGAAAATTGTACTATTTATTTCATTATTGTGATATATCACCCTTTTTAAAAATCTGCTTATAAATGACTTAATATGAGTTTAAAGCGTGGGAAGCTTAAAACTCGTTATTGTGCATCTTAATTTTTAAAATTTTCCGGGGGGAGGACCCCGGAACCCCCCTCTCCAGATGTTATAACCCCCCCCCCCCATATGGTCGGCCTGGTTACGCCTATGATCGTATCAAGGAACTCCTAGGTTCAGCCAGTGTCGGCAAATAATTACTTGGCAGATCGGTTAACTGGTAAATTACTTTTTATAATGACAGCGTGACTATAGGGCTCATAAGTCTACATGTTATGTAGTGCATTTAAATAGAAACCTTGTTCCTGTGCTACAAAGGTTAGTTCAAATTATTTTGCATATAGCAGCGGTTTTTCTCTTCCAACTTCCCTTCGTTTCAGAGAAATCTTTCTTCGCTACCGCTTCTCCTTCGTATTGGAAAGTAATTTAGTTCCTTTCTTAAAAGGCTTATTGTCTTGCTTCTCGGGCCGCAACGGTATTCTTGCAGCAATCAATAATAGCGTTTCTTGGTTTTTGTTTTTAAAAACTGTATTCACTTTTAGTCATGAAACTTAGTTAGACTTACTCTCATCCTCATTCATATACTGTATAGTCTATTATTTACGAGTATGTTGTCATTTTACTCTTTTCGAAAAGAATTCTGGGTCATTATGTATCAGTAAGATATCAATCGATATTTTTTTTCACTCTGGTTTGATTAATTTGCATTCCATTGAGTTTCAATAGCCTACGTATTTTGGCTAAAATGTATAATTAAAATATATTTTAAAATAGAACAGAATACTTCGTTCCGATATCTTGATCAAAAGCCCCATAGGCAATTCATTTTTTTTGTTTTGTTTTTTGTTTGTTTTTTTGTTTTGTTTGTTTGTTTGTTAATCCTTTTTCTTCTTCCGTACTTTAAAGTGTCTTCGGCTCTTCTTTCGTTCCATCTTCCCTTTCAGTTGTGTATTTCTAGAATCCATTTCATAAAAAATATGGCTCTAGTAGTTTTTTGTCCATTTCCATAAGAAATTTGCATTCCCTCACATTCATTCAATGAACAGTTCCTACCTTAAAAATGAAATAATTGTTAAGTGCTACCTTAAATACTTAGCTAAATTCCAGTTTACCTGGTTTTCGTCAAAAAAGGGGATAGTGCGAAAGATTCACATGTGTTACTGGTCGACGTGTGTTCCTGTAAGTAGGCCTTGCGCTGAATGTAAGATAATGTGGAAAGAACGTTAGTGACCTATTTTTACTTTCTTATAGACTACAGGTCTGAGTATAAAAATTTAAAGGTGCTTAATTTAGAAGAACCAAATTACTGGTGAGTACGGGTGTGTAAATGCCATCTGTAATTGAAAGGCTAGCTTAAGTTTCAGGGAACCTTCCAGAATTCTCACTGGTTGGAACGAGCAGTGCTAGTATATTCTACCGACTTAACAGGTATTGAATTGAGACTACACATAAAAGTACTACAGTGATATTAATCAGAGTGGCAGTCCAAGCATGGATGCGCAGCAGATGCAGACGAGTCCAATAAATATTCGTACTGCGTGGAGGGGTGTATGGGTCAGTTGTGTCGTTACCTTCAGTGCGGTAAGACCGTATAATGCAGTTAAAAACAAGATATCTTGTTACAATCGCTTCTCTTCTCGCTAGTGCAGTTCAACATTCTTACCCCTCCCCATGATTCCTTCCACATGCGTCATTTCCCCTCACGCGCATCTGGCTGCCGCCTCCGATTAATACCACTGTACATCCGTACGCAGCAGGTATGTAGGCCTATAGTTAGTGTGCAGAAGTTTCAGACAGTGGAATGGCCTTGAAGAAAACAAGTGCAGTATGTGTCTCAGCGGTCTGTCACACAGAGCTTCGATCGAGCAAGATCAATCGAGTGTAATCAAGCGCTCTCGTCTACGTTTTTGTTCCTTGTCACACAGCATCGAGCGTCATCAATCAACGGAAATATTATAGGTTGTGTACCTATATGATTTTGCTAGGTATACTCATCACTGTATATTAGAGGTAAAGTATATTATTTTATTAGGCATACGTCTGCTTATCTCCTGCACAGTATCATACGACATGTGTTGGGATGTAGGGTTTAATATTAGGCCTACTTTCTCAGGCTACATCTGTTCACTTCAAGCAAATACAATCTAGACCAATACAGGACACTTTGCGATATATCGGGGGACAATATTTTGAGCACCATCTAGCGGCCCAACCTGCTACTACTGAATACAATTGCAGTATCTAGATACATATATGTTGAACAGTTTTTAATAGAAGAGCCGAAATAGCCAGACTCGGCATGTTATGAATAAGGGGTATTTACCTAATGGCTCAGAATAGCATATTACAGTTTATATATGTTTTGAATATATTAATTTTGCCCCAAGTTTCTAGGTTGTGCCACCAGGAGTGCTGCAAAATCTGTCCCCCGTTTCTCTACCAGTAAGTGTCCGGTATTGTCTCTATAGTATTTGCTTCAAGCTCCACCCGCCGGCCGAGCGAAGAGGTTTGTTTGTTGTAGTTCGATCGACAACCGCTAGGTGCTACAACTCGATGTACCTATATATTTGTATGTGTACAATTAAATGACATAAGAACACATCGTTTTAAGCGCCTTAATTGATGATTCGTGTAATTCTATTTCATTCAAATGTGAGTCTAAAACTACGTTATTGTGCAAGTTAAATCTTCCAGCATCAATTCTGAAATTCAGAAGCTTCGGAGTGCTGCCGTCTTCACTCACCATTTGCCATCGACTGTCGCTCATAAAACGGACAGGTTTGATTTCACAGACCAGTTGATCCCTCTCGCTCGTTGCTGATCGCTGGCGATCGTTATATCAATCAGTTGGTTGCTGTCGCTCGATCTGATTAGTGTGACAGCCCCCTTACTCTAGCGCATTAAAATGGCTTTGCACTTAGGCAACTAGCAGCAACCAGATTGCCCGCCGCATGCGATCATTGGTTGCTACATATGTTTCCTTGCAGTATTCTTCGAGGAGCAACCATTGCCGCATGCGGCTGGGGGTTTTACACCTTTTGCGGCTAGTTCGAGGAGTTGCTGCCACATTCAGTTTGTTCCGAAATGGCATTAGTCATTACACACAGATGCTGCAGCAGCTTACTTCATTTTGAATAGGAAACGAAAGAAGCAAAAACGCAGATGATTTTAGTTCGAAAAACAGTTTGTGAATAGTGAAGTCTGAAATGACTTTTTAAAATCATGTCGGATCATTGTCCAAAAATTTCACTCGTATGAATAGTCATTACTTCGACCATCTCCTAGATTTTGTAGCTCCCACCATATCGAAAACTGATACGAATTTACGTGGAGATTGGAGAAACACTTGCCAAAATGATACAGGCACTGTGTCACTTCAGAGAGTTCCCAGAAGACCATCAGGAGAAGCACACGCTGTTAGGGAAGAGTTTAGGGCATACTTCACCACAAGGGAAGGAAAAATGCCTTGGTAAGACAATTTCGTTTAAAGATTTTTAGCTGGGCTTTTTATTAGTTTTTATTTATTTTTCGTTAATTTTAGAATAAATATTACACAATAATACCTGGAAGATCACCCGCGTGATCTAGTGGTTAGGATAGCTGGCGACGGATCCGCAGGCCCGGGTTAGATCCCAGATTTTTCTAAGGTAAGAGGTCTGGAATGGGGTGCACTCAGCCTCGTGATTCAAAGAGCTACTTGATTAAGAAGTAGCGGATCCGTTACGGAGACCATCATTAACTGTCGTGGGTGACGATATGCTGGCCACATGCCCCCAATCCCGCCATCTGCCTATGTGGCAGATGATGCAGGGGTTGGATGGTAGGTTTAGTCCAGGGATGCAGCATCACTGAGTAAGTTTTACATGAAAACCTCCTTCATCCGGCTGTAAAACGCTGTGCATATAATTCTCTATTATTAGAATCTCTTTAGAATTGTTTCTTAAAATTTAAGAATACGAATATAAATTATACTAATTACAAGACTGATTGTGAGTTACATAACTTACGACGGTATACGAAGCCATAAGGAAAAGTATATATCAGCGTTCTGAGAATAGATCAGTATGATGGTGAAGCTTCCGGGGGGTGATAAGAGAGAGATTAGAAGTTGAGAAGGTAGTGCAAAACTGATGTCTCAGTTTGGAGTATGTATTTAAATCTCACAACACTCTCCTTTCCTTGCATAATCGTCAGTTAGAGACTTGATAGAATCATAGATACCGAGTGCTTAAAAAAAAATGTATACACACTTTGAAGTGTCATAGAAAATCTATTGTGCGTTCAACAAGGTTAAATTTCTGAAAATGGAAAGCTTAAAGTCCAATTTGAAAAATAAATGACTTTCTGATGAAAATGTGATTAATGTTCAAATGTTCAAAATGGTGGCCTTCAGCATCAATACATTTCTGAGTACGAGTCACCACTGATTCCGTTCATCGTACCAAAGTGTCCAATGAGATTTCTGCACACACCGCTTGAATCTCATTCCAAAGTTTAAGTTACGTAGTTTACGTTTGTACACTTCATCTTTTACTGTGCCCCCATAAGAAGAAATCCAGCGGCATAAGGTATGGAGAGCGTGCAGGAAACTCGATTGGCCCCCTGCGTCCTATCCACTGCTTTGGCAAATTTCGATCCAGGTATGCTCGTACGTCCCTGCGGCGGGGCGCCATCTTGTTGTAAATAAATCTTGCCATTGCCGTATAATGCTCGAATGGCAGGGAATATGGAATCAGCAAGCACTGTTAGGTACTTTTCTTCAGTTACTTTACCTTCAAATATGAAAGAGCCAATTAGTCTCCTTGCAGACAAACCACACCACACATTTACACCAGGCAAATTCACAGCCTTTTCAACTGTAATATGAGGATTATCTTTACTAGTACCAGTTATCAGTATCGTTACCTGTACTCACAATTGTGCTTTTATTGTTGGATGATTGTTGAAATGATTATTGGCACGATTGTTGAACGTTTGTTGAAACTATTCTGCTGTCACCTATTGAAGAAATATAACGTTACTTTCTCCCAGAAATTTAATCTTGTAGAACAGGAAATAAATTTTCTATGACAGTTAAAAGTGTGTATACATTTTTTGGAAGCACTCTGTATTTACCCAAGCACCACGCCATGCCGCAAGCAACCAAGCAACTGAACCCATTTCTGGTGGATTGCTTGCAACCGAGAGCAACCAGAGGGGCAACATGCCGCATGCGGCAAGTTTCTTGTAGTTGCCACCTTAAGAGCGAGACAGAGGTACTTGCTTGCTTAGGGTCGGTTCTAGACCGGACAATACCTACCTATCCCACTGTTTAAAACATTTGCGGCCAGATAACTACGTAGTATTCATTGTAACTTATTTCATTGTATCATGGTAAATATCATAACTACCCTGAGTGAGAAATTTGTTTGGGTTGGTCTAGCCTAAATGCTTACAATCTAAGGGTGCGTTCACAAAGAAAGGTGATTGCAAGTTACTTGTTGTTAGGCGTTTGCTCCCACCCCTTGTGAACGGTGCTGTGTGTTCACAACAAAAGCTTAGTATTTTCGCAACTCTCATTGCGAGAATCTCTTCCTTAAGTGATGAAGAATTATTTTTGCTGGAAAATATAGATTTGAAATTGCGCAAAAGTCGGTAAACATTAAATTAACCGCGGAAGAGGTAGAATTGGTCAATACCACCATCTGTTTGCCCAATTGAAATTGGACAAAGTGAGGCTCATTTCTTATGTGATAATGGAGTTGAGCACATTCAATTATATCATCAAGAAAATTGAAACTACTTAGACAAGTTTTGGGGAAACTGGCATAAGCAATCAATCCATCCCGAAGAAGGCTAGTTATTTGAGGTAAGTCTGTAATTTGTTTGAAATTATTTTTTTAATAACCATTTACCATACAATTTCTATACAGATATTTTTTTACAATACACTTTAAGATAAAACTATTTTAGCTTATGTTAGGTTTTTCGCTATTGTGAAATAACCACAATTAAAAAAATTCCTTCAAATATTAATTTGTAGTTATTTAAAGGTATTCATTTTGGCTTTTTATCAGTTCATCGACGTCCATGTTCACTTGTTCCATGTCACTAGTTGTCAGCGACTGACTGCTACCAGCATTGGAAAACAAGTATCAAAGATTCTTGCTTGCCGGTCAGCGCTTGTAGCAGGCGTTTGCAAGTCGGAACAAGCTCTGTCTGTGAACGCACACGCTTGATACGATGTAGACTTTTTCTAGCTTTCTTTGTGAACGCACCCTTATGAAGGAAGTAAATAGGCGATCAGTGATTTCAGAAACAAACGCGATCGATTTTACAATAGACCTCACTATGAATAACTAAAATTCTATCATCTGAGGAACTTATATCAAATATCAACTAATATAAAATATTAACTGAATCAATTATTGAAGATGAGGAATGCTAAATAAGCATGACAGGACGGTCAGCAAGTGAGAAATTAATTCACACATTAAGTGGAGAGTAAACAGCAGCAAGTCATTCCACTGCACCTATGTGATAATCAAATTGCACTCCACATGAAATAGAAACACACTTAACTTACAAAACTCTAATATCCCTACCTACCTATGACAATAATGCTGTGATCTCTATTTGAAAAATACCTAACTGATTTATAAGCGACAAGTTAACAAGGAAATCCCCTAACACCTCTGAAGTTAAAGTAGACTTGTAAATGTTTCAATTTCAGCTTTCCAGTTCGATTATAGTCGGAGCCCGAGGCCCGGAGCAAGACCAACTTCAATACTCAGACCGGAAGGTGAAAAGAAAATGGCGGCCGACGTTGGCCATATGCTAGATACCAAAACAATAGAGCTGAATACGAAATGTTGACTACATAGACGTATTGCATCGAGACGTACCTCAACAGCAATTCAAAAATAATTTTAATTAGTGTCTTATCACTTCTATTTATCATAACAACAAGGATTTCATTAAAATTCGCGAACTATTGCCTAATACGATATCAGCTGATATGTCACACCCTAATAAGAAAATAATATTTTGCAAGTATTAAGATACTTAATTTCCGGAAAAGACTAAATTTAAATAATAATATCACCACAATAGAACATTATATAATGATAATAATTGCACTGACAATTGAAGCCCATAAACTGAACTAGTGTTGACTAAACATTTAACAAGACTACAACATTTAATAGGCCTACATAGTATCTACTTAGGCTATGTCAGATGAGCTATTAAAGGAATCACAATATACAATAAATAAACAAAGTAAATAATTCAACGTACCTGAGAGCAGACAGTTATTTGCTGGGCAGCTTCAACTCCTTACGCTTTGTCACCTTCTCACCAACATTAACAGCACTCGACTGTCTTTTTAGTTTATTTGCAATGTTTTTGGACATGTTTTTCTCATTCAACACATTTGCGTAATTATTTATAAAAATTATGAATTCAATGTTTTATACCGCAAATATCTTTACACAGGTGCATACTTCTCTACATAATAACACTACCCTACACGATAACCTCACTTTCTCACACTAACCCCACTTTCAATATCGTACAGCTAAATTACTGCAAGCCTACATTATATTTTAAGTATTATGAACTGTGTGAGGATTAAAACCCTATATTTTATTTCAATATTAGCCTCTGAATGACTTAATAGGTTGTCAAACTTAGACCACTTGTCACATTTGAAATCACAACCTAGCCATTCAAACTTTTCTGCAGGCAAACATAAATCCTTGTAAAATGCCTGTACTTCTAATGAATGTGATATTTTAAAACTCACCGAGACTGATGGAACATCACTAAATGAAGAATCTTATAATTTAACAAACAGAATACAGTCTTCTTTTTCTGCAATAGTGAAGGGCTCCACACACCTTTTCTGCACTTCTGTTTTAAATAAATCAAAATTAAGAGTTGAATCTTGTTCACACCAGTTGCTGAAAACCTTCATCATCTCTCTTCAAAGACTGTTATAAGCGTTCACTTGGATTTGTTCTTGATTTAGGCAGGCTAACAGTATGGTAAGCTGGTTGATTAGGAAAAATTGTTGGATATGCATCGTTACTTAGTTTAGGGTATTTCCTTGGCACACGAATTGGTTCGCCATCCAGCACAGGGAAAACATCTTCCCTAAGAACAAATTTGGGATCAAAATGTTTAATACAAACCACAGTTTTGCTTGTAACTTGAAAATTGTCACGATGAATGTTTCTTATCCACTTTTCCTTTAATGTCTTATCCTTGGGAAATTTGAAAGTTGAAGTGTCCCAGAATTCAATGTTTTATACGGCAAATAACTTCACACAGATGCATATTTCGCTACATAATAACACTACCCTACACCATAACCTCACTTTCTCACACTAACGCCTCTTTCACTATTGTACAGCTAAATTACTGCAAGCCTGCATTATATTTTAAGTATTAACCTTACATAAACCAGCCAAACCAAGCTTTATGTTATAAATGGATGTAAAAACTCACGGAATACACTTTAGTAACCTATCCTTCGTTACTAATCACGTGCACAACATGCTCGAATGTTTGGCCAACGGATTCCGCCATTTTGCTCGCATTCGATTGCTGCATTGAGGTCTGAGTATTGAAGTTGGTCTTGCCCGGAGTGTCTTAGGGGAATAGTTTTACAATGTGTCCCCTCCTAATGAGGGTCGCTTATTGTCGCTAATCCCAGAGTCAATTCTTTTTAGTAAATATACATTATTTTGATTTGGCGCGGATGACCACTTTTACACCTGGTTACACCCAAAACGGGGCTGAACAATCTCCAGAAAAGACTGAAACCTGGCAGTGTTGCTTCTATAAGTCTTTAATAAGGGTCGCCTATTGTTCATTAACCTCACTCAGTTAAGCAAATTTATAACAAGTTTCCCCCTTATTCCCTCATTTTACTTAAAGTTGATGTAATAAATACAGCGCTTAGTCTGAAAGAGAACAAACTTTATAAATTTTACAAACAGTGCTCTTTTTACAGTTTTGTGATGTATTCATAAAATTCTCAACAAAAGTACAACTTTCACTGTTCACTATGATAGGCCTATGTCCATAATTTGATGCACAAAATGTCTTCATAAAATCACATAACAGCTTCAGTAATAAAATCGGTAAATAGAAATTGGTATTCTATAAAAGTAACTTTCACTGTTGACTGTTGTAGGCCTATGTCTATATTGTTTGATGCACAGTAACTTTAATTTATGTAGTTAAAATACACCTTAGTAAAATCATATAACCGTTTCATTAATAAAACCAGTAAAATTATATTCGGTATTACACTGTAAAATGTTTATGTGTGGAATATTGTCTCAAAATCTCACCCCTAAGTATATCAACATACACTCTAGAACCAAAAAACGTAACAGCAAAAACAACTGTCAACCAAGCCAAAAAGCTTTGGTTACATAATGAGAAAAAAAAAATTATACAAAAAGAAAGACTTCTTAAATAACCAGGACTTCGAGGCTGCTAATGCTTTCAAACAAATAAGGACATGTTCAAAAACGTTATATTGTATTTAAAAGATATCCATGTTTATAGTAAAATTTAAATGTTATATCTTCTTTTGTGAAACTTTGCAACCATACACTAATATTGTTCTAATATGTATTACTGGTTATTATATGTAATGTAATATGTAATGTTATTATCTGTACAGTCGCGATTAGACTCCTATAAGTCAAAATGTGTTACTGGTTATTATATGTAATGTAATATGTAATGTTATTATCTTTACAGTCGCAATTAGACTCCTATGAGTCAAAGCGACAAAAAATAAATCATTTAAAAAATATATATACATTTAACGATATCCGGAACCAACTGGACAAAGAAATGGAATTCAAATACAATACCATGAATAAGAAGTTCGAAAAATTGAAGACAGAAAAAGATATGATACAACATAAGCTTGGATCAATACAACACGAAGAGAATAACACAGATTCGACATTTTATCCTAGGGTAATTACGTAACGGATCTAACACTGAATAGTGATGAAAATGACGTGTTAGAACTAGGTTATAAATATGACTTTAATTTCCAAATTATATCAAAAATCTCTTTCAAACTATGCGCTATATTAAATTAAAGCAACTTTAAGTAATATGAAGGAATAAGATGGATACTTATTATAAATTTGCTGTAGCCTAATTACCTTCATAGATTCATAATGAAATTTTTCAATCTCTACAGTAAATTAGCAGGGAAAAACTGTTATCTGGGAAGCACCAAAAACTGAGGTATCTTTGGCAGAATACTGTACTTATCAGGTAGTGCCCATTCACAATGAAAACCTAAGCGCAAAGGCACAAACAGAAACAAGTAGCCTATGTGCATCCAACTCTGGCACATTACTTTTATCTTACTTTCACCTCACTGCCTAAAACGTTTCCGCGACGACTACAATTGAACTGGTAATCAGGTTTCTTGATATTAATAATAATTCTTGTCTAGTTCATCCTTAAAAACTCCATTAATTCATTTTGTTTCGCTCTGTAGTTACTAATTAGACTAATGACACATTGCTAACCCAGCGCTCCCCAATGCCACAGCCCTCTTGAAATACGTAGGCCTATTTTGTTTGTGGAAATCCATAAAATGTTAGCATAAATTAAGGGTTTAGGCTATTAAATTAAATTTCTAAAATTAATGTCTGAAAAACAACTTAGCCTATTTTGCAAAACACAAAACACAAAACTTTAATATGATGCTTGGGCCTATCTTCTAGCTGTCAAGTTTCGCGGAAGCACAATTCAGGGGAGAAAACAGCTTACTACAAAATAAGAAACATGAAAAGTGGTATTGCAATGATTTCTGTTTTTTTTCTAAGCGAGAAAAATGAGGTTAGGCGAGAGTTGAAATGATAGTATGTATGTCCTTGGAAAGGGACTTACAGCACCATTGCTTTGTGTACGCAGCCAGCTAACAATAGTTACTCGTACTTTCATGACGCATCCTGAGACAAAATTCATGTAACTTACTAATAAAACTGCCACTTAAGTGTGAATATAGTTCGCACGGAGAAAATGGGCCATATAGGCCTACCACATGGCCAGCAACAATCCGGTAGCATTAGCACGTGAATAAAGCAGTTGCCCAGCCTGTACGTAAAGGACCAATGACACAAACGTTCGTTGATAGCCAAATGGGAGTGTTAGTATGCAAGCTAGGACCCGCATAACCGCTTTGAACACCTCCTGTAGAAACTTAGGTACCAGCTGTAGTAAACCCCAGGAATTAATGAATTATTGTAATTCTATTTTAAAATATAAGTAGCATATACTGTATTAACCACATTTCACAAATGTAGCCATAACCCCATAAGTCCTTGAGGGTTCAGAAGATGAAATAAAGCCATTACATTAGCCTACATACCGCCATAAAAAATAAAATAAAAAAAACTTTGAGAAACTACTTGTACATGGTTCATTCCACACAACATTTAAAAGGTTATTACCGAGGTGTCTCAGGTTCTTTGCACATTCTAGTATGTGAATTTTTAAATTATGGAAAGTGAGATGATCATGTATGGAAGTAATACGAGTGGTGGTTTACCTGTAGTGATGAATGAAATGTTAGGGGTGTTAAGACGAAGGTACTAATTTTAAAAAGTCTGAAAACACACCCTTGATGGCTGTAAAATAAAATGCATATCATTCTAAAAAGAGATTTGCATATTTTCCTCCCTGCAGTCATGATGCTAAGTGTATTGCGGGCGGAAATAACTTGTCGAAATGAGTAAATACATTATAATTTGTTACAAGCTCATTTTTGTAGATTTCGTTATGAAATCTTCTACAGAAGGCATAGTACACACTACTAATATTCCTTCAAAAGTTTCAACTAAACTAAGAGTTCCGTTTTGTTACTATGACTATTTTTTTCTTTCTTTCTTTACCTTAGTTTATTGGTCCCTTTATAGGGACATTTAAGCGACCCATACCAACCGGGTTTTACAGGGCAGTGACCTGTCAGCAGAGGGATTATCTGTGGACCACATACATACTTTTTGACCAGATCAGCCCAATCCCGGGGCCACCTACGAGACAGCACGAACACATAGGACGAGACAAACCATTCACACACATTCACTCTGAACAAAGCGAGGATGGGATGAAGATGATGATGGCCAAATGATATCCGGAGACCACAAGGACCTTAAGTTACCCGACTTTTGTCTCACAGGTAAGGAAAACCCGGAAAACTCCCATCTAGGTAACTTTTCCTGACCAGGACTCAAACCCGGACCGCTGCGTGAGAGGAGCGAAAGCATCTCCTACGTTTTAGCGGTGGGCATTATTTTAAATATATTTAATACATTTTCTGATTGAATATATTTTTTCATGTTAACTGAAGAATTAAAAAATAGTATTTTTTCTTTAATTCATTCCCTCGAAAATGTAATTTGAACTATGCTCAAGCCAGGAAAAAATAAATACAAAAAATAATTAATGTAAATAGGCAAATACTTCGAACCCCATGTCATCAAAACTATTTCTTCTAAGGCTAGGTCATATATAGCTCTATTTCTTTTTCATAGCTTAACCTCTCCAGTTGTAGGGACGTTTATACCGTCCATGCCTTATCGGATCGCGACCTGTAGAGAGAGGGATTACCTTTGCATCACATACATACTTTTTTTGTCCAGACAGGGGCATGGAGGGCCTCCCTGGATGAGTGATCGGCCCAATGCCAGAACCAACAATTTTCTTTGTGAATTGCAGATATCCATTTAAGCAGTCTGGATTCTTTTTTGGGGAATTTAAACACTTGAACAGACTCTCCGTTAGCATTATTTTTACTATAATACAGCCAGGAACACAAAACTTACTAGGCATTTTCTCTATTTCTGTATAAAAAGCCAATCCAGCATAATGTAATGGCTAACTCATGCATTCGGCCTGCAATAAATGATGTGTGGGCTATATGAAGCCTTAACTGATTTGGGATGCTGTGGTTATGGCTAGCAACGCGGCTTTGTTGTAATAGTGATGATTTGCCTTATAAAAAATATGTGACCATTAATTAGTCGTTACTCCGATACCGGTCAACCGATTTGGTCCAAAATTAATAGGCTTTTTCCATGGACGTTATAAATGTTTATACCAAGTTTAAAGAAAATCTGATAAAGCGTATTCGAGTTATCGCGTGTACAGACACACGGACGGACAGACATTTCCCGTTCGCCAAACAATCTCGTAAGGTACCATTCTGGCCAAGTGAAATGCTGTACGATATGTTGTTTTATATTTTTGTCTTTCTAAAATCCAATAAATTATGAGCTGACATTTTTGTGGACTGCAATGAGTGAGGTTAAGATATTACAGTAAGGAGACTCATATTGTCGATACGTAGCTTGAATGAATTCAAAACTTACCAGTCTTTTCCATGTCAGAGATCTAGTTGCATTGTTTCTGCATCCCCTCTGGGAAGTCAGTTGGTACAGCGGTGGAATGGAGAAGAATAAACTATTGTAGGCATCCATAGATCACTGCTTCACAATTGACCGGAAATAAAATACTGATTGCACAATCCCCAACAGTGTTTATTCCTGGGTATATGAACTTACACTGACAACGTTTACTGTTCCCGCAATACTGTTATAACCTCACAAAAGGGAAATTCGCAAACGTAACACAGAAAATGAAAACGGGACAGAGCGCATAGTGTACCACAGCTCTTGAGCTCTTCACATCCGTGGGCACTTATAACTAAGGTTAGCAATCGGAACCGCACTAAACGGATTACCACTCTCACTCAATTTCGCACAAGTGTTATGACATCTGCGAACGCGTTCTGAAACACTCGCCGCAGATAATTGCTCTTCTAATTACACTAACTGAATACAATAGGTATTACTGCTGCGATGAAGATTTATGATTCACAACATAGCCCACGTGCAGTGCGAACAGAATGCAGGCCAAGTAGGACGCTGATCTCTTCAGGGCCGGTGGGCGAAACACAGGTCTGCTTACAAGGTTAAGAGCAATCCTTGGATATTTACTAATATGGAACTCTGGGCCACTACCACTATCATACCGGGTTCGATCTCACTTATGTCAGCTGGTACTTTGTGCTATAATTCCAGACAGGATCTAATTTGTATTTTGTGGGTTTACTCGTACCACGAGACATGTAGGCTAAAAGTGCCTAATAGTCAAGATGATATATCGAACATCCTATCTGAATCAGCGTTACCAACCTCAAAGAGATTTCTGTAGACTTAATTTTATCGCGAATCTACCGAAAAAAAAATATATTATTTTCAATAGGTGATTAATCATGATAAAGTTCTGTTTCTCCACGAACAAATGTTTTCATACATGCTAATGAGGTCATATCTTAATCATATTTAGAGAAAGTGATAGTTGGTTATATAGTTAATTAACGATGGGAATGAACTGCAACTTAGGCCTGTGTGACCATCGTCCATGTGCTAGAACTTTGTCCTGCAGGAGTTATTTTACATGCCTGAAATTTAGACATGGGCCAATCACATTTATGAAAATCCTAACGTCAGGGCTACCCAGGCTCACCATTCAGAGCAGACGACAAAGCAAAATTTTATAAAAATTGAGAGCTTCTGTAGCAATACTTGATAAATTTCATGGTGGAGCATGCACTTTCACACAAATAAATACTTCTAGTTATTTTCTGATAAAAAATTACACGTTATAAAAACAGAGAGAAACCTGTTCCCGTTTCTGTCCTGGTTTGAAGGAACAGATAATAACGAATGCTAATAATCCACTAACGTGACAAACTAAAATAATCAGTCTGTATTCAAAACCTTTAATATTAAGATAGTTAAAATGCATTATTATTAAGATCAGGTCTAAAGGACTTTAATTACTCACATAAGGTTGGTTCCCAAAGCACTCAGAAACCATGAAAACACCGTTCGCGCATGCGCTCTTTCTCCACATGCGTTCCCAAAGCGAGAATTATAGTATATAAACTGTCCGTGAGATTCAAGCGGTGTGTGCAGAAATCTCATGGGGCACAGTAAAAGATGAAGTGTACAAACGTAAACTACGTAACTTAAACTTTGGAATAAGAAAAGTTTGACTTGTGTCTAGGCAGGGGCGCCGACTTATAAAAAATATTGGGGGGTCCATACCGGGGTCCTGCCCCGGGAAATTTTCTAAATTTTAGATGAAAATTAGTTGGTTTTAAAGTTTTTTTAAAGTATTTTAGAGTCATATGATCAACATTATAACCCCGAAAACTCGACTCTCTATAACTCCACACTCCGGGAAACTCGACAAGCCTGAAACACTTTTTGGCTTTGAAAAAAGAAACAAAACATAAACACGCACGGTATTTTCGTAAAAAGCTAATTTAATTTACAGTAATAATTATGCTTATAGACTATTACAGAGCAGTGAATATATAGCTCTGAAAAGACTGAAATTATATTTAAATAAATCCTAAACTATCATTAAAAGAATAAAACATAAAATATTGCTGTCGCACAGTAATAGCACTTTGATTAATAAGTGAAATAGCTAATTTAAGCTTACTTTGAATAAGGCTGAGGGTTCATTAAATAAAAACAATATCTCAAAGTTAATGCTTTAATACAGTTAATAAAGTTAATACAGTATGCCTAATACTTTCAGTCAAAAAGTATGTAAATAACGGGCTTTAATTGGGTCTTACACCCTAAAAATATTTAAGTATTTGAAAATAACTAATACAGTACTATAGTAATATAGAAATACAGTACTAAACTAGTACTAATATTTCAAAACTGAAAATTTAACATTCTGTATGTATTTAATTCTCTATTTTATAAAGATTTTTAATATTGCTCTAAATACCGTTATTAGGGCTAGAGTGTCTTTAGAAAGGTGCAAATGTCGACCGTCTGACTGGATTACTGAATATGAAGTCGTTGATGACTGGTCGGATATCCAATTCATCCAAAACATCTCGGTGGGCTTGAAGAACAGCCAAGTTGTTCAATCGCTTCTGTCCCATTGTTGATCGGAGATATGACTTCATACGTCTAAGGGCGCTAAATGACCGTTCTGCTGTTGCTGTCGTGATTGGAACTACTTGGAGAAGCTTAATGCACTTCACTACTTCACATAACATTTCTCCAACTGCAGGCTCTTGTGTAATGTACTTTCTCACATCACGCATGTTTTTTTAAGACCAGTTGTTTTTCATTTGCGATATCGGATAACATATTCAAGTGTAAGCGCAGTCTCTCAATGTCTAGGTAATTTTTGAAAAACTCAGTTGATTTTTCAAAATTTGTTTCACCTCTGTTTACTAAAAGCAAGCACTCTTGTTCAACTGCAATGACCTGTGTGAGTCCAGTTGATGCAAACCGTTCAGTAATGCAAGATTGCACCGTTTCACAAACTTCAATGTAAATAGCTTTGTAGTATTCCTTTGGGGTTTTGAAAGTGTGCGGTGAGCTGGCTTCGTTGTTTTCATACTTCTTTGGTATACGTCGATTCCGAGGAAGCGAAGGATCATCAACTTGTGAAGGTTTTTCTTTTAAACACAATTTCCAAAAGTGTTCAAAACTATCACGCCTTCCATTCAATATACAAATCAAGCCCTCATATATTTTTTCCAGATCAGCAACACTTAGATGAGGGCATTGAATTTTTTCATTGACATCCTCTACTGGGTTCATTGCATGGCAATAAAGACGTAAAAAGAAATAAGTTTTGAATTGTAACATTGACTCAAGGTAGCCTGCACATTTGTAACCTGCCTCTGTTTTGTCCTCTGCAGAAAATGTTTAAAAAAACTCTAGAAGTTCTTCAAAGTTTTTCAGTATTATCAAGATACTAGAAGCTCGCATAGTCCATCGAGTCGGGCAAAGGGGTCGTAGACCAGCTTGGTCGTTGGTGCTCTCACAGCGTATGCTTCTGAAAAGTCCCATCCTTTTGTTGGATTCCCTTACGGTGTTTATTAAGTCCTTGGCTAAGGCCATAATATCCCTCATAGACGTAAGATGGCGGAGATTGTCTACAACTGCCAAGTTTAAACTGTGAACAGTGCAGTGCACATAACGTGCTTTTGATTGTATATCCAAAACTAACTTTTTTAGTCCTTTGAACTTACCACAGACTTTCCTAGTAGATCAATGATCTCGTTTTGAATATCCTGGGACGTCCACTTATACCCCGAACGCCCTAACCAATCTTTTAACTCAGGTACGTCATTCTTTCGGAGTTCCAACAATTGAAAAAAAATTGAGTTTACATCTTCGTGCCCTCTAATTGCTAGGCCTTGTCGGCATAGAAATTGCACGGTAGTAAAAATTGTCTCAAGAGCTAAACGGCCTTTCTTCATATCACTATCTAACTGTTCATTCAATTGGGAGGCCACACTTCGGTTAATGATGTCATTTAGTTTCAGAACACTTTTATGCGTAAACGTATTTTCATGAAGACGGAATTTTTCCAAAGCCTTTTTCCAGTTAGGAAACCCTACGGAAATAAATGCATCTTCTTTTTTTTGAAGAAAATTGTAATAGATTTTTAGCATCTGCCTCTTTGCAGGTTTTGCAAAAAAACTTTTTCGGTAGATGCTTCATATTCTAGCCATGTATATTTGATCAACCAAGACTTCTGAAATGATCTTCCCTTACCGGATTGTCCAGGTTTTGACTGTGAACAGTTCTCGCCTGAAGACGAAGCAATTGACGACACAATTATTGTCGGAGGTTGACTTGCAGTATCATCAACTTCCAAGCGCACCTTTTTGGTAACAAATTTATCCATTGCAAACTTAATTCACAATACACTAAGAGACTAAAGTTAACGAATAAAATATAGTCGTATAAAAGAGTCCACCAAACACTAAAGTCATCTTTTACTGGAATGTCCCAGATTTGAAAGACAACGTTTTCAATTAAGGTGTAAACTAAACTATTGTGACACTACACTTTCAGCACCACTGACAGTTTTTAGAAAAGAGTGTTGCAAACAAGATTTTGTACGTTTCGTAAATATGTTCATTCCCGTTTATAATTATTACTTGTAAGATAGTTTGTTAATATTAATTTTGTTAATTTGTTATATTTAAAACCCTAACATACCTCCAAGGTAAAATAGGGTCACATGTATTGGAGTATTAAAAAAAAAAAAAAAAAAAAAAAAAAAAAAAAAAAAAAAAACTAAAGTCGGAACGCTAAACACGTCTGCAGCATGCACTGAACGAAACTATCCACACTGAATGACTGCTCCAGCAGGGTGGGCGTTATATAGCCACGGCGTCGTAATGTCTCGAAGCGTCAAGGCGACGCGAGGTGGAGGGTTCCAGGCACTTCTGCTCCAGTCCTTTTGATGTCGCCGCGGCCGCAGCGCTGGCCCGCCAGACCTTACACGAAGGTTCGCGCACCGGGACAAATTCTAAGTGTGCCCGCAGCACCGTAACACTATCATGATTCACACCACTCGTTTTTAGTTAACCTGCTTACTACCGTAATAATTATTTGTTTTAACTCATTACTGAATGTATTTTAAAAGGTAACTATCGTCAAACAAGGAAAATAAAAAATACCAACATAATTTTGTTATTTTACAAAGCATAATATAACTAATAATTTTCTTAAATTATTGGGGGGCGGAGCCCCCTCAAACGAATTTTTGATTGGGCTCGGGCCCCCTCAGGCCCCATGGAGTCGGCGCCACTGTGTCTAGGGCAAAACGGTGTGGATCCGCTACGACTGTTCGGCACTTCTTGCATCTTGGCACCAAATTCGAATGTTAGATCCTCAACCCAAGCATGTGTTCGGCCGCTCTTGAAGCACACAAGCTACTTTCTCTACCTTTATAAAAAAAATGTCATTTTCTCTCGTCTTATTCTACATTTTGAAAAAAACTCACACAACTTTCTCTACTATAATCATGTAGATTACTATCTTCCAGCTTTTTGAAAACTCACATAACTCTCTACCTTAAGGATTGAAATTACAATTTACTTACGTCTTAATCCATCTGTGGGAACCTCTAACACGGCCTTCTCTACCCTAATATTTTTTTTGTTATGTTCTTTCGTCTTATTCTTTCTCTTGGAACTCACACAAGCATTGAAATAACTATTTTCTCGCGTCTTGTTTCGCCTCTTA
Organism: Ectobius pallidus; assembly: GCA_964059195.1. NCBI lineage: Eukaryota > Metazoa > Arthropoda > Insecta > Blattodea > Ectobiidae > Ectobius > Ectobius pallidus. Next base: position 119,529,480 of record CAXKWD010000003.1, read on the forward strand.
GAACACACACAACTTTCTCTAACTTCCATACCTGGGAACTCTCGCATGATTTTAATCTTGCTATATACTTTATTGTGTAGAGGTAATATTATATATTCTATTGATGAGTTTTATAATCTGAGTGTCTTTTAATATCTCTTATGACTTGCAATGATAGTATACTACAAGGCAAGGGAAACAGGATCTCTCCAAGAATACCTTATCAGACCTAATTTTGTCCGCTATAAATTCAACATGGATCCCGGGTCCCCATGTGGGATGAAGGTAACCACGTATTAGGTTTTCGTTCCTCAAGGCATGGGATGAAGGTGACCTCATGAGGATGTTTTACAGGATTAACTTACAATATTGACGAGAAAAAAAGGATAAAGGTACCGGGTATCAGGGCTGCCAAAGTGGGGTGGGGGGCTGCTGGACGCAAGGGACCTGGCTGGGTCCCATTATTGTGATATAATTTTACGGAAACTGGAAAAGTGTGATAAAATGTTCTCATATACGAGTAACGAGAAGGAAGCTCCACGAAGAAGGGAAGAGACAACTCACTCCGGCGACCCGGGTTCGATTCCCGGCCGGGTCAGGGATTTTTCAGTAGTGAAAAATCCCTTTCTCGGGTTCAGGACTGGGTAGGTTAAGATAATGCACATTGTGCGCGATTCCTTAATTATTAATAACGATAGTCGGTGGTCTGTGAAAAGCCCACCACAAAAACATGGTCCTGGGCCCGATCCCGAGAAGTGGCAGCCCTGCCAGTTACCTACATAGAACACACTATATATTCAACTCTTTCAGAGCCGAATTTATACACTGATAATAATAATAATGCAATCAACAAGTAAAAACATATGCAGGCTCTCTTCATGGGCGTAATTTCAGCTTTTTAACTGGGGTGGCAAGGTCTGCCGAGGGGTCTGGGGGTATGGAAATTTTTGAAAATTTGGCGTTAAAATGATGTAGTTTAAGCATTTTTAAAACGTTTTTACATACCATACCAGCATAAATGTTAAGTTTAATAAAGAATCAAGATTGTGCCAGGTTTATAAACTGTAATTTTTCACTTGTTTGCAAATAACTGATATGTTTACTGCCGATTTTTGGGGTGCCACCCCGTAATTAAGCCACTGGCTCTTTTTGAAATCGACAAGGAAAATTTCAATGGACCAGCTGATTTTTTAATGAGAAACATGATATTTGAATAAAATCCTCACATTTTACATAAAGCATTACTCAATAAAACATACGTATTCTTAGGGACATATTCTGAAAATTTTACGTATCTTACTAGTTGGCATTATTAGCCTTCGAAACTTATTAACAAGGTTTGGTCTACTTCACTCTGTTTTATGGTACTAAGGAAAATATTCTCATATTTTGTAATTAACGTTACATTAACTCTTTCAGAGCTATATTTACATTTAAATAAGGAATCATCAAGTGAAATCATCAGTGAGCTCTAAGCGTAGAATTGTTAAGGACAATTTAAACAGAAAATGACAACTGTAACTAGAGAAAAAAATCCTCGACTTACAGATAAAAGAAAAGTCTATTAATCTTATATCTCAATTTAGGCCTATACAACATTTTTACTTCCTCTGCCCGTACGAGATATTATAGGTAGAGGACCGCCAAATTCGAAGTAGAGTTATTAGCATAAATACACGTTTTGAGATTCCCTGTATTCAAAAATATTATTTCTGGAAACATGCTGCATGTGTGTGTCTGTGAACAGCCTAGCTCCAGAACGGAAAATCGTATGAAAATAAAATTTTGTTTTTGGGTTAGGTATCTTTTGAAGATGTGACACGAAAATTGCAACAGGTTTTTCGCGATTTTAAAGGGGACTTTACATGAAGAAATTTTCGTTTTTCGCGATTTTTTCGAAAAGGCTCCAAAGATTTTGTTTAAATTTTACACATGGGGTGCTTATACTAAGAGCCAAAACTTTTATTTTGAACATTTTTCGAGAAAAAAATTCTAAAGGGTAGTTATAAGCCACCCACTCTGAATAATTTGTGTGATCTTTGCTATAAGGCCTCGCTTGTTCTTGTTCAGAATGTGAAGTAAGAAAAATGTATTGGCCATGCTTAAGGTAAAGAAAGTTACGAGAGTGTATTAATCAGATTTTATTTGGGTTATGTATGCTTTAAGGATGAGATGTGAGTGGTAACAACATTCTCTTCATATTTACAGCCAATTTACATGAAAAGAATGTCGTACATAATAATTATATTATGCTGAGGGACTAACTTAGTATTTGGGCAGAGGAAGTTATATGAATTTCACATCAGATTTTTAGATGACGAATTTATATGTTATAAATATATAATGTTATCTGTAAATATTCAGCTTCAAAGATTGATTGCCGTGGCATGAATCATTCACCATAGTTTACAGAATAGTAACAATGCATAACGACATGGAACTCACATTTGCAGTTATAGTCCAGTCAATAAACGTCGAAAAACACCAAATAGAAAAAAAAATCGTGTAGTTTTGAAATTTTGCAGAGTTGTCGGAGGGAGTGTCCTAAACAACATACTAAAAGTCCCCAAAGGTGGGGGTGAGCGGGGGGCAGGGGGGCCCGCAGAAGGTCCCTATTTTAGGGTTTTCGCTTATATCTAAACAATGGTGCATCGTAGAGGAAAAGTTTCTATATACAAAATTCAAGCTGATAAAATTTCCTACAAGTTTGACTATACACATTTCTTTCTATTCCCAATAGTTTTCGAGATATCCGCCAGCGAAAATAACGAATTTTCGAAAAAAGCTCTTTCGCCTCGCGCTTTTCGACACACTTTGCCTTCTAGCGCTTCAGCCCTTAGGTATACAGCAATGTTATCATAAAAGAAGTTGTAGGTAAATAAATTATCTTGAAAATGAGTAGTCATTTGTTACTTTGTCTTCAAATGTTCAAAAGTTATAACAATTTTAAGATTCGGTCAAATTTCGAGATTTCGAAAGAAAACCGTATATCGCACTTTCTTTATATTTAGGGGTTATATCTTTGTACATAAGCTGTACATTGTGTATTTACATCATGAAACAAGTGGAGAAACATCACACAACCATTAAAGTTGAAATTATTAAAAATCCGATCACGGTACAAGCGCAGTACATGTAATGGAAAATATAATATATTGCAGGCAAGAAAGGAAAAATAGAGACAAAAAATTCATGTAGTTTTGAAATTTGGCAGAGATGTGGGGTAAAGTGTCCTAAACAACATAGTAAAAGTCCCCATGGATAGGGAGTGAGCGGGGGGTGGGGGGAACTTTTACCGGTAAATGTAATTTCCCTCAGTTTTCCCTAAATACACAAAAAACTATGGGTTCTAGGAAAAAACAGTTTATGCACAAAATTAAACTACATAAAAGTGCGCCGTGACAGAACACATAATATTACCTCTAAGCAATAACGCATATAAGAATATTAAATTCATGTGAGAGTTCCCAGGTATGAAATAAGTGGCAAGAAAATAGTAATTTCATTGCTTAAGTTAGAGAAAGTTGTGTGTGTGTGTTCTAAGAGGGGAAACAAGACGCGAGAAAACAGTTATTTCAATGCTTAAGATGCAGAACGTTGTGTGAGTTCCAAGAGGAAGAGTAAGACGAAATAAAATAACAGTAGAGAAGGCCGTGTTAGAGCTCCCAGAGATGGATTTAAGACGTAAGAAAATTGTAATTTCAATCCTTAAGGTAGAGAGTTATGTGAGTTTTCAAAAAGCTGGAAGATAGTAATCTACATGATTATAGTAGAGAAAGTTGTGGTTTTTTTTCTTCAAAATGTAGAATAAGACGAGAGAAAATGGCAATTTTTTTATTATAAAAGTTTGCGGGCTTTACCATGGATTGTTATCAGAGACATGCGCAGTAAACTATTTTCATGCGCCTGACTTGCATAAGCTATGCATTGAGTGTCAAATTTCTAGGTACTGTATTTACCTAGATAGTAAACCGTCTTGGGAAACTCATATTAAAAATATTTCAGGAAAACTATCCAGAGTGATTTACTTCTCGAGCAGATTAAAAAAATAAATAAATAAAACAATTAAAAAACAATGTGCGTGTAACGCCACGCGACAATTTTTGATTGGAATTTTTTCGATTTGGGTTTATTAGACTTTTTAATATTGAGTTTTTGGACTTTTTTATTTTAGATTTTTGGATCTTTGAATTTTTAAATTTTTTATTTTTTAAATTTTGTATCTTTGAATTTTTTATTTTTTGGATTTTAAAATTTTTATTTTTCGATTTTTAAATTTTGATTTTTTTAATTTTGACTTTTTTAATTTTTTTAAATTTTGGATATTTAGATTTTTTAATCTTAGTTTTTTTATTTTTTAAATTATGTATTTTTGGATTTTTTCAATTTTAGCTCTTTGAATTTTTTAAATTTTGGAATATTGATTTTTTAAGTTTGCATTTTTTAAATTTTGGATCTTTGAATGTATTATTTCTTGGATTTTGTAATTTTGGATTATCAATTTTGTAATTTTGGATATTCAATTTTTTTATTTTTAAATTTTGGATTTTTTAATTTTGGATCTTTAAATATTTTAATTTTGGAATTTTGAGTTTTTAAAATTTTGATTCTTTGAATATTTTATTTTTTGGATTTTTAATTTTGTATTTTTGATTTATTAATTTTGGATTTTTAGATTTTTTCAATTTTGGATTTACGATTTCTTTTATTTTTCAATTTTGATTTTTTAATTTTGAAACTTTATATTTTTTAAATTTTGGATATTAGGATTTTTTAATTTTGGAATTTTAAAATTCTGGATCTTTGATGTTTTTTTATTTTTTTTATTTTTTAAGAGCAGTAATGAACCTCTGGGTTCTATATAATAGATAATATTCCTTTAGCTTGCTTAGGATTTGTCTATTGCCATTGAGCAAGTAAGTATTATTATTATTACTATTCCCATTTGCAGGTCCTCGTACCTTCTATCGTACCCTTTGAGTATTTATTGTCCTTTTAAATCGTATAGCAGCTGATTACTCCTAATCACTGAGTTGATTGTTTTCTGTGCAGTCCGTTCCATCGCACCTCATTAATTTCGTGACGATTTTTAGTGTGACACTAATTTCGTGATGGTTTTTGAACGTGACACAAGCTCCTGATTTACCCCTACCGCGGCTAAAGAAGTTTCACTTCAAAAACATGTTCCTGACAACTACGCAAGGTCTGCCTACTTTGCATTTTTCCAGAGTATTGTCCTATATGGCATTATCTTATGGGATTACTCTAGACACATTGATATAATTATTTTATTGGCAAAGAAAGCAATAAGGCCTTTAACAAATGCAAATAAGAATGTACATTGTAAACCCTTGTTTATCGATCTTAAGATTCTGACTGTTATAAACTTATACATATATTACAGTGCTATTACATATTAAAAACAATTTAAGTCTTGTCACTTTAAGGCAAAACGTTCACTTATATAATACTAGAAACAGTAGTAAAATTGATATAGGCCTACCCTATAAAAGGCTAAGCAAATCAATTAACAGTTACGATATAATTGGATTAAAACTTTATAATAAGCTCCCTCAGGAACTAGCAATTGCACCTTTGAAGAATTATAAGAATACATTGTTTAACTGGTTAACTACAAATCATTTTTATTCAGTACAAGTGTCTTTTGCTGTAATACTGTTTTATGAATTATTCACATTGGTTTATTATATATTTTTTAATCTATGCAGATTATCCTTTGCTTGTCTATTTTACTTTGATCTTGATTTATGTTGTATGTTTTATTATTTTGACTAAATTGTATTATATTTTGACTCGGTCTACTACCTTGATGTTTAATATCAGTAAAATTGTATTATTAATATAAGTATTATTAAGTCTTATAACTAAGTTTTGTAATACAGTGTAATTCGGCTATTGATAGTAATAATAGTGTAAGTTCCTAGTTTTTAGACTTGACTTTGTCTATTGCTGTAAAGATCAATGACAAGAAAATATATTATTATTATATGTATGAATAATGGAAGATAATTAAAAATTTCCCCCAAAATTGTTAATATTGGCGATGTATATTGCATGTATAACATGTTAAAAGGGAAATACATATTCTATTCACATAATATCATATTGATTAAACACAGAAACTATCAATTCCAAATTCTTTTAACCATTCCCAAAGTGCAAAATCACGCATAAGTTATAGACAACAGCAGTACAGCAAATTCTCAAGCAGTCATGGATTTGCTCTGGGAACAAACCTAATAATCTGAACCATAAAGCCAGTATGATCATCGCATTGAAGTATGTCTCTTCAAGTGAAGTGCGGTAGAACCTATATTTTCCAGTTTATTTGCTTAGATAATATTAGTAACTTCATTGTTTTGTTTTGTTTTTTTTCAAAATGTTTTACACTTTTTATTTCCCAAGTGTTATAATTATTTACAATATTAAGACAGTTATAAAAAAACTTAATAGGTAAGCACGAAGTTAACAAAACAAGAGCTAGCTAGTTTTATTTGTGCAAGCTTGCAAAGTTCTTATAATAAATCACTGTTGTACGGCGTTTTGTTCTGAATCATAAATATTAAACAAATAATAATTCCGTTTGCTAGTGCTTAGAATAGTAATCAAAAGACTCAATTTCGTATGTAGCAGAATTCAGGCTCTTTTTGGTTGACAACAAATTGTTTGGTAACAAATTACATATGAAAACAATGAACATAGCTCTAAATTTGCTGAAAATACTAAATTGTGATATGTTTGTAAAGAAATTTATACCTCTGTTGTAGTTGCAGAATAGTTAGAATAGAACTAATCTGGAAAATCCTTCGCTATGAGAGTTGCAGACGTGAATGAATGGGGAGAAATGAACAAAAGATTGTGCTTTGTGAACAATGATCTAAGTTAGTTTATGGATCAAATTTTTATTCCCAAAATATTTATGTTACTCTGAATTGTAAAGGATTAAAAGGTACATAATAAATAGTAGTACAGTCAAATCTTTATATAACAGAGATTGATGTAACAATAAACCTTCATATAACAATATTTGTCTTTGGTCCTGGCGGATTTCATATCTTAATAATGTTAAATGTAACTCACTACAATGATGAAGCTATTTTAGAAATACCTTCTTATAACAATATTTGGAGGTCGAATTATTACTGCAAACCAGTAGATTAGCCCTGTAGATGGTAGATTAGTGTCCTTCCCAGCCACCGATCATTGCTTTCTGGGGGCCTGATAACTGTTACATTTCTTAGAAATTCCAGGAAAGGTTGATAGGGGGTGGGAAATAGGATCACTAAGGCTAAAATCATCCCTTATGTGCAAAAAGATAAAGTGAGTTGGATTGCTACTTAAACATGTCCAGCATGTGCAGTTAAATCACTATAAGGAGCAACCGTTTTAGTTTTGCCTTGGTTATGTGGTAACTTTGCTTTTTTCTTCCCTCTTTCTACCATTTACGAGCTTCACATTTCTGGCATATCTCTACTGCCTAGCCCCAAAGCATGGTGTGATCCGTGATGTTAAACCAGCCTGAACGGTAAATTTTTAGTCCACGGGTATAAGGTATGATTAGAATTCAACGGAAGTCAGTAAGTTTAACAAAATAACGGTTATAATATTGAGTTGGGTCTAGCACGTATACTTCACTTTTTGTATAAATACCTGAACTAGTTTCGAAGACCATCGTCATTCATAATCATCAGATTAACACCAACTGCCGGCTGGACGTTTGTGCTGCCATCTCGGGGAAGTTTGCTGCATTTGGCGATGAGACTTTCTTCTGCTGGGATGTCGAAGTTCATGAGATGTTGTTTATGTTTATGGATAAATATCCTCTCCCAAACCGAAAGTTCCTTGTAGCCTTCGACACATTTAATTAATATTGGGTCCCGATTGATGTCATGGCCTTCCTTCCAAAAGTGGGCCGCTACTGCCGATTTGTCTGAGTTTCCTTGTTTAAGATGTCTCAAATGTTGTTTTAAGATAAGGATTTGTGATTCATTATTTTCCACTTCTTCACATGTCCGTTCCATGAATTATCTTGTATATTACAAGTTTTCTGCATGCAGTCAAATTTCTAATATGTGGTAATCACAACCCCTTATTATAACAATAACCCTCATATAACAATGCAATCTGCTAGGGCATACAAATGTTGTTATATGGAGGTTTGACTGTAGTAAGAATAATAATATTTGCAGTGGTTAAAATGAATTAAATGGATAATTATCAATTTGTATGAAAGAAAAGAGAACAGCAGTGACACCTATAATCTCTATAACATGCTAGCACTTTACTTTTTACCATAACAGTCTCAGCCCGTAAAATGAAACTTTACATAGTGTGTTCTATTAAACAATGCAGCCTGAGCTGCAAGCACTTCTGCAAACAAGTTTAACAAGATGCATGTGCACCACTTCCCTTCCCCTCTCTTCAGTCCATGCCATTGGTCTGCTATTGAGCCCATGTCCATTCTGGCTGTGTAGCAATGTACAAAATCACAGCACAAATACAAAACACTACACTATAATACAGAACATGCAAGTTATTTATACCTATATAATAACGTATATGGTATTCTGTGTAGACCATTCTGTTATAGGTAACCTATACTACCAGAGTTAAAATTATATATATACAGGGTGCGGCAGAAACAATGACCCATTTTAAATTGCACGCCATTGTTGAACACGACTTCCTAGAGAGTTGATGTTGGTACCAGTGTGCAGTGCAGTTCAAAGCATTGCCAGTCAGTATGGAGAGTTGGTCAAATGAATATCGTGCATTTGTAATTGAAACATTTTTCAAAAGTGGTGATAGTGTCATAGGTTTGTTTAGGCAACATTTTGACATTGGTCCAAGTGGTGCTTGGAGTTCGTAGGGATGGAACTTCATATCCAGAGGCAACATCCGTCGCGCACTTCTTTCCGAGATGTTAAGAACTTGAGAATGCCGACGAAGTGATCGCATTGGACTTTGCTGTAAAGCAGCTGTTACTCTTGCAATGCTGTCCGGGGTGCAAACCGTACATGGCCTACCAGGGGCTTATTGTTTACTGCAAATGCTGTTATTCTGCATCTCGTAATTGACTTCCAGGACGGAACTTGATCATTTCGACCAATGTCAAAATGTTGCCTAAACAGACATATGACACTATCACCACTTTTGAAAAACGTTTCAATTACAAATCCATGATGTTCATTCGACCAAAGCTCCATACTGACGGGCAATGCTTTGAACTGCACTGCACACTGGTACCAACATCAACTCTGTAGGAAGTTGTGTTCAACAATGGCACGCAATTTAAAATGGGTCATTTTTTCTGCCGCCGCACCCTATATATATATATATAGGAAATCCGCAGTCCCTTACACATCATACATTGGTTTGAAGATAGTGTTATACACTATTTATGTGTTTTTTTTTTTTTTTTATTTGTTCTAAGATACAACCCGTGTTTTACCTGCTAGGTATATCACGAGATATTTACAGTATTATTTACAATTGTTTAGTTTACATTGTTGTTTCTGAATTAAGACTGGAGTTTGTTGTACCCTTTTTGAGGAAGTCCATAACATCTACAGTTGTTTCTGAATTAAGACTGGAGTTTGTTGTACACTTTTTTGAGGAAGTCCATAACATCTACAGTGTGTATGTGTGTCTTCATTATTAGTGGCAAGGGTAGAGAAGTTAAAACTGCTGGTCTTTCCCTGGAGAATATGGAGCATTCTTTTACAAGGTGAAGGGCCGATTGGTTTCCTCCCTCGGGGCAGTTGCAGATTGGAGAAGAAGACTTTTTTATTCTGTAAAGGTATTCTCGAAATCTACCATGGTTGGTAAGAAACTGTGTTAGAATGAAGTTTGGCCATAATGATATTGATAATCTGTGTGGAATGTCTGGAATGAATAGCTTGGTGTGGGATTGCTACTGTGGAATTTATGTAAGTAGCATTCCAGATTTGATTGTAGTAGTCCCTCAGTAGTTGTTTGCCTCTGGAGATGGGGATGGCATTATATTCAATATTACAGTTCCCATTGGCTATTGATTTGGCTATGTGGTCTGCCCTTTCATTCCCCCAGAGCCCCGAGTGGCCCTTGACCCAATGAAGTGTGATCTTGGTTGTTTTATTGAGTGAGATGAGTTTCTCTCTTATTTCTGCGGCTAGGGGGTGGGTTGTTTTCTGATTTACTACTGCTAATAGGGCTGCTCTGGAGTCAACATGGATGGCGTAGGTTGATTTTCCATGGTGTAGATTTTGGATCCAGTCTACTGCCATTAGTATGCCGCAAAGTTCTGCTTGAAAAACAGTGCAGTCAGCGTGTAATCTTTGCGCTCTGGTGAAGATTTCCTTTCTGTCCTCCACTGCTACCACCCCTGCGCCTACGTGATTCGGAGTTTTGGATCCATCCGTGTATATGAGCACCTTTGCTGCTCCCTCATTTCCTGACATATCCACGCTGACGAAGATGTCTCTTGGGTGAAAGAGTCTGGTCCTTCTAGGAATTTCTATCCTTTTCTTGACAGGTATTATGGCATTTGTTTTATTTATGTGTTGTAATGTTAGCTATTACGAGAAGGTTACTGGCATCAAATGGAGCCCTATGTTGGCTTGGTATGAACAACGCGAAGTTGTTTTTGTAAATGAAAGAACAATAATACAAAATAATACAGTCAACTCTCGATATAATGCCACCATCCATTCACTAACATTTAGTGGCACAAAGCGAGGGTGGCACCAAACAAAATTTAATTTTTAAAATTAAAATGGCATTATACAGTGCTGTATTATTCTACTGTACTATATTATGAAAGAAAAGTTAAATAAAAGGCAAATAACCAATTTTCTCTCTCACTCACAATATTGCTCCGACTAATAGTTTCCTCACTACAATGAAAAATGAGATGAAATAGCCTTCTGGCTAGACTTTGGAGATCTTACACTGTATTCACAAACTTCTCGTTTCTCTTGAAGGGAAACAACAGTTCTCTTTATTTTAACAACCTTACGAGTAACTGTAGTGTAGTGTTTAACAGCTGAATGGACACTGGACTAAAAGAAGTGATATTCTGGAATGTCTCATTGCATGAAGGGCTCTTTCTACCTGCTCCATCCTCACCCAGCTCTCTGTCCAATTTCTTAACATAGCTTCCTCATTCCACCGCACTACATTTACAGTTAGTGGCAGGTGAACACTCACCTCTTGGAAATGCAGTACAGTAAGTTTCATAAATACTTTTCCTAACATTCATGCCAGTTTTAAAAGAATTCCGCAACTAAAGAAAAATCACTGTAAACTATACAGGGTGGACCGCTCGAATGTCCCTAATTTCAATTGTATGTGACGGGTGAACGATTGAAGATAGAAACTTACAACAACGTTTATATGAAAGAAAAACTCAACAAGTTTTGATATCCACCATGCTTCTTTAACACAGTTCCAGTAGTTAAAAATGTATCGTACCACTTCTTTATGCTTTTAGCAGTTGGAGCATCATGGTTAAAGACTCGCCGAAACTCCCTCTGAACTCTAACAATTGATTTAAACTCCGCATACCACAAAACAGTTTGAGCTTTCATCTGCGGTGTCGCCATTTTGATAAACGATAAAATCTAAGAATGAAAACCGTATCATTGCACCATCTACCGACAGAATTCGAAACTTGTTGAGTTTTTCTTTCATATAAACGTTGTTGTAAGTTTCTATCTTCAATCGTTCACCCGTCACATACAATTGAAATTAGGGACATTCGAGCGGTCCACCCTGTATTTTGTAAAAATCTTGTCTTATATTCACTGTCACTAAATGAATTGGCACAGTAACGAGGTTTCATATGTGTTTTATATGGGAGAAGATCTGTTTACTTGCATTTATTGGCACAGTGCGAGGGTGGCACTGTAAAGAGATATATTATATCGAGGGTTGACTGTATTATCTATCACCCCTACTGGCTTTGTCTTACCACAAGAAAATTTACACTGTTCCAAGCAAACTTTATACATGAGTCTCAGTCAGATTGGATCCGCCGCGCCGCGCGTTGGGTTCCCCCCAGATGACGCTGCTATCCCCGGTATGCAGCAAAGGAACTGCCCGGCAGTTGACTGACTTGTCCGTGCGTGACAATGAAAATAAATGAAATAAGTTTGAAAATAACGAAAATAGGAACCTACCTTATTACAAGAGATGCTGAAAGTGTCCTCCTCCTACATCCACACATTTTTGGCATCGTGATAGGAAATTCCGATTAATATGCATTAATTGTTCTTCCGTTATTGAGTTTATCTCTATCCTAATGTTTTCTTTTAGTTGTGACAAACTACAGAATAACACTTTCACGTCTGTACAACACGAGAACAATGCTCAACTGCAGGCTATGCAGGAATTGTTGACTTATCTGCAGGGACACAGCTGGCCGCGACGCGGGAAGTGTTGAGTCATCACAAAAGAAGCACTGCGCGCGGCAAGCGGGTGCAATCTGTCTGAGACTCACTGTACTAGATATTTTTTTAGGATTCTCATTGCTCATTGCTTTATTGAAAATCATACCCAATCTGAAAACATGCTGTGCAACTGGTAATTTCAAAAATATGCATTCCTCACAACATGTTATAAAAATGCCACTGAATATAATGAATTAAAAAAGTCAATAAACTGATGGTGTTATTAGTTCTCTAAGTATGTGTTTAGTAATGTATTATAAAAATGAGATAAGTATTATACTACTTTTACACAACTTGAACAGAACTGTATATACAAAGTAAAATCTTGATGTGGAGATGTGGCTGCACCAGCCTTTTCCCTCATGAGTAGTCACTAGTTGCATTGTTATTCCACACACCATTATTATTCATACAGAATTGTTAAATGCAAGCTTTATTTAGAACTCAAATTGAAAATAACATAATGCTGACTTACTTTATCAAATGATTGACTTAAATAAATAATAAAAAAAAGGCACGTAGAAGGAATGCTAAATCCTAAAATCTCTTTAGAAATCAAATATTTTCAGTAAAATTAAAATTTTTTAAAATGAAAATCGGGTGCGTGGGACGCCAAGCGACAAAAGGGAAACTTGGATTATTGGACTTTTCAAATTTTGGATTGTTGAACTTTTTAAATTTTGGGCTTTTGGACTTTTTAATTTTGGATTATTGGATTTTTAAAATTTTGGATGTGCCAGCCCACCCTGGCGTTCTGCCTATGCTCCGAACCCAGATCTGCGGATGCATAGTCAACAATTTAAATTATTTTAACAAGTTTTGTTCAGAAAGGAGATCTTAAGGGTGTGCCTTGGCATGCTCTGCAGTTCTGCCTATGTCCAGAATCCAAATCTGCAGATCCATAGTCAGCAACGCTAACCACCAGGTCATGCAGGCGGTTGATTTTAAACAAGAACACTATAAAAATCCAACAGAAGAAATACAGAAATATTCCTGTGTCAGAAAAACAACCTTTTTACCATCTTTTATCTTAATAAAATAATATGAATTGAACATAGCATTTATGTAAATTTAACATATCCAGTGGGTGGAAAATGATCATTATTATCCCTGGCATGGGTACATCATCCAATCCAGAGGTAGGGAAGGTTGAAGCCAGTGGGGAGATTATTCCCAACAAATTCCACACTGGATATAAGATATACAAGACTGAAGGGATTACAAAGACAATGAAATCATTAATAGTTTGTCTGAACTTCAAATTACACTCGTCTAATTGGATTTTCAATAATTTTTTTTATTTGGTCATACTGATTATTGAATTCATTTTCTCACCAATTATGAAAATTACTTTTTCTTCTTTTCTGCCATAACACTGTAACACTCACAACCAGCGTTTGAAATGAGCCAGTATTAACAAATATGCAATATCAGTACTGGTAAGAAAATGATTAGTGGCATACTACCCTTGGAGTTTGTTTTCGGTTAGGACAGTTATATTATTCTTATAATATATTTTTGTCTAATATTTAGCCAAACTGTCTATTAAACATTAATATTTTTATCTAACATTTAGCCAAACTACTAGTATTAAATATTAAGTTGTGGCTAGGTCTAAGCGTAAACAAACAGAAGCATGAAAAAGAAAACACTAAATGCTGCACCTCCAAGAATGAAGCCAATATGGGGTATTGTATATATTTGAGATGGTGAATTATATTTCAATACATGACTTCAGTCTTGTTAAACATTTTGGAACACTTCATATGCCAGGGAGGCCTGAATAAAATTGTAGAGAAACGTACATCATCTGCTTTTTTCCCACTTTGAACGTTGTTCACAATAACTTTTTTTGAACTACCGATGATATCAATAACAATATATTTTTGCTTAGGTTACCAACATCCCCACAACTTGCTTTTTGCAGGGTAAATACCGCACCTTACAGTATCGGTAGATCTTATTATTATTGTATTGTATTGCAATGACTGTGCCTTCCTTTGTCCCTCTGTTCCTAAAGGGTAAAGTTTTAAGGCTAAGAGTGCATTATCTAGGTAATGAATGTCTGAAATACATCAGCTATTAACTATAACAGGTTTACCCTGTGGCCATACGGCTACCTAGAGGTGGCCACATGTTTAGTTTCCTGGAAAAAGGTTGTTATGGCATTTTTTTTGGACAATTAAGCATCTTAACCTGAGTTTTTCCTACTAAAAACTATGAACTCTATGGTGCACTGTTCACTGTTGTAGGTAATTTGACAGGGCTAATAATCTAAATATCTCTTAAATCAATTATTTTATTATTGTATATGTTAATGTTAGCTACTTCTCCCTTCAATTTGCACAGCTTCCATCCTGTGTGGGTATATATGCAAGGGATGGGCGTAAGTCATGGCAACCATTTTTTCTTTTGAAAATGAGGGAACATTTTAAAATTATGAAATATACAAATGAAAGGGCAGGGTATAGAATGTAAGTATAATTTAGATTATGGGTACTAGATGTAGGATAATGAAGGAAACAGACACCCATAAACATCCATATGCGACTGCATCATACCACTCTAATTTATTCTGATAGTTGGAAGTATGAAAGCATACATACTCACTCTATGATCCCTTAAAGTTTGGTACGGATGGGCATTATTCACCTTCAGATATTGTCTATTTTTACATAAGAGTACTGGTCACATATTACTATATCTATTCTGCATGGTGGCTGACTCACAACTAAATTACTATCACCTCTACTTGTATACCCGAATACCACGATGTTACCAAATGATGTGTTTATATATTAGAGGTGCCACACTCTCCTGTGACATACGATATCTCACGGTAACATCACCTTAACTTTGAGGGAAAAAAATAGTTGCCACGACTTATAATCCATCCTTCGTATATAAAGAGCAATATGACACAAAAAAAAAAAAAAAAAAAAAAAAAAAAAAAAAAAAAAAAAGTTACAAGAAAAACTATGCTTTACAAACCTGGAAATGAACCGAGTCTAGTATCAGATAAGCCACAAATATTAAGAAATATTTAATTATGAAGACATCTTCCTTAGATAGCATGTTTTATGTGACAGTAGACTCCTAAAAATCTGATAATTAAAGCCTGTGACTTGCCACCTTATCGCTTTCAAAGTAATGAAAAAAGTTTTAGCATTTAGGTTAACAACAATAGGCCTACATCACATATGTTTAACATGCTCTGGCAGAACATGAGTTGTTTGCAGTATCTGAAATTTTACTTGGACTTGTGCTGAACCTTGCATTTTGCTAGGCCTATATAGACCTATTATACGCTATAACTACATTTCGATAGTTGTAGTATGTTGAGCACTTTGTGATTGTTTAGTAATCGGGATATGATAATTTTTTGAGGTAAGGCGACGAAGAATTTGAAGAAATTCAATCTGTGCCATCATTTTATCACATGGGGAAAGAGTTCTAAACTGTGGCAACAGAGAAAGAAGGAACATTCTGTCTGCATCATCATCTTTTGTCTTTTGTTTTTGTCTTTCTTCAAACGAGTTGGGACGTTTTTTCTTTTTGGCTGGAGGTTTGGCAAAATCAGTCTGTGGAATCAGGGCTGTTGGTATTTCGATTACTTCAATCACTTGTATGTCTTGTTCTCTCATCTCTACATCTCCTTCTCTAACCTCCACATCGCCTTCTCTCACTTCTATGTCTTCTCCACTCACTTCTATATCTTCTCCTCTCACTTCTATGTCTTCTCCTCTCACTTCTATGTCTCCTTCCCCCACATTGATGTCTCTTTCTCTAGCCATTAAATCTACTCTCATCCCTATATTCCCTTCTCTTTGAGGTGACACACGCCCAGCATTTCTACAATAAGAAAAACAAAGAAAAAATTATTTATGCTTGTTGAAGCATTTTAGTAGAACATCACTAAATTTGAACATCAGTCATCCGAACCGTTAATATCTGAACAACCTCCTTTGTTTTATATATTTTACTAGCTGAAAAGGCCCGGCATCGCCCGGGCTTTGTATTTTTTAATTTGAAATTAACTTATGGAGGACTTAATGTATGTAGAACTTGAAATGAAGAAAAAGATTTATCGCACTCAAACTATTCCATCAGAAAACGCTAGATATAGCTTTTTATGGCTCATAGAGGATGTCGAAAGCTGCATTCCGTTGCTTCTACACATCATGCTTGGGAGGATTTGAAATAAGAAGAAACATAAATTAAATAAGATTGTATTGACTTGACGGAAAATTTTATTTCTCATTCTCATGTTACCATACAACCGTTTCGGTTCTGAAATAAGATAAATGCAGTATCACTTTCATACTTTCCTCCCCTAAAACCCGGGACATAAAATACTGCGAGCATAGGACTCAAAATGTTCCATCCCATGCTTAGGGCCTATGATAAACATCCTTATTTCTCAACTAATACAAAGCATACAGCTATGGATAACGTATAAGCGGAAAGGATTGTTTACCTACTTCTGATATAGCATACTCACACACTTAAGTTATCCCAGTAATACGACCTCTTATTCTACATCAAAATGTGAAGTGAGAAAATATTTCTTGTGTCGAGGGTAGAGAAAGTTATGTGACTGCATTACAATGTGCTTTATTCTCGTGGATTTTATTCTTCAAGAATTATTTTTACAAAACGTTAGCATCAGAAAGTCCAATGTTATGTAATGTCCAGAGCCCTATATGAACTGTGTAAACAATACACTGTTGTCTTGACAACTGAATGGGATTTCATTTTGTTTGCATAATATTCTCAGAAATTATATAATTTTCAAGGGAAGGACTGATTTGTTTCAATTTTAATGTTGACCGCGTAACTTCCCGGGCTTAACTGGGTATGTGTGCAAAATTTCGTACAAATTGGTGAAGAAATGTGGATTTGTATAAGGAACAAACATACATACCCACAAACACACATTCGACTTTATATATTAGATTATTTACTTATTTTTACATTTTGTTAGATCTTTGCAATATCAATTAAAGGATGATCTTACAATATTAACTTTGTTACACTTCGTATCACAGATCAAAAAAGTTTAGATCAGCAGAAATACGGCAATCAATCTACTTATAATGTATCATATTTACTTGTACTGTAGGGGAGTATGAGTTGCACTACACTGGAGAAAGCTAGGTGCATAGCGAATGAGGGTGAGGATGGTAGCAACTTGTTCTGATTAATGAGTTATATTTTTACACAGTATAAAAATCAGATCCCTGGCTAATGGTGTATAACTTCCTGACAGAACACGTGTCTCCCTTTACTTGTGCTTTTAAATTATGTATGCTATTAATAAGTGAATGTCTTTGAAATGGTTAAGGCCTTCTAGTTATATAAACCTTTAGCAAACTGATCATTTTACGTTTGTGGTGTGGATTTCAAGGAGAAGCAACACTCTATTGTCTTGAGGAAATCCTAGTTGTATTTAAATTTGGTTTAGGAAAGAAACAATGTTTGGAATTGGTGCAGGAAAAATCAGTGATTATTTCAATCAAAGTATGTAATTATAGTAAAAGAAGGCCTGGAGGGCGGGCGTCTTGTGTTATGTGTTTTTTATTGTTTTTAACCGATCTTTTAACCACTATCATAACTAAGTGTTTTTATCAAGTGTTCATCACTTTTATGTTATTAGTATGTAATTATTATTAGCGGTATTTGTTTCTATTATTAAACTTTTTTCCAAAGTTTCAATGTGTTATTTTCTACATGTTCAAACAAGTCGAAAATTCGAACCACCCTCAGTCCCAATTAATGCAGATAACTGATGTTCCACTGTATTCCATATTTGAAAAAACTTTCACTTACCGGAACCTTCGTTTTGTTATTGATGGTGCCACAAAGCTCAACTGATTGAAATACATGTACTGTTTCTTTTGTAATGTGCCACTTGCATTCTTCTTAGAAAGTTTATATGCCTTAACAAAAGTGTCCCTTAAACAACGCCAGCGTTGTTTGACATATTTTTCTGAAACATAAATTATGAAATAAATTTAAAGCATATGGTGTTATTTGGGTAATGAAAATAAACTGGGTAAACAGGAGCATTTTGGCTGAATTTACAAATAATTACGTGTCCGGGGTTCAGTTAAAATGGTTTACACAGGATCTTTTTTCTCAATACCTTGGAACTGGTCTCTCATATACCATATGTTTCAATCTGATTTCCTTATTACAAGATTAACTAAGTATAGGATTGATCGAGGAAGCATCTAAGGTGGTGTAAAAGGAACATTTTCCAAAGGACCAACTTTCCAGACAGCTTTTGGATAGAAAGCATGTCAGAATAATTTCAGGGTACTTCAGCTTACTGAAACAATAAGAATTTTATTCATATTGTCAAAGAAAATTGTTGATGCAGATTATTGTTATACAGCCATTAATGTCAGAGTTTATGGTGAAAATAGGAATTCTTTTTTAACTTTTTCACTGCTACTGACATTAGGGTTGTCAACTCTTAATGGAAATAAGGGATAATAGTTTATAACAGAAGTGAAAATAAGGGATAAATGCTAAAAATAAGGGACACAAAGTTTACTAAAATAGCATAACGAATGGTCATTTATTTATAATAATGCATTAATATTCTTTATATAATTGCTATTTATGTTTCAAGTATGCAAAATAATGCTTTAGCAGACGAATCTATTATAGCGGCCAAGGCGTGATACTGGATGAGTCCGATAAAGTTTTTGCACACATGGTGCATACAATATTTTTTAGTAAAAGCTCTCTAAATTATATGAAATGAAACGAAAATACCGTATAATTATTTATGATGAAAGATAGTCAGCCATTTGTTAATATCATATTCTCACCGCCACCTGAATCACAGAACAATGAACCATACATACCAATATGAAATGCGGTATAGATGCATCATATAAAAGTCGCTTTTTGTAAACAATAATGCATGCAAATGAGTATTTATGAAAAGTTTGTGAAAATATGAATGATAATCCCGAGGAAATTTCAATCCAAGCCAGAAACGTTGAATTGACGCTGCTGCCAGCAACTTCACGGCAGATGAGAAGGAATACATTACAGCATTTAAATGCTGGTGCATCCATGGTAAGCAATGTTTCTCTTGTGAACCAAAATGTGAAAAGTAGTTGGCTTATATCTGTTGTTATATGATGATGTAAGCTTCCGTGTTTTGCGAAAAACCCTGGCAAAGTTTCTGATTATCATAAAGAAATGTGTTGGCTTAAATTTTTTGTTTTATGACCAAACATATGCTTACATCCATGTTAAATTGGTGTGACTGGTCAATGCCAGCTGTATTTTGTTTATAGATTGCCATGATGACTTTAGCATACTAGGCAGCCAATAAAATTGCATTTTGAATGCAACTTTTTGGCATGTTACCAGTCTGCCAGGCAGCTGTTTTAGAGAGTGTGTACTAAAAACAATATATACACTACATTAGCAGTACAAACATTCCTGTCAATACAAAAATACAAAACAAATAAACAGATTTAACACTTGACAGATTACAGTGATTTACAAATTATCTTTTAAATTTGTTCTGGCTTGCTGGTATTTGACAACAGATCTTCTCTCTTCCTGTATACCTTTGTCAGTGTTTACACAACTGAATTAAAATAAAAATTTACAGAAATCTGAAGCAGACGAGAACACCAAACAGAAGTCACAATGGTGAGGGGAGAAGAAAATGAGGAAAGCGACAAAGTTCATCCAACCCATTACAATTAGCAATCATATTTCATATAAGACCATTATTAAAATATCATACCAAAACAAATTTAAAAGAATGAATGATGAGAATTCTAGAAATATGGGATATATCTTGAAAAATACGGGACCTGGGATTTTCCTCCAAATTAAGTGAAATTAAGAGATTTCCAGAAAATACGAAATAGTTGGCCATCCTAACTCACATGTATCAGTGCAAAAATTGCAGAAAGGCCAAGAAATAATAATGATAGGTTAATGCTTTATCTTAAAATATGAAGATATTTATCCATGTATTAAAATTTGACAATCATCCATACAAACCAGCTACTCAAGTAAACATTTTTTCTAGTTGATTTCAAACTCATAATCCACCATTGACTAGCTGAAAAATTCTTATATCAATATTCAAATTGATCTTTGAGAGGGTTAAGGAATATGACCTTGGTAATCAATCAAACATCCCAGAGTCAAGGCATCCCCCACATAATCGCAGTGGGATTCCTATATCGAGACATCTGATTATTTAATAATAATAATAATTTATTACGGCTTACCCAAAGAGAAACCTGGGTTATGAACAACAAATCTTCAACCCTCTTTCTCAAGCTTGTAGAATGTAGTTGTGGGGCCCATAAATCCATTCACCCAACTGGAAGATACTCTCATTTGTTAGTTTTGGGTCTATCTAAGTTGGGCTGTGTTTACAGATGGAATAAAATCAGGTAAACTGATGTAACAAAGTGCCAGTATGTTTTTGTTTAATCAGTTATCATTGCAATTATGATATGCACAATATGTATTTTTTTAATTGATTTCCAAGTTAAGCTCCAGATTTATTCATTAAGCAGGGCTTACGGAAGAACAAAGGTCTAGTTTAAAAAAAAAATCAGATTAAAATCGTCCAGCATCAGCTGCACTGTACAGATTTGTGATATCTTGACAATCGCACACTCACATAAAAATAAAAAAGTCAAATTTGTCGGCTTGGGATTTGAACCATTGAACTGCAGAATGTGAGTCCAAGACGTTGCCATCTTGTCCACCAGGGTCAGATTAACAGTCTAGTTGGATAAGCATATGTAAAGCAACAATGTTATTTGTCATAGCCAACTGCATTTTAATCTCCAAATCCTTATAAGATCACAGTAAAACAATTGACTATGTTGTCATGATAACTGATTTGACTTTCATAAATTCTTTCGAATATGTATATTTACATAAAATAGGCACTAAATTGGGAATTACTCCTAAACCGTTCAACCGATTTTATCCAATATCAATAGACATGTTCCCATGGACATTATAAAGGTGTACACCAAGATTCATGGAAATCCAGTAAAGCATGTTTGAGTACCGCGTCTTTAAAATAGACACTAAATTGGGTTTTACTCCGGTACCGGTCAACAGATTAGGTTCAGATTCAATAGGCTACTTCTCTTGGACGTCATAAATGCGTATACGAAGTTTCATGAAAATCCGATACAGCGTATTTCAGTTATGGTGCCTTTCTAATATAATACTATTAAAATAGGCACTAAATTGGGCATTACTCCGGTACCGGTGAACCGATTTGGTTCAATAACAATAGGGTTCTTCCCATCGACATTATGAATGTTTATACCAAGTTTCATAAAAATCCGAAAAAGCGTACTTGAGTTATGGTGCGTACAGACGCACAGACAGACGGACAGACATTTTTTCGTCCCCAACACAATCTCATAAAGTACCATACTGGCACTTAATAATTAAAGCAGCATTGTTGTACTGATGTATTTCATTGGAGTGAAATATAAAGAGAAATATGAAGACATGACTAGACCAAGGTTTTTAGGTAAAATCCTATTTTAATCCTTAAAATACAAGTACATTACAATTTTGTGCCTTATTGTATAGTTTTTTATATGGGCGTTGAATGGTTGTTTTGTTGAACATTGCACAGGTTCTACATAATAACTTAAGCCCTGTCACTAATAATTCTCCATGTAACTGGTTCTGGGTTATACCAGGTTTGAGTGTGAACCGTCATCAATACATGTCCTCTTAGGCAGATGTTTGTTATCAAGGAGGAAAGCAAGAATATGACTGCAATCCACCAGTGTTGCCATCTCTTCAAGCAGTGAACAAGCAGCAGTACGTCATCTGTCACAAAATCTAGTTTTGATATTATATTAAATTTATTTCAGAAAGCTCTACTCATGGGCAAAATTAATAAAATAACACTAACAAACAAGGAAAAATGATAACAATATACAGCAAAAGCAGCAGACAGTATTTCATAACAAACTGCCTTAAGACCAGAAGCATAACCTCAAAATTCAATTGCAAGCATCCACCAAATAACAGGCTGTTACAGATGTCTGCCATCTTATTATCAACATAATATTATCATATATGCTTTTACTATCACTTTTCCAGGAGTGTTCTTTTAACAAAACCTGTAGTTACCATGACCATGAGCCAAGTGGTGTTGCTTGATTGTTTACTGAACTAAATGTGAAAAATCAACGTAATGCCAGACCATTACAGGAAGAGAGAGTTTGAATGGTTTCAGCATTAAAATGTGTAAATTCCCTCACAGAAAAATATTCCACCATTAACACTTTTTTTTATATTTTGTTTTTTGGCACTTGACTGGGCTTTTTAATTAAACATTTCAATAAAGGTTAATCACAAGAGATTACATCTGGTGCCACGATTCGAACTCTGGCAAGCACAGTTGGGACAGCATCGGTACGAAAAGCAAAGGTCATGGGTTCGAGTCCCTGTACTTGAGAAATTTTTCTCTTAAGATATTCTCATGTAACGTTCAACAGAAATAATATTGCATGGTTTCATGAATATGAACGATATGTACATCTTAATAATATTTGTTTCAAGCTGTACTACAAACATGTTAACATAAGGTAGGCTAAAACAGATTGAAAGCATAAATGAAAAGCTAACTAAACTCCTTGAAAAGTGGTATGTCCAAAATAATTGAAGCATTTCACATGACATCTTCCTGTCACTTATTATTTCATACCCACTATACTACTGTGTGGAATGTTTTTCAAAAATAAAATTATATTGAAGAAGAATTTCAAGTTTTTAATACAATAAAGAGTAAGGTAACAAAATTTTCACCACTCTTTGGATTTTAAAAATCTGATGTGAAACACACAACTTCTTCTGCCCAAATATAAGTTTTGCCTCTTAATACAAGGGTTGATTTTTTATTAGTGGCAACTATTTTATTTCTCCATATATAGCATACGTACATGGTTCTAAAGTTTTATAGGCCTTCGATGCAATCACCATGCATACAACATGTTCCCAGCGATGTGGAAGTCTTTGGATCCTGTTGGCACTGCCTAATCTGTTAATGGTGCAAAGAGAGCGGTCGGTTGCCTGTAAAACTTGATTGGGATGGTGTGATCTTAAAACATACTTTCCCCCAAGGCAGAATGTTAATGCGGAGTACTACTGCTCATTTTTGCAAAACAATCTGTGAGTAGTTCTAAAAAGAAAATGGCAACACTTCATGGATGAATGACAATGCTAAGGAGCACACAGCAGGAGCTGTGTCTGAAATGTTCAATCACTGGGGCTGAGAGGTGCTCTATCACCCTCTGTACTCTCCAGATTTCAGATTTAAGTCCCTGAAACTTTGATCTAATCCTGAAGATGAAGGAGTCCCTTTGAGGGTTTCGCTTTCGTATGGTTGAAGATGTTTTACAGGCAACTGACCGCTCTCTTCGCACCATCAGCAGATAAGGCAGTGCCAACGGGATCCAAAGATTTCCGCATCACTGGGAACATGTTGTACGCAATGGTGGTGATTACATCAAATACCTATAAAACTTAGAACCATGTAGGTATGCTATGTATGGAGAAATGAAAAAGTTGCCAGAACTAAAAAAACAACCCTTGTATTATGTATGACATCTCTCCATGAACATTGGTTTAAAAATGAAGAAAATCTCATTACCACATCACATCGCATCCCCGAAGGATATAATCTGATTAATGCATTCATGTAACTTTCTTTACTTTAAGCATGGCCAACAATGCATCTTTCTCACTTCACATTCTGATACAGAATAAGAGGCATTACAAGAGCATGTATTCAGTTGTTTCAAACTTGATGCAAAGCTTTACTGTTCACCAGGCAAGACTGAATTTCTATAAACAGTGGGTGGCTTATAATTACCCTTCAGAGAACTTTTGAAGAAATGTTTCATATAAAAGTTTTTGCTCTTGGTATAAGCAACCCATGTAAACAATTTAAAGAAATTCATTATAGCCACTTTTAAGAAAATCTCAAAAAACGAAATTTCTTAATGCCAAGTCCCCTTAAAAAATAAGAGAAAGTTGTCGCCAATCATCATGTCACATTCTCAGAAGGTACCTAACTCAAACACGAAATTTTGTTTTCATACAATTTTTCATTCTGGAGCTCACAGACAGAAACACATACAGACATGGGGAAAATGGTAGTATACGCCACAACCGAATCCCCCACTCCAACTCTCTAACGGGACCTGCCAGGAAAGTAGGGGGTTTTGGATGGGGAGAAACTTAAAACAGTGGAGACATCTAGTGGCAACATTTGAACTACTAGCAGCGACAGTAGCGCCATCTATAACACAACTGATGAAACAGAAAAAATAATTTATTTCTTCTTTATTCTCTTCCTTTCCTGTCTCCTTCCTCTCTTCCTCTCACCTCTTCTTCACCCTACCTACTTATTCTAGACCTATTCCTAACCGTAAATTTTGGAACGACCAGGATTCAAACTCGAGACCTTTAGCTTTGTAGCTAGGAGCCTTAACCATTACGCGAAGAGTGATATTTGAGCAGTGGAATTTTCGTATATTTGAGTTACGATAGGGGGATTTCATGAGTTCATGAGTTTTAACGCAAGAATCGGTTTTTATAATTTTGAGATATTTTGTTAGTTCTGAAAAGAGCAGTGTTGGTGCAAGGGAATTTTTCTGCACCAATTAAGCCATGTATTATTTTATAACACGGTGTTTTTTAAAATTGTGAAATATTATATATGGTGCAAGGTTCTTTGTTAATTTTGAAATATTATTTTGTTTTTTTAAATGTGAAATGTCCTGTTGGCGTATATACAGCATTTTTTATAATTTTGAAATATTATGTTTGGTGCAAGGAGTTTTTTTTAATTGTGAAATATTATGTTTGGTGCAAGGGTTTTTTTATTGTTAAATATTATTTTGTTTTTAGAATCGTTTTTAAAAATGGTGAAATATTATGCATGGTGCAAGGGTCATTTTTATTGTGAAATATGTTTTTTATAATCGTTTTTTATAATAGTGAAATATTATGTTGGTGTTGGTGCAAGGGTAATTTTTCTGTGGATACAGTCATATTGGCATGCGCTGCGGGGAAGCGGGGGAAGGCATGCAGGGCAGCGGCAAGGCAGGGAAGGCATGAGGGGTAGCGGCCAGGCGGGGAAAGTGGCTGCACCGATGGAAAGGGGAGCAGGTTGTGGCGCATATTACCATCTTGCCCCCAGAAGATGTTTCCATACATTTTTGGATTTAGGACACCTCAAAACTGTGTATTTATGTTAAAAACTTAACTTCAAATTAGGGGGTCGAAAACAATAGGTCCTACTTCCTTTAGATTGATAATTCTTTCACACTAGTCGTGCGTAGGCTAAGGTGGAAAGGTAGTGTAAGACTGAAAAATTAATGGGACATGTGAGTCAGTTGGAGTTTTTAATGTTGTACCGGCATGTTGCCTTGATAGCTCAATAGTAGAGTGGTGGAGTCAAAGATCCTGGTTCAAATCCTAGTTATGAAATTGAATTTTTCAGTCTGACTCTACCTTTCCAATACTGTACTTTCTTTACCTATAATACCCATGGTACGGGCAGAGGAAGTCATAATGGATATATTTAAATATTTTAGCACCAAAAACGAAAATGTCACCCCTTTTTGCATTTAAAAATAATGGATATAGGCTAATGTCTAAATATTTTTGCACCAAAAACTTAAAATATTGCTGCAAATTTTAAAAATTTTGAAAAATCAATTTTTTGAAGGTGGTACACTTAGGCCTACCTACCCCCTTAAATTCATGACAAGAAACATTCATTACACACAATTAAATATCCATATAGAACTATCCCTATCACAGGGGTGCCCACAGGGGGGTTAAGACGCAGACTGCGTCATTGAAATTTCTGGGGGGGGGGGCAAAATATTATCGTTTTATGAATTTTCTGGGGGGGGGGGGTTGAAAATTGTTGCAAAATTAGCATTTTATATGTTAAAAATAAAAATGGTCAAGTTTTATAACTTCAAAAGGTTTCTTCTAACAGTGGATTAGGAAAGGGGGGTCCATGGGGTTTGGACCCCCAAAAGTCAAAACCTAAAATTCTATATTTGTATTTAAAAAAATATTTATTTAAATAAACAAGATTTGTTGGTGTGTCAAATATGATATAGCAGTTATTTTCTTTTCATAACATAATGAGTAGGCTTATTATTATATCCACTGTTCCATGTGTTATTCAACTTTTCTTATAAATAGTAATAAGTATTATAACTTAAGTAACAATTTCTTGTTTAAGTTGCCATGTTTTAGAGTACAGTAAACAAATTTGCTAACTAGTTTTTCAGTGCTAAAATACCATAAAATGTGATTTTAATTAGTTCAACAATTAAAAATTTCCCGGGGGTGGACACCTGACTTAGGTAACATTTTCTTGTTTACATTGGTACGGTAAACAAATTTCCAAACTGGATTTTGAGTGCTAAAATAGCGTAAAATGTTATTTTCATTAGTTCAATATTTAAAAATTTTCCAGGGGTGGAGGCCCTACTTAGGTAATGATTTATTATTTACATTGGCATGTATTAGAGTATGGTAAACAAATTTCCTAACTAGTTTTTTAGTGCTAAAATACAGTAGACTAAAATGTGATTTTCGTTAGTTCAATATTTAAAAATTTCCCGGGGTGGACACAATTTCTTGTTTACATTGGCATGTGTTAGAGTATGATAAACAAATTTCCTAACTAGTTTTTGAGTGCTAAAATAGCGTAAAATGTTGTTTTCATTCTTCTTCTTCTTTGGCGCTACGGCCCTTGCAGTTTAGCCTTGGCCTCCTTTAGGATTTTAGTCCATTCCTGTCTAACCATAACCTTCTGTCTCCATCTTCTCACACCTAAGGTCCTCAGATCATCCTCCACTCCATCTATCCATCTTAGTTTCTGTCTGCCAATGTTGCGCCTACCTTCCGGTTTAGAATTTAGGATCTTTTTGGGAATTCTATTATCATCCATCCTGGTTACATGTCCCAACCATTCCAATCTACGGGTTTTAATTTCAGCTACAATATCTGGAGAATTATATTGAGTTTTTAACTCTGCATTATATCTGATTCTCCAAAACCCATTTTCATTTTTTGGACCATAGATTTTCCTTAAAATCTTCCGTTCCCATATCATCAACTGCTGTTCCATTTTCTTAGACAGCGTCCAGGTTTCGCTACCGAATAGTACAATTGGTCTTATGACTGTCTTATATAATGTAAGTTTGGCTTTTTTACTTATTGATCTTGCACTCAATGTTTTATTGAGGGCTCTCAGGCATCTGTTTCCTGCTGCAATTTTTTGTCTCATGTCCGCATCTGCAGTATTTTCTTGTGTTATTAAGACTCCTAGATATTTAAAAGAGTCTACTTCGTTATAGTTATGTCCATTTATTAAAACAACGTTATTTGTAGGTTCATTTGTTCTTTTGTTCTTCATGTATTTCGTCTTTCCTTTATTAATTATTAACCCCATTTGTTCTGCTTCTACTTGAATTTGACTTACAACTTCATTTAACACTCCTATGCTTCTGCACATGATCACTATGTCATCAGCATATGCCAAACATTGTCTCGTTCTATTAAATATTGTGCCTTTAAAATTTATGTGGACACTTCTCATAACTTTCTCCAGGCCAATGTTAAACAATATTGTAGATAAGGAATCTCCCTGTCTCACTCCGTTCTTGGTTAAAAATTTATCAGATAACTTGTTTTGTATCTTTACTTTGTTATAGGTTTCTGAAAGGGTGATCTTTGTTAAGTTTATCAATTTAGTTGGGATACCGAATTCTCTCATTGCCTCCAAGATTTTGGATCGGTTCATTCTATCAAATGCCTGCTTAAAGTCTATAAAAAACATATGTAATGGAATATTGTATTCATTTGTTTTTTCTAAACATTGCTTAATTGTAAAAATATGATCGGTAGTACTCCGACCTCGCCTGAAGCCACATTGATATTCTCCTACTAATTCATCAGTATATGCTTTAAGGTAATTCGATACAATATTTGTGAAAATCTTATACGTAACACTCAGCAATGAAATTCCTCGAAAATTATTACAGTCAAGCTTGCTGCCACTTTTATGTATAGGGCATATCAGCGCTGTTCTCCATTCTTCAGGTATTTCTTCTTTTTCCCAGATCATTATTATTAATTCATATATATTAGTCCAAAGACGTTTCCCACCTTTCTTTATCAGCTCTGCTGTTATCAGATCCTCACCAGGAGCTCTGTTATCCTTCATTTTCTTAATTATGTTAAAAACTTCAAGTTTACTTGGGACTTTAAGTTGTATTTCCGGACCAAAATATATATTCTTGTTATTGGATGAGATTTCCTCATCGGTATTCATATCAGGGTTAAGCGTTTCGTTAAAATATTCACTCCATCTTTTGATAACTTCTGCCGGTTCACCAATCAGGTTCCCATCTTTATCTCGACACCACGTTGTTCTTGGTTGAAAGCCACCCTTGAGTCTTCGGATGCTTTCAAAGAATTTCCTTGTATCATTTCTATTATATCTATCTTGTGTATCCTGCAGCATCTTTTCTTCATATTCTTTTTTCTTTCTGCGAATTAGTGCCTTAGCTTCCCTTCTTGCCTCCTTAAATTCATCAACATTATTTCTTGTGTTCCTCTGGATCATTTTAATTCTCATTTCGTTTCTTAAATTCAATGCCTCCTGACATTCTTCATCAAACCATCCGTTTCTATTTTGATGTTGTACCTGGCTCAAAATTTTCTCTGCCGCAGTATGTATACTTCTCTTTATTTTCCTCCACGTTTGTTCAATATCGTTATTAATTGGATACTGACTATCCAAAGTTTGTGTCACTAAGTCCTTATATTCAATACAGCATAAGTCATCTCTAAGCTTACCAATGTCAAATTTCCCCATTTTCTCACCTGTATATTTGTTAGCTATTGATAATTTTGCTCGATACTTGACACGTACAAGATAATGGTCAGAATCGCAGTCAGCTCCACGATATGACCTTACATCTATGATGTCTGAAGCATGTCTGGCATCTATCAAGACGTGATCTATTTGATTTTCTGTACTGCCATCAGGTGATACCCAAGTTGCTTTATGTATATCCTTATGAGGGAAATTTGTACTACTTATAACCATGTTTTTGCTTATCGCAAAATCCACTAATCTTGAGCCATTGTTATTTGTGGTGTCATGTAGGCTATGCATTCCTATTTTATGCATTATCATATCTCTCCCTACCTTTGCATTCATATCGCCCAGGATTATTTTAATATCATGAGTGGCTGCCCTCTGATATACTCTTTCTAGTCTATCATAGAATGAGCTTTTCTCATATTCATCCTTATCTTCAGTTGGTGCATGGGCACTAATTAACGTTGTATTAAAGAACTTATTTCTAATCCTTAACACACATATGTGATCATCCACTGGGTCAAAATTCATAATAAGATGTTTAAGTTTCTTTTGGAATATGAAACCTGTACCATAAGTATTTCTCCCAGTTGTTGCTCCACTGTAACATATGGTGTAATCACCACAGTCAAACATATCCTTACCTTTCCACCGTATTTCTTGCAGTGCACAGATGCCTATATTATATCTCTCTAATTCATGTATCAGGTTTCTCATAGTGCCAGGTCTGTATAGGCTCCTAACATTCCATGTCGCTAAGTATAAATCATGTACCTTTTTTCCAGTCCGCGGTCGTTTTGTTAGAGCAGTCCGGCTATTTCCTTTAGGTTTCTCAACAGCTTTTGTTTTCCGGATGTGGAATTGTCAGTCCCACGATCCAACCCCCAACCTGGAGGACCAGGGACTTAATTTTGGAGATCCAACTCCTAGGATGTTGCCTTCACCACGGCTCAAGAGTTCACCCTACCCTTTCGCAGTAGGCCTACCTAACTGAGGCCTATGAGTGCCAC
Organism: Ectobius pallidus; assembly: GCA_964059195.1. Lineage (NCBI taxonomy): Eukaryota > Metazoa > Arthropoda > Insecta > Blattodea > Ectobiidae > Ectobius > Ectobius pallidus. The sequence goes on from CAXKWD010000003.1 coordinate 119,559,875, forward strand.
CGTTGACCTATTACGGACTCTTCCGCTGCCACCCTAGGTGAGAATCCTGCTGCCAATTCCCACCAGTTGTTTTCATTAGTTCAATATTTAAAAATTTTCCGGGGGTGGCCCCCTACTTAGGTGATGATTTCTTATTTACATTGGCATGTCTTAGAGTATGGTAAACAAATTTCCTAACTAGTTTTTCTGTGCTAAAATAGCGTAAAATGTGATTTTCATTAGTTCAATATTTAAAAATTATCTGGGGATGGACCCCCGATCCCCTTTTTAGGGGGTATTCCAAACCCCCCCGGCACTTTCTACCCTCCCCGCAATTATTTTCTGGCTACTTATTTTGTTGCACTTATTATATTATTAATATAATGTTACAAAGTGGCCCAAGAAGTTAAAGCAACAAAAAATAAATAAAACAAATAAAAAAAAAAAAAAAAAAAAAAACACCCTAGAAAATATCATATGGGCGCCCTTGTCGATAGCCAATCAGTTTGGGGGGGGGGGTTGAGCAATTAAGTTTGGGGGGTGAGCAATGAAGTAGGGGGGTGAGTCTTGAAGCTTGAGGGGGGTGGGCACCCCTGCCTATCAGCATTCACGGTATTATTTTTAATATCTAGCCCAAGAGCCAAATGCGAATCCTGAACAGTAGAGCAGGATTTAGGTTTCCACTTCGGCGTCTGATTCTAGCATTGGTTAGTGGTTCACTTTCTCTCTAAGTTAGACAGATCAATCACTTATGAATTCAGGGGGTGGTCCATTAAAAATTCCCTCTCCCTCGAAAATTTTAAATCTAACTTATTTGTAAATGCATATACTCTAATAAATATTATTTATAATTAACAATAAAAATAATAAATGAATTTTTAAATTTGCGTCGGTTTTGATGACTGCTAACTTGTAATGTGTACTTAAAATTCCATTTGATGGTCAACAATAGACATGTGTAAAGCAGCATGGCTGGTGATTCAGTGTTGAATACAGTCACTTTTCTTCGACACCAGCCTTGTGAAACAAATTTCAACTTCTTGCAGTTGCAGCTTTAATGGTTTAGGCACACAACAGTCTACTGTGGTAGTGTGATGTGCCTCATGCGGTCTTATCAGAAATACAATGTTTAAACAACAAACATTATTAATTTTCTTTTAAAGACAGAGAATTGCAGAAGGTTCATGCATCGAAAGAAACACCAATGAAGTGATTCTTTGGTTACTCTTCCTTCTCAGTCTTCAAAAGAAAAGTGTAATCTTTCTGACCCATCCGTAAGTCATGATCTTGCACAAAGTGTAAAAAGAATGGGTCAGGATATCCTTTAAGTTTGTGTAAAAGTTTGTGTAAAGGTGTCAATTGAAGGGGATGAGGAACTCACAGGAAGTTTCATTGATGATGTCATCCACAGATATGCTGTAAAAAAGCCTCGACATATTAGTTAGCTGTAAGTTATTATATGTTATAATATTATTTTTTTTTTTCTCGTAATATACCAAAAATGAAGCCTACAATCGCCCACTGCGAAGATCAATATCCTCACCTGGAGGAAAGCTACTGTATTCAACACTGGATACAATGAGACATACCAACATTCATCAGGGTGTCCACACAAATTTTGATATAAATTTCCCTGACTTTTCCCTGACTTTCCATGACCAAAGTTACTAATTTCCCTGACTCACAAAAAGAACATTTGTCAGACCTCTGTTATACAGATAAATCAATGTATAGTCGTCGTTCTGTCTTCCACAACATACCTACAAAGGAACTACAAGTTTCATAACACCAGTGTTCAGTCTTTCAAAACACAACCATAAAGGAACTACAAGTTTCAAAAATCATTTCATAACATCTTCTCAAGCACTGCTTTCTTCTGTTGAATTTCTACATCTTTTTCGCGCTCATAATTCATTTTTCTTTTTTTTTTCTCTAGCTCTCTAAGTTCTTGCTGAATTTTTCTTTTTTCTCTCCTCTTTTTGTCTTCCTCAGCATTTATCTGTTTTTTCTTTTCTAAGTAAGCCTGATATCTTCTCCTGGAAGCTCTCACAGAATTTAGCATACTTCTTGTAACAGTCACTTCTTTTGATCCACCCATACCAGTGCTTTAGTTGGAAAATATTTTATGGGGGTACGGTACTCACCTTACTTCAAAATTTTCCATATCGCTTCATACAAAAGAGTTTTAAAACCGAGCACCTTATCAGGATAGCCAACATGTAATCTAAAGCGAAAGTAATTATTGTAGAAATGCTCACGAAGGTGAAGATTAGAACGCATATCTATTGCGAATTTAATAGTGTTTGTCATTATTAACAAATACACTCTCTTATTGAATTGGACATTTAAAAGGTATTTTAGGACAATATCGTTCCTGTACTGCCAGTACGACGTACCGGAGCACATCTTTTTCCCGGTATGGTAGAAGGAAAATAATTTTATACCGGTACGCAGTACCGGTGCGTACCGGCCCAACTAAAGCACTGACCCATACTCTTCACAGCATCATATACGATACGCTGAGCCACCAGAGATTCTTCTCACAAATTTTCAACTAAGAGACATTTGTTTACGGAAAAGCCACTTTCAACCGAGGCATTACCGAGGCATTATTGTGATGAAATGAAGCACAGCTTTATGACAAACCATAAATCATCAAATCTCTTGTCATTTCCAATTAGTGTATAAAAAAACTCGTCAAGTGCAACTGTGTCCTTGTCATCACATGCAAAATCAGTGAATTGCTTCTGCCATTTTTCAGACTGAGCTTCAACTATCAGTTGGGTATACTGTTTTTTTGCCCTCTCAGCCAACTCGTCGCTCACTCTCTTGTTACAATGCAATTCTTCAAGGACAACATCTATTCACTTCACACCCAAACTTGACTGATAAAAAATGACTCTTGGATCAAAGCAGGTTAACCCTCGTGCAAGATGAGATTTCAACGGGCTTTTAGCTTTCAGCTTTTCAACCATGCTGATAAGAAGTTTTCGAAACTCATGCTTGAATACAGATTTGTCCTTGTCAGTACACTTAACCTTCCTTAACAACTTCTTGGCACCATACCCAATGTCCACTTTGTCTACTGGAATGAGGTTTTCACTGTCTGACAGATCTAAAGTCATAAGTTTGTAAGCAGTACTTGCTTCAGCAATACTGGGAAAAAAACACTTTGCGACCCGACCGAGCCCCCCACCACTACGAGAAACCTAGCGGCGGCATTAGAACTACTAGGAAAGTAGTGACGGTGGCGACATCTAGTAAGGAAATGGTGAAAGAGAAAAACAATTTATTTTTCCTTTATTCTCTTCTTCTCTTCCTTTCCCGTCTCTTTCCTCTCTTCCTCTCACCTCCTCTTCACCCTACCTACCTATTCGAGACCTATTCCTAACAGTAAATTTTGGATCGAACGCATGACCCTTAGCATCGTAGCCAAGAGACTTATCCGTTACGCTACGAAGGACAGTTGAGCAGTGAAGGAAGTTCCGGTATATTTTAGTTATCTAATTTAGTTGGCGCTAGCGAGTGTTAACGCAAGAATCGGGTTTTCTAATTTTGAGATGGTTTGTTTGTTATGAAAAGAGTAGTGTTGGTGCAAGGGAATTTTTCTGCATCAATTAACACGGCGTTTTTTAAAATTGGGAAATATTATGTAAATTTCGATTTTTTATATATTGTGAATTTTTTTTCTTTCAAATCGGTGTTTAAAGATCGTGAAATATGATGTTTGGTACAAGGGTATTGTTTTAATATAATTCGTGAAATTTTATTTTGTTTTTATAATAGTTTTTAAACATTGTGAAATATTATGTATGGTGCAAGGCAATCATTAGAGTAAGCTGCGGCTTAACACAGGAAGCTGCATTACCGGCGCTTAGTAGCGGCCGGCAAGAGCAATAGCGGGGTAGATGCGCGCGGGACGATGCGCGGTAGGCGGAGGGGAAGCCTGCCTGGCGGAGAAGACGACAGGGCCGATGGAAAGGGGAGCCGCTCGGGTCGCAAAGTGTTAACTTGCCGCAATACTTTTTTGTTTCACAAACCTGGCCATGAGGTTCCTTATAACTTCTTGAAGTGCTGTGTAAAGGAAAGGTACTAAAGGTTTTTGACTCTGAAACCTTCTTAAAAAGGGTTCACACTCTGAAATCACACTTTTAAAAGCAGCTAATTTTGCTTCCAGAAGTGGATCCTTCATAGACTCCTTGAGATATTCATGGTTCTTGTTGCCTTGTATACATGCTCCCTTAACAAATTTCTCAACATGACCATATATCTTCAATGCTTGATCAACACACGCACCATTTTCAAGCCATCTCACAGAGGTAAACTTTAAGGGAAAATGTGTACTGCCTGTAGTTTCAGTGTACTTTGCTCTGCGAGCTGGGTTGTCTTTGAATAGACCATACATGGCTCTTAAATTATGATACAGATCCCAATTGGCAGTCAGAAGGCCTGTCTTCACGGCTCCATTCACTGTATGCAGACCACAGACACCGATGTCAAGAAGTGTCTTTCCATCTGGGTTATCAACTTTCAATTTGTTTTCAAGTTTCTTTATAAAGCTAAGATTTACATTTGGCCCGTCCATTGAAACTTGTAGAATTTTGTTGAAAGGGAGAGAGAGGCCTTCAACAAATCCTTCCAACAGATGATCAGCAGTCGACCGTCCTAAGAAAACACTGTTGAAATACCGAGTAGCAACTCTTTGCTGGTTAACATCCCAAAACCGCACCACTATGTCCATTTGCCCACGCTGCACAACCTTATTTAAGGATTCATCAAAACATACTACATAATCATTGCAATTCTTTAAGTCAGTTTCCAAACAATCTCTAAAATAAGGAGATAGTCCATGGTTAATTATATATGACGCTTTAGTTTTTCCCATTGCAAAATTCTGTGCAATTTGGCTATCAGGAAACATCCTCTTGAAAGCCGAAACACTTCCATCACATGAATTTAAGGACATCTTTCCTGTCACAACCTCCAGAGCCCACATGAGCTCTGCTGATGTGACATCATCTTCATTCACAGAGATAGTCTTGATATTTGTCTGCTGCAAAACTGGAACTGAAGTACAAACAGAGACTGCTATTGTTGTAGACGTTGAATCTTCTGTAGAAGGCACAACACACTGCTCGACAGATATAGTTTTTTTAGCAAAATATGAAATGCTGGCCTGCAAACATTTACTTGTCAAATTCTTCACATGTTTTGGCCCCTTAGCATGTGACACCACAGCTTGTCTTCCCATGTTACTAAGCCTAAAAGATTTAAAGCATACTTTACAGTAAGCTGATGAAGAGTCCTCAGGCACCAAATCTAACCATCCAGCAAAATCAGGATTCAATTTATTGTCTAGCCACTGTTTACTAAATATACACTTCTTGGCCATATTGTTCCTCAAACATTAACATTCATTCAAACCCGGAAACAGAAATTCACAAGTTCACACAAACACTATTTAGAAGTTTCTTAACTGTTTGCGCCCACACGATGTTTTCCCGCCGGGTGTGCGAGCCGTGGGTTGGGCGTTAACGCTCTCATTGGCTGGCGACGACCTTGCATGTGATTGGTCCTATCCTCATGGTTCTGCCAACAATATATTTCGAAAGGGAAATGCAGGAAATGTTGCTCATGATGCAATTTCCGACTAGTTTACGTATGTATAAGACATGTGATCTCCCCAAGAAATAATTAAGTTTATATGACAAGAGATGTTAGGTTTAATAAATAAAAAGGGGGATTGAGGATGTTAAGACGTACCCCGATGCAAATGGTATTCAAGGCAGTGACTGACCACTACAGACCTACAAGATGGCAGCACTGATTTTGCAGCATGTGACCCATCGACACCATCTACCGGCGAAGCTGAACACTTGCAAAAGCAGACGACATATCAATACACAGTGTGCCATTTTACGCAGGAAATTTTATATCAAATTTGCTAACACAGCCTGGGTTATGGCAGGCTGGAGCACATAATTTTTCCCTCAAATTACTATCACTGGGGAAACTTTCTGAAATTTCTGCAAGAATTCCCTGACTTTCCCTGACCAATCTCAAATTCCCTGACTTTCACTGACCAATTTCACCTTCCCTGACTTTTCACTGACTTTCCAGAATGTGGACACCCTGTTCATGGAGAATTCAAATCAATCTGAATACACTTCCCATATTGAAATTGTCATGCCTATAATGTTCAGTTGACATGAATGATATTGTGAGTTTTAAGACGCTTGTGAGTTTTAAGACGCTTGGATATCTGACACTAATGCAGGATTGCTCCAGGCAATAATACAATGAGTAATGAACTGTTGCAACGAATGGTATGAAAAATAAAAAATCGGCCACGTACAGCATCGACCCACTGGGAAAATTACTGATAGTCTTGAAAAGCCTTATTCGTAAAAGTTAAGGCCAGGAAGTTAACATTCTTTTAGAAGATGAAATATGCATGCAAATATCCTTTGAAACTGCTTTGGAACAATGAAGCATGCACCATCATTTTAATAGCCTACTTTACGTTCTCTTGTTAGTTGAATTACATTATACATTACAAAAAATAGCAGAAGTTATAGCTGTCTATAAATTACATTACAACACTTTTAAAAAACAAGGTCAATGCAACAAATTTTAGTGAACTGAAAACTAGTGAAGTGAAACTGTTTTAATATTATGCAATCAGTTACGAAAACATTAAACCATAAGTCAGTACTGTCAGTTAGGTAACGTTCTGTAAAGTCAGTTCACTGAGCCAAATATGATGTAAATGTTTGAATTAATAGAGATATGCACAATATAAGTACAAGCTCTCAAGCTGTACAATAACTTACCACATAAAATTATAAATCTCAAAGCAAAATACTTCATAATCTATATTAAAACATTCCTAACAGAATAATAATAATAATAATAATAATATTTATTCACCATTAGGGATTACAAGAATCCAAAGGCTTCGTCATACTTAAGAACTAAAAAAAAAAATATTAAACAAAACATACCTATACATACAGTACACACTCATACAAATGCAGACATTAGAACAAAATAATACAGAGTACAATAAGACACGGACATTTAGAATTTTACTTGTGATTCAATTTTGACTTATAAAAATGGAGAGGAAAAGAGAAAGAGGAGAGATCAGGAGAAATCACGTAGCTCCAATTACTCCATAAATTATTAACCAGTAAAAATAAATTTATAGAGTCAGTAAATTGGCGGAGATGAAATCTTGAGTACTATAGAAAACATGCTCCATAAGAAGATTTCTCACTTTGGTTTTGAAAAGTTTTGGACTGGTGTGCTTAAAAGAGTGGGGAAGTTTATTGTACAGAATTAGACCCGTGTGATTGATGAATTTTAAACTTCTGGAGGTTCGGTGGGATGTGAGGTGAAAATCATTAATTCCTCGCGTGTCGTGGTTATGGTGATGGGAGTTATTTGGAAATTTCGGTTTGTTTGAATGTATGAAGCAGACAGTCTCTAGAATGAAGATGCAAGGGACAGGAAGAATATTTAATTTTTTGAAAAGAGGCTTGGTATGAGTGCGGTTGGAAACATGCATCATAATTTTGATAATCCTCTTCTGGAGTTTGAATATCCGAGTTAGATTGGGAGAGGTTCCCCAGAAAGGGATGCCATAGGAAATTACAGAGTTGATATTGCCGAAATAAAGAGTACGGAGCAGTTCAATATTACAGAATCTACTTAAAATTCTCAAAGCATAAGTGATTTTACATACTTTTTCAGCGAGGTGGGAGATATGTGTATTCCAGGATGACTTGGAGTCAACCCAAATACCCAGGAATTTAGAGGAAACAACTTCTTTTAAGCAAACATTATTAAACATAATTTGTAAGTTTGCTAGGGAGAAAGGGCAAAAATTTATGTAATTAGTTTTGGAAATATTGAGGTGCAGTCTATTGTAATTTAGCCAAACCTGGAGATTTTCCAAAGTTTTGTTAGCTTTAGCTTGAAGCTGAGCGCTGTCTATATCAGAAATTAGGATGTTGGTGTCGTCAGCATAAAGAATGTTCTTGGAGAGCGGTAGATAAGCCAGGAGGTTATTGATGTAAATAAGGAAAAGTAGTGGGCCCAACAAGGATCCTTGAGGGACACCGCAATTCACCTGCAGAAGGTCTGAATTCTGGAGTCGATTTGGACCATTTGCAGTCTATTACTCAAATAAGAGGAAAACCAGGCATTTGCGGTTCCTCTAATACCATAATTATTCAATTTTTCAAGGAGGATGCTGTGGTTTACTACATCAAAAGCTTTAGTTTGGTCGAGGAAGATACCAATTGTGGGATTTTTATTATCAAGGGCCGAGAGGAGGTGTTCAGAAAAGGAGTAAAGGGCATCATTGATAGACTTATTTTTTCTAAAGCCAAATTGTGAATGGGATAATACTTCATGTTTATTTAGGAAGGTCATTACTCTATTGAACATGGCTTTTTCAAGAATTTTTGATATAGCTGATAGGAGAGAGATAGGTCTATAATTTTCTACATTGTCTTTCTTTCCCTTCTTGAATACAGGGACTACTCTCGCTTTCTTAAACGCATCAGGGAAATAACCGGTTGATAAAGAAGCGTTGACAAGGTCAGTTATTGGGTCGAGTAAATACGGACATTGCTTTATTAAAGACATTGGAATACCGTCAGGTCCTGAAGAGATTTTGTTCTTGAAACCACAAATGATTATACTTATTTCTTCCGAGCTAACAGGACTCAGAAAGATAGTATTGTTGACTGATTTGTCCTTAGTAACTACGGTAGGACTTTTATTTGAATTAAGGTTTGAGGCGATATTCACAAAATATGAGTTAAAAGTGTTAGCGATGTCAAGGGGGTTTTCAATAATATCATTATTCATACTCAATTTGATATGTTCACGATTGTTATCCTTGTGTTGGATTTCTTTTTTAATGATGTCCCAAATGGCTTTACCCTTGTTCGAAGCCGCATTAATTTTATTTGAAATGGCAGTTTTTTTTGCTTGTAGAATTACCTTTTTTAGAATCTTAGAGTATTCATTGACATAGTTTCGGAAAGATGGATCGGAAATGGTCTTACTGAGTCGCCAGGGCAATCTCTTCCTCCGGCAGGATGTGATTATACCCTTTGAGAGCCACTTTTTATCGTGGTAACATCTATTAGAAGTTGTATGGAATTTTACAGTGTTGATTAATTTGAAGAAAAATGCCAAATTGTTTTCACTGTCAACCTAATACAATTTGGTTCAAATATCTTCAAAATTACGGCCGCTATAAATTGATCCCACTCAAGTTTCATCCTATTCAAAACAAGGGGGAGAACTCACAGAGAGTCCGCGGAAAATTGGCATCATGTGACAAAACGTGATTGGGCATAATGGAACTTTACGTCCCACTCTTCTCCGCTCACCTGCTCTACACCGCTAATAATATTTCACAATAAAAAAAGGGCCTTGTACCAAACATATTTCACAATTATAAAATATAAAAAAACCGTATATGTAATAGAAAAGACCCTTGCACCAGTAGGAGTTGGAGTGAGAAACTCGCATGGGGCGTAAAGTTCCATTTTCCCAACAAACTCTCACTGGCATCATCATCATTATAGTAGCCTATATCAATTAGCAAACAAAACAAAGGGGTATGGTCCACCTCTCTACTACGATTCCACGCACCGTGTTGCGATGGTTGTGCGGGCCCTCGGTTGGAAACCAACACTCCCATTGGCTGGCGGCCATTTTCCCAAAGGCTTCTCCAGTGCTACCAATAGTTCTATATATACTCATGCTTTCTATTTGAGTTACATGGTTAGGTTCCCCCCGTTAGTTTATGATAAGTACCGTACTCCAAGCTCCCGGTGTGAAGGGGGTCTGTTGGAAGCTTGGAAGGGGGTCCAGGGGCGAGGGAAATCTGGGATAGATATGAAGTTATGTATACGATTGGTACCTCGGTCTCAATACCGACTGAGCCATTGAGACCAGGTTTTTACCGTTAGGTTTCCAGTATTGGATTATCAGCACGTGACCGACTGCGTGAAAACAGAGCATCGGCCAGTGCATGGAGAATCGTGTTTTGACAGCAGTTCCCAATGCCATTTTAGGTTAATTTTGTCCCTACTTCTTCACGATTTTACTTATATTTAGGACCTTCGAACAAATATATGATGCTTTTAAATGGAATCTATAGGTTTTAAAGGAAACATCAAATTTGGTCGTTTTCCGTGCTTTTAAAATGAAAATATCACTAATAGTAGAGAGCTGGACCATCCCCAAACAAAGGATTCATTGTTCACGACGACCCTGCGGGTGAGTTGTACTGAGAATAAACAAACTACTATTAACACGGTGAACACATGAGTTCTCACGTGCGGGCTATGACAGCACCGCCTCTTTGTTTTGAACAGGATCATTCTGAAGTGGGATAGAGAATAGCGTGTGTGTGTAATGCAAACTTTTGAACGGGCGGTGGTTTCGTACTTAGGGAGGCATGAATACTACCCTCACCTCGGATTATTCGATCTGCGTTTCCCATTGCCTGCCATCCAGGAATAACAGCACAGAAAACTTCCTCCCATGCTTTCTGTTTTACACGTCTATCACGGTAATTCTCATTGCTGATGTCATGAATACAAACTCTTTTCTCAACTTCACTTATGAGTAAGTCATTATCTATGAAGAGTTTATCCATAGCTTTAGGCATGGAAGAAGAAAAAGTAAGCCAAATGCATTACCGTCTTGTGCGTTTTAAAACCGGAGATAGCACGCACCACTTTGCGTTCCGATACAGGCAACCTCTCGGAAAAGTCGCACACTTGCATCCATTAACCTCCATTAACTCGCGTTTTTACTCCATGTGACCAGTGTGGCCAGACGGAGGGAAATTTCCAACACCGGAGGATATTTTCAATGGCAGGAGGGAATTTTCTTGCAAAGCTTAGATATTTTCTACACTTAGGCCTACATACCTTAAATAAAGACCGAGCTTTACTAATTACTATGCCGGTAATAGTTCTCATTTTACTGATCCAAGTTCAATACAGCAGCGTCACCATGAATTTTATTAAGGGGGGGGGGGGGCAGGGCCGTATTTCTGAATAGGCTAAGTAGGCTGCAGCCTAGAGCGGCAAATTTTCAGGGGCGGCAGTTTGGCAATTTATTCAAAAGTTAAAATGAAGTATTTCAGACGTTAATAATATTTTCCGTACAAATTTAAGAATACATGTTACTTAAAAATATGTTTTAGTCCTTCTCCATAGCTTACTTTCTAAAACTATAACATTTAATACAACTTCACAGCACGTAATCTAGTGTAATTTCATTCCGTGTAGGACAACTTAATTCAAATTGAACACAGTTCTTCAATTAAGTTACGCAAAAGATAGTCATTATAGCATTAAAATATAAAAATATGTTTAAAATGATGATTACCAGGGCCCGAATACTGATGACCTAAAATTGTTTGAGAAATGACCTATAAAATGACCCAAAATTTTAAAGAAAATTACTTAATAATTATAAAAAATGACCTAAAAACTGATATTTTATTTATAAAAAAAATATTATTGTACACACAAAGTTATAGACTAGTTTGTACATAATTGTAAAAACTGTAATGTTGTGAATGTTCTTTTCTCACGGAAATTTTTACTGAGGCACTGGCGAGTCAAACTTCTTCATTTCCTTTTGTGGTCTGCCAGATTATATTGTTGTTTATTGAGGGTAAACTAATTTGCACTCTCAATTCCAAGCAGGTGGCAGACTCCGGTGCCAAGTCAATCTAATAACAATAGTAATATAATACAAAATTTTGGCGTTTTTTTGATTCTCATTTCCGACTAGACATGTCGACACTTTAACGCCGAATTTTTCCTTCTTGCATTAAACAAACAACACTTCAAAGAGAGCACCGCTAGCGACGAAAAAACAAAAGTTAATACACTCAATGTAAATACATGAAAATGACTAAATAAGGAAGCAAATGACACGGAAATGACAAAATAATGGCCTAAAACTAAAATAAATGCCCTAAAAATATAAATTTGCAAAAAAATGACCTAATAAAAATGAATTTTTATAATGTAGAGGCCATGATTAGGATTTATCCACAAGTTGGCAATGTCTATGCAGCATCAATAAAAAGATGACATGTCATTAGAATCCGGGCCCTGGTGATCACTGATCTCCAAGAACAAATTAATTAATTAATTTTGTAACCCATTCATTTTTAACGAATCTTAAAAAAAAAAAAAAAAAAAAAAAAAACAAGTAGATAACTAATTTGATTATATTATAATTCATTACATAAACCATTAAAATTGAAGTTTTATCTAAACTAAATGAACTTTATGTTTAAAAGATTAAAACACCAATGAAGGATGAACTCTATCATTTTGTTGTATAAAACAAACGTATTAAGCAAATATGAACTATAGAGGGGGTGGCAAATGGTCTTTAGCCTATAGGCGGCATACTCTTAAATCCGGCCCTGAGGGGGGGGGCAAACTCAACATAATTCGTAACACATTGATTCTTACTTATTAGGCTAAATTATACATTACTTGTTAATAATTAATTAATTTACTATAATGAACAGATAGTAGTATTACGTCAATAATTTAAATAATGTGCTGTGAACTAATACCTGATTGAAGTTAATCAACCTTCGAATGATACAAATGATATTTTATTATGATCGACCGAAAATCAATTTTGGACTTCAATTTCAAATGATTAGGCTAAACACATTAATATTCACTTAGTTAACTGGACCATAATTTTGAACCCCAGCTGAATTCGACAAGGCTACAAAGTTTTTAAATTAACAGATTACAGTCTTTTGAGCAACGGCCTTGGTGACGTATCATTATAAATACATATTATAATTATAATTAGTTAATACTTGCTAAACTCATAAGTAATTATATATATTTCTCCATGCAACAACTGCAGGTTGACAAAGAGTACCACAAATAAATGAATCCATAAGGCAATCCAGAGGGGGGCAGTTGCCCCTCCTTGCTGACGTCCATGGCTCAATATATTCTTGATGCACAGCTAGAAAAACCCTGTGATCAGGAGAGGCAAAGTACTTAGGCATACTTTCTGGCACCCCCAATATTTTTCATAATGTTTATGGCTTGTATATTGTATATGGTATATCTACCAACAATCCAATTCTTGCTCCACACCCTATATTATTTTCAAACCTGTGCCTCTTAATAAAGGAAACCTTTATATCTCAAGATCTAATTCGCTCAGTTGTCGGTAATGTTTGCTTCTCTCTATTTTAATTACTAGTGTTAGTCAATCTCTGATTAGTTATAAAGGAAACCTATTTTAAATTACTAACCAAATTCAAGAGTGCAAGATTTGATGGTAAATTACCTGATATAAATCAACATGACTACATTTTTTCTTGAATAATTTTATATTGCCAACAAATTGACATTTCACCTGATATTTATCTAAGTTGTAAATTCCACATACCTATCAGAGTTAGATAAGCCCGCCTGCAAAAGCTACATTTTCAGCTGAAGTGAACAAGTTACTTGACTAAATTGCAGATAGTGACATCAGAAGTCAACCTTGCCACAGGCATAGATAAATGGGGAGAGCTGGTACTGGTAATTTTGCCATGAGGGATTACACTGATGTCAAAAACATGCAGCTTGCAACAGTTAACGAACATGTCAATGAGATCAACAAGAACAATTCTTTCAGGGAAGGGCAAGAGTGAACATGCTCGATGACAAGATTCTCAGAATCCTGGGCAACTAAGGGGTGCACGTCCCTCCCTGCCATCTCTCCTCTAACCAGCCCTGCCCCCCCCCCCCCCAATGCTCTCACCTTACTCACTCAGACCAGAACTGCTCTGTTAACTTGCATATTAGTTTATGAATGAGACTTAACTTAGCTGATTTATCAGTTTAATCTGAAGAACAAATATTCACTATTTAGTTAAAGGAAAAGTAAACTAAAAATTCAGTATCATTTTCTTCATACGGATTGAAAGAGAATGTTTTTAAGAAATGTTATTCACTGTTAGAAATGTTTTACACCTTCACATTTAATCACAAAACGAATCTATTTATTGTAACGCGATGGGCGCGTGACGTCACGCTTGACGAAGGCTTGGCTCAGTCTCGCCCGGTGAAAGACATTTCACAGCATTCTGTCTGCTGTTACAGTTTTTTAGTGAGTATCTGTTCAAACAATGGTTTATTGTTGTGTTGTGGGGTGTACAAACTCATCGTCGAAGAGTGATAACACACTTAAAATATCTTTCCATCGATTTCCCAACAGAGATAAGTCACCCGAACGTAAATAAGCAATGGCTGATAAAAATAAAAAGAGAAAAATTTGTTCCTACTAAATACAGTACGGTTTGTTCACAACATTTTGAAGAAAATGATACCGAGCTTTTGGTACAGTTACGAACACAGTTATCTGGAGAAACCCCGCAATCTGTTAAAAAAGAAGTGCTGTGCCATCACTTCTTTTGCGTGGGAAATCTGAAACACCGCCAATGAAGAAAAGAAAATCGTCGAACTCGAGGAAGAAGGAAATGAGAGAGTTGTTGCAGATTTGAATAGTAATCCTTCAGTATCCGGGAATGGACAAATCATGAATGTGGAATCTAGTATTTATGACGAAAATTCAGTTTCTAACAGAGTAGGCGTTCAGTGTGAACTAGGAAATGAAACGTATGTCAATGTTTGCACAGATTCATTGAATGTTTCTTCTAGAAATTGTGATTTAGATAGCTCTTTTAGTATTTCAGAAATTTCTACTACCGCAAAAGATGATTCTGAATCTGAAAGTGACTCTGTTCGTATCTTGAAAAATGTTTTGTTTTTGAACTGTATTAGCTCTAAGTATTAACTGATAACGCCTGGCAACTAGTGTACCTTTATTTATAATAACGCTATCGAATGAGCAATGTCGTGTTATACAGTCTACAACCCCCTTCTGTTCACAAATTACTTCACGGTCCCAACAACACACACTTTCGTGGCCCGTTTTCATATGTACACACAGCCCACATTTACACCATTCCGTATTTTCTTTTCTTCCTTGCAACTCTTTAAATAATTCCTTGTCATTTTCTTTTCGTGTGATATTAATTTGTGAATACCGAGATTTGTCCTTAGAAGGTAACATAGCAGGCATCTCTATCAACAACAAACACAAATGAGACTTTGTGGTGAACTAGAAACACAGGCGCGAGCATTACAGTAGCTGTTGTCCTGCCAGCGAGTTAGTCAGGTGTGACGTCACAGGAGCGTTTTACTTCACCCGTACAAGGCGTAATATTGGGCACCTGAAGTTCACGAGATCACCATTCGTTTCGTAATTCAAAGCTCCATGCGATGAGATTAAAATTAGAAAATGGTATTTTTTTAGTTTACCCTTCCTTTAATGCATGGTGGTGCACATGTACTGTTAATTTTAATGAGTCAGTGGGATGTGGAAAAATTTTCTACTTCTTTTTTTTTTTAAAGATTTTTTATTATAGGCTACACAATGATGGGAAAAGTACAAAAAAGTAACTGGGCTGAATTACTATTACCTGAGAGACATTTTACTTATTACAATAAATTACAAATTAATTTTTCAAATGTAATCAGTAAAATTAAAATTATAATTATGTGGTACTGGTACCTAAATTCCTTATTTTTGGGGGGCACAAGGTGAGGAACTATACAGCCATTTGGTGGTAAAGCTGCTTGGGATGTTACTATGTCTCAAATTGTTAATGGGGGAGGAAAAACATATCAATACCAATATTTCCAGAAACATTGACCACCGTAACTATGAAACTCTGCCTGGTGTGGCAGCCTACTCACACCCAGCTGGCAGACCCCTTGGAGTCTGCTTGCTTACAGTGACTACAAAGCCCAGCAGGGGTTCCAGATTTTGCAGCGATACAGCAACTGTGTAAACACATGACTTCAAGCTGAACTGGCTACAGCACACTGACCAAAATGATAGGGAAAAAGTAAATATAAATTTTCACTAGTTGTATTTTTTAAGAAGATTTATCAGTAGGGTTCGGATGTTTATGACATGTCATATTTTTATCCTGACCTCCATTCACACCGCAAATACAAATTAAACACGAATTGAACATTTATTATCCTAATCAGACCAATTTTGTTTTGCATATAGTCATATTTTGGTCACTTTCATGGTCTTAGTTACATTTCGGTCATATTTGTAATTTAACCTCATATTTCAGTTATAAATTCGGGAAAAGAGCACAATTATGCAATTTGTGCACTAAATTGTAGACTTAATTTTTTTCCGAAAAAGAGTCACGAATATTTTGGTTTTACTGTAACTGAAATGTGAAGGGACAATAACAAGTAATAGGACAATTAACTCTTCCTCCTCGTTGTTAACAATGTCCAATAGACATGTTTTAAAAATATTTTCAGTTCACATTTGCAGTGGTATCTGGAAACATTAACAGATTAGAAGTTCTTTACAAGTAAAACTGTAAATCACCTGTAAAATTGTTTAAAAAAAAAAGAAGTGATTATCTGAGTGTATTAATGTGATATAATAATTTAGTGTTATTGAACGTTTTAAATTGTAACATTTATTTTAAGAAAATACGTTCCTTTATGAGGTCATATTTTGGATTTCTGGGTCATATTTAGTCATATTTTCCACTTTTTTAGATCATGAATATCCGAACCCTATTTATCAGGAATACTAACATTTTCTGAAGAAAATCACCTAGTGTTACTATTATACAAGATTATCTTAATAGTTATAAGCAATGTATTATTCAAAGTGGAAGTTTGCAATAGTGGTGTGTTAAGATGGCTGCACCGAACACCTTCTGTTAAATTCCTCCGGCTAAGAACACCTTAGGCAAAGATCATAGAAAATACCACATGTTCAAGGCAGGAAGGAGGGCCAACAGGAACCTGTCTGCTTCACATGACAGCTGTAGGTGAAGATTAGGACATGGCAGGTCTTTATAGATCACTTGCCAGTTAGGTAGCAGAGTTTGCTTACCTGGCAGGTGACTATAACTTTTCGATAAAACATCCATATCGGTCCTAATTCCGGGGTGCGCAGGCAAAGAGAGTTAAGTCCACCATCCTAAAATATTGAGATGTGTCCATAAAGTTACAGATTAAAATGTTCTCTACATTTATGTTAAGTCCAGTAAGTCATATTCAAAATTGTACGGTAGTTATGGATGTGTGCCTCATGGGTTTATCCATCTCTAAAGCTATGTTGGGCTGGTATAGTGTGTAAGTCACTCTAATTCTCAGTAACAAGAAAGTGGACTTAACTATCTTTGCCCGCGCACCCCAGAATTTCCACTGAGTCAAGTACAATAAAAAGACGTTTTAAAAATTATTTTAAAACCAGTGGATAAAACATTAAAAAAGTTAAAACACGACGTTTCGACTCTACCCTTGAGTTTTCCTCAGGTGACACCTCATTCAGTAACTTTTAAAATGTTTTATCCATTGGTTTTGAAATAATTATTAAAATGTCTTTTTATTAGACTATAACTTTTTGTTAAAGTTAACCTCTAACCAGAACCTTTAACCTCTAACCAGAATATTAGTTGCAAAAACAGCAATGATTATGATATATAAGCGAGAATGTTAAGCAAGTTTCAAATACTTTATTACGAAGTGTTCTTATTGAAAAGATTTAACTGAAAATGGAAAGAAATATCCATAATCTTTCAATTTCAAATAATGAAGATATAAATAGTTATTCCAATGCTATTTAAAAAATATGTTACATTATTGCAGAACTATCAACATATGACGGGGAAGAAGGCGGAATGTCAAGAAAAATCAGAAATTTAGTTATCAAGCCCATCTGGTAGCTGACTGAGCACTCTTTTAGTGTTGCTTATGAAACCGGTGAAAAAAGTGTATGGTAAGGAGAAAATAGCAGTTTAAATTTCACTGTACAGGGAATGAAGGTGGAATGTCCATGCGCCACAGCAAAATAAGGCGGCAAGTCAGGAGACAATGGCACTCACTGTCCTCTAACGCTATCCTCGTCCGAGGCACCGCACCGGTGCGGGCTTTGAAATAGGGAAATGCGAGTTTGCAAGTTTCTTAAAATGCAAGTTTGCATTGGCATTAAAGTTTTTTTTAATGCAAGTAGGACATACTCATCAATAGTCGCGTGCTGAAGTATATTTACAAAACGTTGCCAAATGTCAGTCGGAAACGAGAGCAAAGAAACGATGAAATTTTGTATTATATTACTATTGTTATTAGATTAATTTGGCAACAGAGTCTGCCATCTGCTTGGATTTAAAAGTGCAAGCTACTATTTGGCCGCAATAAACAATAATGTAATCCGACCAGACAGCAAAAGGAAATGCGGACAGGAAAATGACGTGACAGTTTGGCACGTTAATTTCTAGGTGGTGTAATGTTATGTTTATCCAGGTTCCAATATTAGTGAGTGTTGTCTGACAATGGTAAAAAAAAAAAAAAAAAAAAAAAAACTAGAATTAAACTATTTTAATATGTTTAAAAAATTAACACATGGTTTATAAAATCTAAAAATCGAACCCTAGTAATGATATTAAAAATTAATCATTGCCTTCAATTTTATGCGCCTAAGTGTTTCTGTTTTACTAACGATACAACCCATATTTGTTTACGTGTAGAAATATTTTTTCGACCTTTTACTGCACAAAAAATCAGTAATCCTAAAATTTTAGGGAAATCTTTTCTACTCTTTTAATTTTTATAAAACTAATTATTACCTGCATTGTGTTTATTTTGTTTTAGATATTATCCCACTTTCAAAGGAGAAGTACGCAGATGTAAACCATTCGAAGAAATTTTGTTCCATACTGATCAGATGTTTTATCAGTCAATTCCTCATAAGGAATAATTAATGTACGGCAATTAATGTCTCATAATGTAATTAATGTTTCATTGCAATTTTTAATAACTTAAAAGTTATGTAAAAATGTAGGTGATGACCACATAAAACATAACTATACCTTTTCACCTACTACCTCAAAATGTTTGTGCATTTCATTCCATTTAACAATTACACATTTTGAGTTAATTTCAGAACTTGATATCCACACCACATATACAAAACACATTATTGTTACTACAGAATTAAAATGTATTCATAATTGATTTCATACATCCGCGTTTAGAGTACTCAAACTATAAAAAACGTTTCTTGCAAAACTTTGATTTACTGACATTGCGCCTTCTTCCCCTGTACCCTTCATATATCATCATTAAGGACCGGATTCTTAGGTTTTTACCTATTTTTTTCCTTACTTCCAAAACAAAAAGCGCTCATACACTTTTTCGAATCTTGTCCATAGGATTCACCCACATTAATTCTGTGGTACCTAAAAATACCTGAATGGGGTATAAAAACCTAAATATACCTAAACGGGATATAAAACCTAAAATATCTAATTTAGGCTCCTTTTTTGCCTTTTTTGTTTGTCAGTTGAGAAATCGATATTTTGCGGGGAAAGAATAATTTTTGTCGGGTAGAAATTAATATCACCAGCGTTTCATTCAACCCATTGTCATCTAGGATGGACAGTAGGCTATCAAGAGAGGAAAAGAGTATCGGCGTATTCCTTTTAAAATATTCTTACGAACAACCATTGTTGCCGTGTATGAACAAGGATATAGATTTCTGTTTTTTTTTTAAGCGCTTGTTTTTTTGTTTGCCTTTAATACTTCCCTGTTATTCATACTGAGTGGTCATACTGTGAGTTTTAAGACATATTAATTATTCCGAAACAAATGAAATCGAGTTTATTATGGCAGTGGATTGGCGACGATCTGAATTTCACTACAGATGGCAAAGTAATATTTTGTAAAGCATGCCAGAAACACGTATTATTTACCTTTCTAGAAAAGGGGGAAGTTTTCGTCCCTAGTTGATCTGTTGTGCGGTTAGCATACGTAACAACCGAAAAAAGGAAAATAATCAGGTCCACATTTTCCACATCACGCCATAAAGTATTTTAGTCACTAAATTAGAAGCATCGGTTTGGAATCCTGAGAAGGGTAGTGTCTAGATACAGTATTAACTAATAACTATTAGGTAACAGGAAGAACTTCACAGTTGAGAATCTTGAAAGATATTTAGTGATATGCTGTAACCAGCAAATGTGAGGCAATCTTATTTTCACTGCTTCTTTTGATTGTTTATGCTTTCTTTCTTCAATTTATAATATTGTCTTAAAGAAAGTTTACACAAATTTAAGTCAATTTTGTTAAGTTAAACTTTACAAGTATTATGTATTCAATCCTATGTAGCACATTCAAATTCATTAAACCAATTATTCTACCCGAAAACGATATTTTGGACAAAAAAACCTAAAAAAAACTATTTCACCTAATGGAAAACCTAAAACAGTGTTTTTAAAAACCTAAAAATCCGGTCCCTAATCATCATCATATTCTCGAGACTTGTCGATTGTTACAATGTAACAATTACAAGTTTATTTCCAGAATAAATTACAAGTAAAAATTACATCTTAAAACAATCACAAGGAAATGAGATCAAAAAACGAATTGTTAAATATAATCTGATTACTTTTACTCAATTACTTCCTACCAAATTAGCATATTAGCTGATGCAACGTTGCTCCGTCCTATTCCTACCTTGATGTAGATAGTTATGGGTCTGCACAGAGAAGGGAGAAAGTAACTAATTGCCCCAGAGATCCCACCTCTAGGTCATATATTTGTATTATCCGATCTTGACCCCTCAATAATATAATTGCAAATTTAAAAAAGGTAAAACAGTTATTGTATATCATAATTATATTGAAAAATAAGTTTTAATCTGAATCATTTTTTAATCAGCTACACAAGTTATACAACATAAATTTTCAACATCAGTTAAGGGTTATCACAACATATAACTCATTAAAAGTGTTATACATGACAAACCAGTAACTTCCAGGCTCTATCCAGCATGGTTAGAAGATAAGTGTGTCTTTTATTCAGTCTCAATCTTAAGAAATGCAATTCTACATAGAATGTTTGTCATTATATTGGGAAACACAGAGTCACAACATGTTACACCAACCGTATTTTGTTTTATATTTTTATATATAAATTGAGGTTTTGTATTTCATTTACATAAAAATTCATTACACAACTTAGAGAAAATTAATTCATTATATAACTCACTGATCTTAATAATATAATACTTTTACGGCATCTAAAATGCAATTAATGTCCAATCGATTATTCAGACTATAATCATTCTTTGTCGATCAGTCTCAAGACCGAAAATAATTCACCTATTGCTCCGATGAGTTGTTCTGAGCTCCTTTTCAATTTCAAATTGTCTGAGATCCGTTCTTTGCAAGAAATCTTGTCTTTCCAAGTACCTGGAAAATAAATAACACGTGCATAAGATGAACTACATAATACATTCAGGTGCACATATCCGGAGATACTCATATTTTTTTTTAATTTTCTTTTTATTTACTTTTTATTTATTCAGCATGTTCCATTGCATGTGATGCAATACTACATGCTTTTTTTTATTATAATGTTCCAATAAATATCTTACAATTAAACAGAGTACAAAATTTGAAATCAGATGGCTACAGTTAATATTACTTCTATCTAATCTTACACTACATTATGTAACCTATTCCTATTTACAATATTTACATGTTATCTTATTGGTCATATTACTATAATTACTTTACATAACTTCGTTTAGTGACACATCAGTGTGATTACATTATAATAACTCAAAGTTTACATTGTTAACAAAATCCAGGAAAGGTCTTTTGTGTTTCATTAACATATCACTTTTGTTAATGAAACACAAAAGACCTTTCCTGGATTTTGTTATTAAGCTGTAAAATTGTACCCCACAAATCTTTCACTAAATTATTGAGATTTTAGTAATTACTCCAAGATCCATTCTAGAATTTCATTTGGAAAACAGCAAATCAGAGGGTTAAATCTAAACATCTGTTTTTGAAAAGAGCATTTCTGTTATCCTTTGCTTATGATATTAATTTTCCATAAAAGGGAGAAGAATAATAATAAGAAGAAGCTCTTACTTCTTTCTTTCTAAAGAAATAGAAGAAGTAGCTCTCTCTCTCTTTTCCTTTCTCAGAACAGCTGTTCATAGTGATTAGTTAATTATTTTCCCTTTCATTATAATTCACTAAATCGCTACCCCCTTCTCTCTCCTTTCTTTCTCTTCTGCAATTTGAAATAAATATTTATATTCACCACACCATATACTTTATAATAAAAGCATTGTGAGCTTGTAAGTTTAAAATGGGAGTGGGATCTAAACAGGAGTGGGATCTGTCCCAGTTATACAAATTCCATCATATCTATGAGAAATTAAAGTCATGCCCACGGGATGGAAACTTATGTATGAGATAACACAAGTATATTATTATTGTTCTTCAATATTTGAATACCAGTATTTCATATTATATGTTAGGGTTGTAGTTAACAATTAAATTTTGTAAAATGAAATGGCAAAAAGTTTGTTTGTGATTTTCTTGTAAACAACTCTTACAAATACATAGGTTTATTTAATCTTCATTACAAACAGGGACTTTTGGTTACAGAACAACTCTTAAATTTTGTTTACAAGGTGTTTATACTAAGAGCTAGAATTTTTATTTGAAACAATTTTTTTTGGGGGGGGGGGAATTATTTGAAGGGAAGTTATAAGCCAGCCACTGTTTACCGGTATATAAATTCAGGTATGACATATTTGAATGTAGGAGTACGATCTCTATTCTGTATAAGAATTTGAACCAATGCTTATGGTAGAGAATGTTATGTGAGTGTATCACATCAGATTTTTGAAATTATATCAGTATTTGATCAGTGTTCTGATGGATGGGTTGTAAATTCCTATACGGCATACAGCTCCAATCTTTGGCTAATGTATCAAAACATGCAACTTCCTTTGCTAGTTGTTATTGTTGACTTTATTGGGATATAACTCCAATACAAAATTTGGTATCTTTAGACAACAGAAATGCACAAATAACAATAATAATATATAATGCACAATTATTAGGGAATGGAGTCCTGGTTCATCTTGTTTCTAGCTGTCCAGTACAGAGCTAGTAGATTGCCTTGTTTTTGCTGAGGTGGGCTGAGTCCTGTGCACTGAAGCAGATGCTTCGAGTCCATCACTGATCCGGCAGCCTTACAGATGGTGCACTCTTCTGTCGGGTATATTTTCATTCTAGCCAGATGTGCAGCTAGACAGTCATGTCCTGTTTCCAGTCTGAAATTTGCTACAGCTTCCTTCCTCGGCCTGCTCTTATTTTTGTCCCATAGGTCATTTATTCTTTCCCACTTCTTCATTTTAGTCAGTTGAGTAGTTTCTTTCTTCCATTTTTCAAGTATTTTGTTTGAGATTATCTTCTTTATCGAATCAACTGTCAGAGGTTTGGTTTTCTTGTAGGTTCCAGTGCCTTTTTTGGCCAATCTATCTGCCAGTTCGTTGCCTTCTACTCCTACATGTGCAGGGATCCATTGTAAAGAAATGCTTTTCATTAAAGTTCTTAGTTTTATTAATAGGTGTTTAATGTCTTGAATTCTAGATGAATGGGGTTTGGTATTTCAGGTTACCGCTTGTATAGCAGCTAGTGAATCTGAGAGTATAACTGCTTTTTCAAACGATTTGACTCTATAAATCAGGTTTTGTAGGGCTAGATAGATGGCTTCTATTTCTCCAACAAAGTTGTTCTGGTATCTGCCTACTGAAGCATATTGTGAGAGTAATCGGCAGAAAACTCCAGCGCCTGCTCCTCTGTCATCTATTTGTGAGCCGTCTGTGAAAACTCTTAACCACTGATCTTCGGGTTATTCCTCATTTAGCATACTAAGTGCTGAGCTTCTTAACATTGCTGGGATATCATCTCTTTTTTTGAGGTTATCTGGGAGAGACAGGTTGGTATGTACTGAAGTGTAGTCTAATGGACTTATTGGTTCAGGGGTGGTTTCAATTTCAGATGGTATACATAGGGCTTTCAAAATATTTCTGCTAGTGGTTATAGGGGTTTCTTGGGTTTTTAGTCGTTCGTTGTTGCTTATTCTGGGTATCCAGTTTGCTTTTTGTGACACTTCCGTTTTAACTAGGTTCACTGCAGCTTGTTTTTGTATTTCTCTTTGTATTGGTAGATTATTTGTGTATAACTGTAATGCTGTGATTGGTATTGTTTTAACTGCTCCAGATATTAGTCTTAAGGCATTTGTTTGTATTCTTTCCAGTTGTTCTAGGCATGTTTTATTTCCTGTGACTACTACCTCACTTCCATATTTAATTATAGGTTTGACATATATGTTATAGGTGATGTTGAGTGTGTCTTGTTTGCACCCCCATTTGGCGCCTGCTAGTCTCTTCATCAAGTTAATCCGTTTATTTGCTTTTTCAGATGTTTTCCTAACTTGGTCTTTCCAATTTAATTTACTATCAAGTGTCACACCAAGATATTTAGTGCTGTTGCTCTTTTCTAGAGGATCGTCTTCCAGTGTGAGTTTGAACTCAGTATTTTCATGTTTAAGTGTGAAAAACTGATATACAGATTTTGTCTTGCTGACGATCATATTGTTCTCAGTCGTCCATGAGATAAGTTCCTCCAAGGCTGCATTCATGGTTTGTTCTAGCCTTTCTTTCTGTCTCTTGCTTCTGTTACTGGCTGAAGTCCAGATAACGACGTCATCAGCAAACATGTTGACCTTAATACCTTCGACTTTTTTTAAACCTGTCTGGTAAATCGTTGATATAGATGTTGAAAAGTGTGGTGCTAGATGCTGCTCCTTGTGGTAAACCTATTTTAGATTGTCTATAACATGATTCTGTTTCTTCCCATCTTGTTTTTGTCCATCTCTAATTTAGAAATCTTTTAGATTCCTTTGCTAGTGCTTTTGAAGTTATACATGGTTTTCGTAAGTCTTCTGAAATGGTTGAGGCCTTCTAGGGTATCTAAACCCTCAACAAACTGACCATTTTACAATTGTTGTTGGTTTGGAATTCAAAATGAAGCAATAATCTGCTGTCTGAAGTACTAACAAATGTAATTCAGTTACAATTAGGAAAGAAGCACAGTTCAGAAATGGTGCAGGACAAAATCAGTGATTCCATTAAGGTAGGTCAACTGTACTGTTCAAATTAGTTCAAATAACTGACATTCCACTGTACATACAAAAGAAGTCTTGGGTGGTGGATGCTCCTATAACGACTTAGAAAAAGGCCTACTTAAGAACTACATGTCTTTTTAGTCATTGTTCTGATTGGTGTGCAGAGGGGCTGTAGTGCCCCCAGCCAGTGAGGCATGCCAGCTTGTTTGTCACCAATGAAGCCAGCCTAGCAGAATCACAGATTTGCACGGTGACACCCACCAGACACACTTCCTCTCAGCTGGCAAGGTGATTGTATCATCATACAAAAAACCATTTTATAAAAGGAGGAAGAACAATGCATGGATAATCAGGAGTTCGCAGTACATTTAAACAATAATGATGTTGATAACTAGGTATAACAAATGCAAATTATTGCTGGTTAGTCAATCTTTGATTAGTATATTGATAACTAGGGTTCGGATGTTTATGAAATGTCATATTTTTATCCTGACCTTCATTCTCGCCAAAAACACAAGTTAAACATGAACTGCACATTTGTTATCATAACCGGACCGTTTTTATTTTGCATATAAAGTCGTATTTTGGTCATTTTCATAGTCTTGGTCATATTTCAATCGTATTCGTAATTTAACGTCATATTTCAGTTATAAATTCGGTAAAAGAGCACAGTTATGTAATATGTAAACTACATTGTCAACTTAATTTTTTTTCCAAAAAAGAGTCACGAATATTTTGGTTTTACTTTAACAGAAATGTGAAGGGACAATAACAAGTAATAGCACAATTACCTCTTTCTCCTTGTTGTTAACAACTTCCAATAGACATGTTTCTAAAAGATTTTCAGTTCACAGTTACAGTGGCAACTGGAAACATTAACAGATTAGAAATTCTTTACAAATAAACCTGTAAAATTGTTAAAAAGTGATTATCTAAAGAAATTAATGTGATATAATAATTTAGTGTCATAAAAGTTTTAAATTGGATAATTTATTTTTACATAATACAGTATTTCTTTTATGAAGGGATATTTAGGAATTTTTGGTCATATTTTGTCATCTTAAGGTCATATTTAGTCATTTTTAAGGTCATATTTACAGTAATATTTTCCACGTTTTTAGGTCATAAACATCCAAACGTTATTGATAACAATGCTTCATGAAATGGTTAAGGAGAAAATAATTATGTACATTATCATGAGAGACAACCTTAAATGTTAAGTTTTCAGTAGGTATGTTTATTTCAAGAGATGCTTCAGTGACCACGCATACTTTAAAATGGTGTAGCATAGGGTCACTGAGAATGAATGGTGGGGTTTCATGGAGTTCTTCCCTATTATGTGTATTGAATAGAAAATTGGTTTTAATTAATTCTAACTCAAAACAGTTAATGCTACTAAATCATGTTAGTAAATTTCAATATGACGATTATTAACACCACGCCAGATGTCAAAGCAAAATTCAGTATCAGTCCACTCTCTGGCATGCTTGCAATTGCTTGACTGATTCTTCGTTTTAGATGAATGAAGATTATTGATTCTTTCACTGTACATGTAGTTACAATTTTTTCCATATGATGCACTTAGGAAGATTTCTCTCATGATAATAAACATCTGAGGACTCTGAACACAGGACACTCAAATTCTTATGATATCTCCTTCTAATGTTCTGGGCCTTCCTGTTTTTCATTTTTGCATATTACCGGTCTCCTTAAATACTGTTTGTGACAGTGGAATGATAATTCTTTCACACTGGCCGTGTATAGGCTAAGATGGACACGTGAAGTCAGAATGAAAAATTTAATGCCATAGCCGGGATTTGAATCAGGATCTTCGGGATTGTGAGCCAGTTGGAGAATTTAATGTTGTACTGGCACGTTGCCATGGTAGCTCAGTTGGTTAGGGCATCGGCACGGAGAGCCGAAGATCCTGGTTCAAATCCCAGCTATGGCATTGAATTTTTCATTCTGACTTCACATACTGTTTGTGACATTGCCTGATAATATTATAATGTGGAGGATCTTCGTTGTACTCACGACTAAATTGCTGTTGTACCATTATCACAGATTTGTGTTCCACCAACCTTATGCCCACATGCAGCTTTTTCTTGCATGGTAAATAAGACAACACAAAGAAAACAAATAGCACTTGAATACAGATTATTTGTAAACAGATTGTGATTTCTATAACCGCAGACAACAAGGTTTGCAGCCTATGTAACATTCCTCAAGCATATGTCCACAAAATTAGATATTTGGCAATAATGAGTTTTTATGATTATGATAACAACAGACAAATAAGCACTTGAATGCTATCTGTTTGAGTAAGTGATGGGTCGTACCAGCTCAAATGTGCAAGCTAGCTCTTTTGCTCCCGCACATAAACGAGAGTCGTTCAAAAGAGTCAGTTCGTTCATTGAGCGGGGTACAAGTTTGTATATTGAGGCAGCTCTTTCCAGTTCACGTAGTTTGCATGACATCTAATAGGTGACAATCAATGCTCTTTCTGTATGTACTGCAACTGCAATCAGTTACTGTTATTGTTATAATTCTCAAGTGACCATGAAGTATGTTTATGCTTCCCATTTTTCATAACAGATAATCCAGAAGGAAAATTCTTATAAGAATGACACTTCTACACAATATATTCATTTTCGGAAAAAAAAAATGAGCTGGTTACGAGCTGCCTTCTCCAGCTCGTGTTTGCATTTTGATCTCATAGATGGCAATCATGTTCCATCCTTAGCGATGGAATTCAGATTTGCGAAGCTGCCTTTGCCATCTCAAATAAATAAATTAATTAAGATTTAACTTTATTTCTAAATACAATGCTTTAATATAGAACTCTTGTATCCTGTGGTCAATCTCTTTCCTTATTTTACTCCATCTTTAACCCCAAATCATGGTATACCTAAATCTGTATCAGAAATCTTGGTCACCCCTAACTCATCAATTTGTCAACAGATAAGATAAGCTAGGGGATGGTTATTTTCTCCCCTTGAAAATATAAATTCCAGAACAGTTTAACACTGGTGTCCTTTTGCGTGAGTGGCGTTTCGTCTATACTGTGAAGATTATTTTTTGTTGTGGAAATAAGTTGCATTTAAATATATTTTGTTCTATCTTGTGTGTTTTAATTATATATATATAGTGTATTTAATTTCGTTAATTACAGTAATTATTGGTATATAGTTTAATTATTATTAAATAGGACGTAGTAAAATGGCTACTCGGTGCAGAAAATCTGGCCCGATTTGGGATTATTGTAGTGATTTAGGCTAAGGCTAAGTGTAATTTCTGCACTAAAGAACTCTCGTTTAAAGGTGGAAGTACCTTCAATTTAATAGGCATATACGTAACAAGCACCCTACAGTTTCCCTCTCATCTAAGCGATTAATTCCAGATCCGTCATCAGATCCAGATGATCCGTCGTCAGTAGCTATTGAGGACGACAGATATAATATGTCATCAACCTCAGCTGCAACTTCAGCTTCTGCATCTGAGCCAATTCCAGAAGCTTCACCTGTAGCAGTTGAGAGAAGATCTCGACCTCAAGGGGCAATTACGAGTTATTTTCACAGACCTCTCTCAACCAAAAAAGCTAGAGATGCCGACTTTTTTCTTTTGGAAACAATAGTAAAAAATTATCTTCCCTTTCAAATTGTGGAGAGCCCCATCTTTTCAAAAGTACACAGGGCACCTAAATAGCACGTACAAGTTGCCTATGCGAAAAACGCTGTCAACCACCCTTTTACAACAGATGTGTGACGTCACTGGGGGTAAAATTAGGCAGCAGCTAGAGATGGCAGAGGACCGTCGGCATGGCCTTGTGGTTAGCGTCGCTGACTACAGATCCGTCGGCCCGGGTTCGATTCCCGGTACCTCCTCGGATTTTTCTGAGGTAGGGAGGTCTGGTAGAGGTCCACTCAGCCTCGTGATTCAAATTGAAGAGCTACATGATAGAGAAGTAGCGGCTCCGGTCATGGAAACCACATTAACAGCTGTGGGTGTCAGCATGCTGACCACATGCCCCCCAATCCTGCCATCTGCCTATAGGTAGATGATGCAGCGATCGGGTGGTAGGCCTTGTCCCTTCGGGAATATCGCGCCACGGAGTTTAGTTTAGAGATGGCGGAGGCAGTGACAATCACTACAGATGGCTGGACATCAATGAGTAATGAGAATTACCTGTCTATCATGGCACATTATATCAACAGTGACTTGGCAATGTGTTCGTCATTACTCGAATGTTTCAAGTATGACGAAAGGCACACTGCCGAAAACCCGTGTGACGAATTGAAAAGGGTGACAATGGAATGGAGGGTGCAAAACAAAAACATCGCAGTCTTCAGTGATAACGCCGCCCACATTGTTGCTGCCATACGACTGACAGGATGGCGTCACATTCCATGTTTTGCTCATACCCTGAATCTGATTGTTCAGGCAAGTTTGCTCGCTGTGAATGACCTTATAGAAAAGGCAAAGAGCGTCGTCGATTTCTTCCGGAGGAGTCTGCAAGCATCTGCAAAACTTCAGGAAATGCAGCAACAAGTAGGTGAGCCAATCCTGAACCTAAAGCAGGATGTTGTAACTTGTTGGAACTCCACCTACGACATGTTACGAGTTATTGAGGTAAAAACTCACTAGTGGCAACTGTATCTGTATCTGTATCTGGTACCCTATGATCCCCAGGTGGGGCGAAGGGGCCTCCAAGTGGAGGTTTCATTACCTATATTAATTTTGATATGCTTATTTTCTGAGAGAGGGTAGAGGGACAGGTGGTAAGCTCATTGCCTTGCAACCCCCCTCTGGAAACTAAGTATTTCTTGGACGTGAAAGGGCCGAGAAATTTTGTCCAGAGGCTCTAATTTAGGCTTGGAGTTCTTTTATGTGCCGTAAATCTATGACACGGGACCCCCAGCTTAAAGTCCCTCCCGGAGGACTCTGTGCCCAGGATTTTTACGTCCAGAAAAATCCATCGACCGCAGCCGGGTTTGATCCCGGGGCGGGCACGCTACCTCTAGACCACTGAAGCCGACAATAGTGGCAACAATTGCTTTAAATTACCCTCAACTATGCCAACTGACAAATGAAGATACATCTGCTATGCAGCAAGTGTGTGACATTCTGCGTGCTTTTAAGGACTGCACGGAAGAAATGTGCAGCGAAAAAAATGTAACAATATGCAAAATTATATTGTTGGCTAATGCGCTGAGAAAGTGGTGTGTAAAATTCGAGGGGCACCCAGAAGTAGACACCCAAATGAAAGCCATGATTAAGAAGCTATTAGAGGAATTGGAGAGGCACTTAAAAAATGTTGAAGAAAATCGACTCTACGCAGAGGCTACATTGTTGGATCCCTGGTTTAAAAGTAAGGAGTTCAATATAGAGAGAAATTTTGAGAAGGCAAAGCAATTTCTCATTACTCATTGTGCCAACTACCATGGGAATCTGGCCGTTAATACGCCGGCCATATCTACGCCTACAGTGCAAAAGTCTACAATCTGGGAAGACTTCGATGAAACTGTCTGCCAGTTAATTCAGAATCCATCACCGAAATCTGCAGCTATAATTGAAGTAGACACTTTCTTGCGAGATCCCTTGGTGGCGAGGATAATAAATCCCCTGACTTGGTGGTCTGAGAGGCAAACCATGTACCCAGCCCTCTTCACCCTTGCAAAGAAGCGCCTTTGTGTTGTGGCAGCATCGGTTCCCTGTGAATGTGTATTTTCAAAAGCAGGGCAGATTGTTACAGAACACTGTACCTGTCTAACAGGGAAACGTGTTTCACAAATATTGTTTTTAAATTATAATTTGTAAAATGTAAATAATGTACAGCAGTGTATTTATATGTAAACTAGCTGACCCATCAATGCTTCGCATTGTTAGATTTTTGTATATATAGGTTTAGTGAACACAATTTAAAGTCGATTTGATGTACTTCTATAAACCATCAGCCGTCCAGCCTACACGGTGGACGTATTTATATTCCACATACTCTTCACCCGTAGTTTACTCTGATTATGTCTTAAAAAATTTAATCCTTCTGTTTCAATTTTGGGAAACATACAGTAAAAAGCTGGGCGTAGGGGGTGCGTTCGCTCCTCTCACGCAGCGGGTTCCGGTTCGAGTACTGGTCGGGACAAGTTACCTAGGTAGGGTTCTTTCCAGGATTTTTCCTCACCTGTGAGACAAATGTCTGGTAACTTTAGGCCCTAGTGGTCCCCGGATATCATCTGGCAGCCATTATCATCCTCATCCCATCCTCGCCTTGTTCAGAGTGAGTGTGTGAATGGTGTATCTCGTCCTATGTGTTTCTGTTGTATCGTGGTGGCCCCGGCATTGAACTGATCACTCATCCGGGAGGTCCTCTATGTCCTTGTCTGGTCAAAAAAGTATGTATGTGATCCATAGATAATCCCTCTCCCGACAGGTAGCGGCCCTGTAAGGCCCGGACAACGTGGGTCGCTAAAATGACCTCAAAAGGGAGAGGTAAAAACTAAGGTAAAGATAGAGAGATAATATGGCAAATAGAAATTAATCAGGAAATTATAGGCTATCTATTGATATTGTATGAACTATCTTTCGCAATACAGTCCTAGGCTAACTATAAGAAAAGAGTTCAACTCTTAAGAATAGAACCCAGGACCTCCTAAATTTACTTCGTGTCACAAAATAGTTGATAATCATTTATAGGAATTCTATTGATAGCCTTTCTCATAATTTTATATATATTAGGTCTACATGAAATCACATTGTCATGCCAAGCCACCTGTGTAGTTTAAAAAAATTAATGTTGTCATGGGGATTGTGTACATGCAGTATGAAATCCTTTTGGTGAATTTCATAACTTTACAACCCTATTTTGGCCCTTAGAGACCCTTAGAGGCCAAAGATTTTGAAATCCTTTCTTAGTGCGCATCTACAGCCTAGGAGCAATATGTATACCAAGTTTCAAGTTCCTAGGCTGTATAGTTTTTGAGAAACTGTGATCAGTCAGTGAGTCAGTGGGTTTTGGCTTTTATATATAGAGATTAGTGTAAAACTGTTAAAACTTAGACTATTACGGTATACCAGTATATATGAGACATCATATGGTGGAAGGGACATCACTTTTCTATGTCCTGCTAGATGTATAACAAAGCAGCTTACATAAAATGCCAAGACAACAAATTGGTAAGTTCAGTTTTCAATCTGCTATTAGATTTAAGTGAGCGGTTGAAGTCACGTGAGTATTCACGGCCACCCTTATTGGCTGTTTATGAGCGGGTTCACGAGCTGAGAGCTGGTACGTCTCCTGCCTCATTGCAATTTCATTACTTTTGTGTTTTGAACGACTTCGTTCACGTAGTTTGCATGACATCTCATAGATGGCAAGTGCATCAAGTGTATTCACCCCATTCACGAGCGGGTAAACGAGCTGCCTACTATATCTCCAGCTCGTTTTTGAACAACCTCTTTCATGTAGTTCGCATAGCATCTCATAGATGGCAATCTTTCCACATCTTACTTACAGTGGTGGCTCGTGGCCGGAAAATTAGGTGAAGAGAAAAAAAATCCCACACGCTTATGTTAATAACGGAATTCACCCAATAGCGTCTCGTGGCTCAAAACGAGGGTGTGCTGCAAATATCATTTCATACAGCAAACTTAAATATTAAAAAAATGATTAGTAGGCCTATCTAAACTGCTCGTCTCTTAATCCATCTCTGGGAACTCTCACGCGATTATTTTTTTGCTAATTTCTCTCGTCTCGTTGAACGTTGTGTGAGTTGTGTGACGAGAGAAAATAGCACAATAATAATAATAATAATAATAATAATAATAATAATAATAATAATAATAATAATAACAACAATAACAATAACACCCTATTTACAAGAAAGGCTTGAAAACAGACCCAAATAACTATAGGGGAATATCGTTACTGGATGTAACATACAAGATTCTTTCCAAAGTACTTTTAAACAGGGCAGAACCACAATTGGATCCACAACTTGGAGAATACCAGGGAGGTTTTAGAAAGGGTAGGTCATGCTCTGAACAAATAATAAACCTCAAACACATTTTGGCATATCAAAAATCAAGGGCAAAGAAGTACGTAATCTCCTTCATTGATTTCAAAAAAGCATATGATTCCATTGATAGAGAATCCCTTCTATCAGTCCTGGAGGAAATGGGTTTGGATAAGAAAACAACTAATATTATAAAAGCGACTATCACAAAGACGTTTTCAAAAGTTAAATTCATGGGTGAACTATCAGATCCATTCGAAATAAGAACAGGAGTGCGACAGGGAGATGGGCTGTCACCGTTGTTGTTCAATTGTGCACTTGAGAAAGTAGTAAGAGAATGGAACAAAAATATAAAGAGTGGAATAAGACTGGGTTACAAAAAGAAGAACCTTAAAATAAATTGTATTGCCTTTGCAGATGATATGGCCTTAGTTGCTGAAACGATGGAGGAAGCAAGAGAACAAATACTTGAACTAGCTAAACAAGCAGCTAAAATAGGTCTTCACATTTCCTTTGAAGAAACCAAAATCATGACAAACAACAAACACCCACGTCAATACCTCAAAATCCAAGAACAAAAAATAGAAATAGTAAAAGAATTCAACAGGGTGTCCACACAAATTTTGATATAAATTTCCCTGACTTTTCCCTGACTTTCCATGACCAAAGTTACTAATTTCCCTGACTCACAAAAAGAACATTTGTCAGACCTCTGCCACACAGATAAATCAAAGTATAGTCATCGTTCTGTCTTCCACAACATACCTACAAAGGAACTACAAGTTTCATAACACCAGTGATCAGTCTTTCAAAATACAACCATAAAGGAACTACAAGTTTCAAAAATCATTTCATAACATCTTCTCAAGCACTGCTTTCTTCTGTTGAATTTCTACATCTTCTTTTTCGCGCTTATAATTCATTTTTCTTTTTTTCCCCCCTCTAGCTCTCTAAGTTCTTGCTAAATTTTTCTTTTTTCTCTACTCTTTTTGTCTTCCTCAGCATTTATCTGTCTTTTCTTTTCTAAGTAAGCCTGATATATTCTGGAAGCTCTCACAGAAGTTAGCATACTTCTTGTAACAGTCACTTCTTTTGATCCACCCATACTCTTCACAGCATCATATACGATACGTTGAGCCACCAGAGATTCTTCTAACAAATTTTCAACTAAGAGACATTTGTTTACGGAAAAGCCGCTTTCAACCGAGGCATTACCGTGTGATAAAATGAAGCACAGCTTTATGACAAACCATAAATAATCAAATCTCTTGTCATTTCCAATTAGTGTATAAAAAAACTTGTCAAGTGCAACTGTGTCCTTGTCATCACATGCAAAATCAGTGAATTGCTTCTGCCATTTTTCAGACTGAGCTTCAACTATCAGTTGGGTATACTGTTTTTTTTGCCCTCTCAGCCAACTCGTCGCTCACTCTCTTGTTACAATGCAATTCTTCTAGGACAACATCTATTCTCTTCACACCCAAACTTGACTGATAAAAAATGACTCTTGGATCAAAGCAGGTTAACCTTCGTGCAAGATGAGATTTCAACGGGCTTTTGGCTTTCAGCTTTTCAACCATGCTGATAAGAAGTTTTCGAAACTCATGCTTAATTACAGATTTGTCCTTGTCAGTACACTTAACCTTCCTTAACAACTTCTTGGCACCATATCCAATGTCCACTTTGTCTACTGGAATGAGGTTTTCACTGTCTGACAGATCTAAAGTCATAAGTTTGTAAGCAGTACTTGCTTCAGCAATACTTTTTTGTTTCACAAACCTGGCCATGAGGTTCCTTATAACTTTTTGAAGTGCTGTGTAAAGGAAAGGTACTAAAGGTTTTTGACTCTGAAACCTTCTTAAAAAGGGTTCACACTCTGCAATCACACTTTTAAAAGCAGCTAATTTTGCTTCCAGAAGTGGATCCTTCATAGACTCCTTGAGATATTCATGGTTCTTGTTGCCTTGTATACATGCTCCCTTAACAAATTTCTCAACATGTCCATATATCTTCAATGCTTGATCAACACACGCACCATTTTCAAGCCATCTCACAGAGGTAAACTTTAAGGGAAAATGTGTACTGCCTGTAGCTTCAGTGTACTTTGCTCTGCGAGCTGGGCTGTCTTTGAATAGACCATACATGGCTCTTAAATTATGATACAGATCCCAATTGGCAGTCAGAAGGCCTGTCTTCACAGCTCCATTCACTGTATGCAGACCACAGACACCGATGTCAAGAAGTGTCTTTCCATCTGGGTTATCAACTTTTAATTTGTTTTCAAGTTTATTTATAAAGCTAAGATTTACATTTGGCCCGTCTATTGAAACTTGTAGAATTTTGTCGAAAGGGGGAGAGAGGCCTTCAACAAATCCTTCCAACAGATGATCAGCAGTCGACCGTCCTAAGAAAACACTGTTGAAATACCGAGTAGCAACTCTTTGCTGGTTAACATCCCAAAATCGCACCACTATATCCATTTGCCCACGCTGCACAACCTTATTTAAGGATTCATCAAAACATGCTACATAATCATTGCAATTCTTTAAGTCAGTTTCCAAACAATCTCTAAAATAAGGAGATAGTCCATGGTTAATTATATATGACGCTTTAGTTTTTCCCATTGCAAAATTCTGCGCAATTTGGCTATCAGGAAACATCCTCTTGAAAGCCGAAACACTTCCATCACATGAATTTAAGGACATCTTTCCTGTCACAACCTCCAGAGCCCACATGATCTCTGCTGATGTGACATCATCTTCATTCACAGAGAAAGTCTTGATATTTGTCTGCTGCAAAACTGGAACTGAAGTACAAACAGAGACTGCTATTGTTGTAGACGTTGAATCTTCTGTAGAAGGCACAACACACTGCTCGACAGATAGTTTTTTTTTTTTAGCAAAATATGAAATGCTGGGCTGCAAACATTTACTTGTCAAATTCTTCACATGTTTTGGCCCCTTAGCATGTGACACCACAGCTTGTCTTCCCATGTTACTAAGCCTAAAAGATTTAAAGCATACTTTACAGTAAGCTGATGAAGAGTCCTCAGGCACCAAATCTAACCATCCAGCAAAATCAGGATTCATTTTATTGTCTAGTCACTGTTTACTAAATATACACTTCTTGGCCATGTTGTTCCTCAAACATTAACATCCATTCAAACCCGGAAACAGAAATTCACAAGTTCATACAAACACTATTCAGAAGTTTCTTAACTGTTTGCGTGCACGCGATGTTTTTCCGCCGGATGTGCGAGCCGTGGGTTGGGCGTTAACGCTCTCATTGGCTGGCGACGACCTTGCATGTGATTGGTCCTATCCTCATGGTTCTGCCAATAATATATTTCCAATGGGAAATGCAGGAAATGTTGCTCATGATGCAATTTCCGACTAGTTTACGTATGTGTAAGACATGTGATCTCCCCAAGAAATAATTAAGTTTATATGACAAGAGATGTTAGGTTTAATAAATAAAAAGGGGGATTGAGGGTGTTAAGACGTACCCCGATGCAAATGGTATTCAAGGCAGTGACTGACCACTACAGACCTACAAGATGGCAGCAATGATTTTGCATCATGTGACCCATCGACACCATCTACCGGCGAAGCTGAACACTTGCAAAAGTAGACAACATATCAATACACAGTGTGCCATTTTACGCAGGAAATTTTATATCAAATTTGCTAACACAGGCTAGGTTATGGCAAGCTGGAGCACATAATTTTTCCCTCAAATTACTATCACTGGGGAAACTTTCTGAAATTTCTGCAAGAATTCCCTGACTTTCCCTGACCAATCTCAAATTCCCTGACTTTCACTGACCAATTTCACCTTCCCTGATTTTTCACTGACTTTCCAGAATGTGGACACCCTGTTCAAGTATCTCGGAGAATGGATCAGTTGGAATGCGGTGGAATGCAAAACAATGGAATCCAGAAAAAACAAACTTGAAATGGCCTTTCAACTAACAAAAGATACATACAACAAGAAATCTCTTTCATGGGGGTCAAAAATTAAACATTACAGATCAGTAATTAAACCAGAAGCACTGTACGCGGCAGAAACGCTAAACATGAATTTCAAAGGTCAGATGGAGAAACTTGAACTAAAGGAAAGGAAGATTTTAAGAAAAATCATAGGACCTAAATTTCAGGATAATAAGATGATATACATCAAGAATGAAACCCTCTACAAGAAAATTGAAAAACTTTCAGACACTATGCGAAAAAGGAGGATAAATTTCTATGGTCATCTTCTCAGAATGAACTCTGTTAGATTAACCAAACAAATCTTTGACTTCTTCTGCAACTGCAAAACAAAACCCAACTGGTTTAAAGAACTGAAAAAGACCTAGTTGAGTTAAAAATTACAGAAAATTCACTATTAGATTGAACGGCTAAAATAATAACTAAAGACGAAAATACAAGGTTCCAAGACAGGTCGACACTGAAGTCCAAACCTATTATCTCTGAAGAAGAGAGGAAAAGAAGATCAGAAAGAATGAAGAAATACTGGGCACTTAGGAAGGAACAACACACAAAGAAATGACTGGTTCAACGTACCCCAAAGAGGGTGAAACGAAAGACGAACAATAACAATAATAATGATAGTAATAATGATGATAATAATAACAGTAATAATAACAACAATAATAATAATAATAATTAGGGCAGGGCAAATTGCGTGAGAGTTCCCCGGAAATGGAATAAGAGACGAGAAAATAGTATTTTTAATGATCGAGGTAGAGGAAGTCGCTTAGTGTTCCCAGTGCGACAGAATACTTAATCGGGGTTGTGGAATCCGGGTTTTTCTGAATTTAACACATTCGAATTTGGCGGCGTTAGACCGTCAGACGGTGGAAGATCTAACGTGCCCACCTCTTTCTCCGAGCTGACAGTGTGAGGTGCTGGCGCGGCGAAGAAAATGCCTGAACAAGGGGGACTGCTTCATGGGTAGTCTGTTCTCGTCACCTAGCAGACATGGGATAAGCGAGAAAACTGCTGCTTGCCAGCCTTATTTTTTATTTGAACAGACTACCCATGCAACGGAGGGCGTGGTTTCCAGTTCACCTTCACACGGCC
The DNA here is from genome assembly GCA_964059195.1 of Ectobius pallidus. Taxonomy (NCBI): domain Eukaryota; kingdom Metazoa; phylum Arthropoda; class Insecta; order Blattodea; family Ectobiidae; genus Ectobius; species Ectobius pallidus. Next base: position 119,598,083 of record CAXKWD010000003.1, read on the forward strand.
AACTTGAAGCAAGCTGCGCTCTCAGGATCTCAGTGTCTCCTAGCTTTGCCACCAGGTGGTGGCGTGGCGGGCAATTCAAAAATACAGATACATTTATAGTAAAAACCAATTCGTGATATGGAAAATAAACTTTAAAAATACGTATTGTGAAGGGAAAATACTGGTGAGCTGAATAGCCACCACTGCTTACTTCCACGTTGGAGTATGTGTGGCTTCAGACGTAAAACATAACTTTTCTTCGTTCTGCTGGATGTTAAGATGTGTAACAAAGGAGCCCACATGAATGTCGAGAAAACAAATTGGCAAGTTCGGTTACTTTCAATTCTCCAGGCATAATACTCATGTTAGAGCAGTCGAAGTCACGTGTGTATTTACGGCCATCTTATTGGCTGATAATGAGCGGGTTCAGGAAATGAGCTGGTACGACCCTGCCTCATTGCAATTTCGTTACTTTTGTGTGCCGACTCTTATTTTGAACGACCAGCTCTCAGTAAACGTTCGTTACCAGTTCAAAACAACGTGCCATTCAAAAGTGTCAGTTCGTTCATGAACAACCCATCACTAGTTTGAGTTACTGAATTGATTAAAAGGACTTTTCAGTTCATTACATAAAATACATATTTCACAGGATCCCTATGAAACCCCACCGTTCATTCTTGGAGAACCTGTGTATATATATATATATACACAGTAGAGCCTCGGTAATTCGAGCCCCAATATTTCGAGGTTCCGTGTAATTCGAGCTGGTCTTAAGAAAATTAAAATTGTCCATAAAACTAGAGTAAAATCCCGTTTTTATACGGTGTCCGCAAGTAAGTTTTACGCACTTCCGAATGTGTAACATTTTGAGCTTTCTTTCAATTTTTCCATGTACAAAAATGCAGGTAAAACTGTCCCACTTAGGGTTTTTGTTCATAATACACAGAAATAACCTTGGCTTCAGACTGCTAATGCATTTCTATTACAGATTGACAGAAACCGTTAGGTTCGATTTTTCTTTGTCGGGACCTCGTGTCAATCAATTGTACAGTGCATATTTCCCCATCCTTTCAGAAAAGAATACTGTATTGTTACAGTAATCCCTACAATGGTAATTAAAAGTGTTTTCCTAGTAGCATCGCTTTCCCGTTCCACTCCATTAAGGGCCAGACAATGACTTAATCCTTAAAGGATGCCGATGTATACATACAGGCGTAACACAGGTATGTAGGCCTACTATATTGTTTATTTATTTATTTATTTATTATTTAAACCATTATTGTGCTCATTAAACATTTATTTGCGATGTACCCATTGATTTAGTGAAATTTCCGTATAATCCGAGTTTTTGTAATTCAAGGTAGCCTCAGCCCCAATTAGCTCGAATTATCGGGGTTCTACTGTATAATCTACATTTATCATTTTAAACCTTAGAAAAATCAAATCTACTATGGTACTATACTACAGTATTTAGAATGAAGAATAGCCACAAAAGTATTCTTAAATACTACCCAAGCACTATAGCTTGGGTGCTGGTTTTACGGGGATTCGAGGGTCAGGGGGAAGAAAAGATAGCTAGCCCGCCTGTCTTTCTGCAATGTTGTCAACCAAAGAAATTACATTTCACCAGAATCGCATGTATGGTAAGCACGCATCAACAGGTAAGTGTGAGGTATGTGGACATACAAATTGAATGCCAAAATGGATAAATACTTACCGTGAAACATCCTCGCTATTTCATCCTGTACCGTATTCATTTGAATTAAGATCAGTTGAAATTTACCGTACACAAACAATAGAAAAGTTGTCAATCATTAGTTACATGGCCTACTGTAAAGACCAGCGTTTTTCAACCAGTATGCCATGAATGAGCCGCGAGAAAATTAAGATAAAGTTATCAATCCTTAATTGAAGATTAAATGTTAATGTATAATGATTTTAATGCAATGCAAAAATAAAACGGGGTGACTGTCCTGCGTAACAATTAATTACATGTCATAAGGGTTTGGTTATCAAATAAATCATTTTCCTCCAGGAATAGAATATTAAATAATACAGGATCAATATTGGGTCAATCCATTAGAAATGAACCAAATTTAATAAAATTTGTTGCTCGACATTTTTGATTTTCCTAATTTTTTTACCAGTTATTTCCCAACTAAAGGTGAGTTCAAAACTATGGTAAAAATTTTTTTGGGTTCATACTTTTTTTTTGGCGGCCATTTTAAGTTTGCTTTTTAACCATATTTCAGTCGAAAACATGTTTTGCACAAATGTATGTAACTCTGTTAATTTTATAGATAACAAGACAAAATAAACACCAAAATTATCAGAATGAAATGCTCTACATTTTTGTTTTAACACAATATTACCTAAGTAGTGAGGAAAGTGAAGAAAGAAAATCAAAACTACAAATTGAAAATTGACTTAAAACGGGAGTTTTAGTGCCGCAAAATTATTAGAAGGAAGAAAGACTCGCCCTTAATTTTTTTTTCTGGTGTAGATCTATTATAGGACTACTCACTGTATAAGTTTACAGCTTGAGAACTTTGCGGTTTTTTTTATACAATTTTTCAAAAATGCCCAAAACCGTATTTTGGCAATATTTGAAGTAGAATATCTCAAATGGGACTGAGTGAAAAGTTATGAAATTTATACATATAATACCTCTTTATGATATAAAGCTGTGATATAAATTTGGTGACTGAGACTCAACTGGTTCCCAAGTTACAGTGCATCGAATTTGGCCAAAAATTCCATTATACGCACACGAATTTTAACGGTAATTTAATAGTAAAAATCCACATTGTAATTTTAAATGCAAAATTTTAGTGAGCCTAAGTATGTTACACAAAATAGTTGTACATGTAGGCTACATTTCATCAGTTAGCATGACAAATTTATAATTTCCTCAAAGCTTTGAAGAGCGTTGAAATTTCGGTGCATAGTTTGCCACTTTTGGCCAACTTCGATGCACTGTAATTCTGGAACCAGTTCAGTCTCAGTCACCAAATTATTATCACATCTTTATATCGTAAGGAGGTGTTATGTGTATAAATTTCATAATTTTCACTCAGGCCCTTCTGAGATATTCTACTTCAAATAATGCCAAAATAGGGTCAATCCATTAGAAATAAACCAAATTGAATAAAAATTTTTGCTCAACATTTTTTATTTTCTTAATTTTTTTACCAGTTACTCCCCAATATTAAGTGAGTTCAAAATTAGAGTAAAACATTTTTTAGGCTCATACTTTTTTCTTGGCGGCCATTTTAAGTTTTCTTTGTAACAGTTTTTCGGCCGGAAATTTGTTTTGCACAAATGTATGTAACTCTGTTAATTTTATAGATAACAAGACAAAATAAACACCAAAATTATCAGAATGAAATGCTCTGCATTTTTGTTTTAACACAATATTACCTAAGTAGTGAGGAAAGTGAAGAAAAAAATTCAAAACTACAAATTGAAAATTTACTTAAAACGGGAGTTTTGGTGCCGCAAAATTATTAGAAGGAAGAAAGACTCGCCCTTAATTTTTTTTTCTGGTGTAGATCTACTATAGGACTACTCGCTGTAGAAGTTTCAAGGTTGAGAACTTTGCTCTTTTTTTTTACAATTTTTCAAAAATGCCCGAAATCGTATTTTGGCAATATTTGAAGTAGATTATCTCAAAAGGGACTGAGTGAAAAATTATGAAATTTATACAGATAACACCTCTTTACGATATAAAGATGTGATATAAATTTGGTGACTGAGACTCAACTGGTTATAGAGTAACAGTGCTTTGAATTTGGACAAAAATTGCGTTATAGGCACACGAAATTCAACGGTAATTTAATAGTAAAAATTCACATTGTAATTTTAAATGTAAAATTTTTGTGAGCCTAAGTTTGTTACACAAAAGAGTTGTATATGTAGGCTACATTTCATCAGTTAGCATGACAAATTTTTGGTTTCCTCAAAGCTTTGAAGAGTGTTGAAATTCCGGTGCATAGTTTGCAATTATGGCCAACTTCGATGCACTATAACTCGGGAACCAGTTGAGTCTCAGTCACCAAATTTATATCACATCTTTATATCGTAAAGAGGTGTTATCTGTATATATTTCATAATTTTTCACTCAGTCCCTTTTGAGATATTCTACTTCAAATATTGCCAAAATACGGTTTTGGGCATTTTTGAAAAATTGTATAAAAAAAACCGCAAAGTTCTCAAGCTTTAAACTTATACAGCAAGTATTCCTATAGTAGATCTACACCAGAAAAAAAAATTAAGGGCGAGTCTTTCTTCCTTCTAATAATTTAGCGGCACTAAAACTCCCGTTTTAAGTCAATTTTCAATTTTTAGTTTTGATTTTTTTTCTTCACTTTCCTCACTACTTAGGTAATATTGTGTTAAAACAAAAATGTAGAACATTTCATTCTGATAATTTTGGTGTTTATTTGGTCTTGTTATCTATAAAATTAACAGAGTTACATACATTTGTGCAAAACATGTTTTCGACTGAAATATGGTTAAAAAGCAAACTGAAAATGGCCGCCAAACAAAAAGTATGAGCCCAAACATTTTTTTACCATAGCTTTGAACTCACCTTTAGTTGGGAAATAACTGGTAAAAAAATTAGGAAAATCAAAAATGTCAAGCAACTTGGCCTGGTTCATTTCTAATGGATTGACCCTATTTTTACATTGGAAGACTTGTTTTAAGCATATAGAAGAGTCTTACCAGAACTGGGTTCACCACTCTATGTTGTAAAATGTAAGAGAGGTAAGGCATTTAAAAGTGGAGAAAACTATAGGCCTAATTTTAAACGTATTTAATATGTTTTGTAAAATGTTCGCTCAACTTTCAGACCATGAAATTGACATCTGAGTCCACTGGAGTGAAAGAAATTAGCACATACAGAATTCTTAAAGAGGTGTTAAGCACCAGGAAAGTGCTGGATGTACAATGTGACGTGTTTGTGAAATTAGCAATTAGCAAAAGTGTGTTTTTTCCCACAACAACTCCATACGCCAGAAAAGGTAATGTCAACAGTAAATGAGGATCCTAAAACAGAATGAAAGCTTAGTATTGAAGCCACTAGATGTCAGGCTGTATAGTGAACTTTGTGTTTCAATGTTGTCAGCTCTGCTTACGGAATTGAACGAAACCTACCGAATGAGGACTAGGGAGCCGAGCGCTCAAGAAATGGTGTGCGGGGAGTACTTAATCTACAAAGCCCCATCCCATGTGATAACATCTATCTGTAGAGACATTTTTTCTTACTGAAATATTAACTAAGCAATATCAGTTAGGCTTCAAAATAAATTAAAGGGATTACAGTACCTGCAGTAACGTTTTTGATAAATTAACAGATAGTAATGCAATTAACTGAAAGTGGAAAGAATGATCAGTGTTTCTGCATCTTATGGTATAATACTTGAAGCCCACCCAATCTTAGTTTTTTATCAGCAAGAGAAACAAATAAAAAAGAAAATACATAACACTGCAACACTTACCCATCTTTTCCTTTATTGTGAAGCTGGATTTCTTCATTTAGTCCTTCTTCCTGCTTATAGCGATCCCAATCTAACTTGGATTTCTCAAGTGTTCCTAGTTTTGCCTTCTTTCCTAATTGGCCTAAAACTGAAGACAACCCTTTCAGACCTCCACTACTGACACCTCCTCTTCCCCTGCCTCTACTTGCACCTTGCACAGGCGCAGACGATGTCAATGGAACCTTAGCAGATAACCTTGCTTCAGCAGAATCTGCACTTACTTCTTTAGTCACTCTGCAACATACATAACAGTAAATTGAAGACATGTTAAAGATAATTTATTATCTGAGTTGACTTTTAAACATTTTGTTAATTTGCTTAAGGGTAGTTTAAATGACAAAATATGGTTTCAGGTTTCATAACTATGTTTCACAACTGTTTTCTTACTTGAATGCACATGCACGAGATATATTGGCGACAATGAGTTACGACACTGTACAGTTTCGGCTGATTCCAACTTTCGTGAAACTATAGTGAGTTTTGAAAGTAGTTACAAAATCTAGTTTCATTGTGTAAATGAGGGGTAATCTACTCACCGTGTCCATAAATTATTGAACGATTTCATAAGGCTATAGGCTATTTTCACTAATACTTGACATACGAGGGGGGACCCAAAAATAACCGGAATCGAACTGTTGCGGGCGAATGCTTTCTAGTTACGAGTTGTGCTGTTAGGTGGTGTTATTTGGGGGTCTCCCGCGACCGTTAGTGAGCTGGCGTAAGTCTGAGTTAAGTGGCTTGGTTGTGGTGCGCTGTTGTTTGCGTTCGTGTTTCAACCCGTCGGCGATTGGTGAGATGGCCGACCACAAGGAGCAAAGAGTGGGTGAGAAATTTTTTCTGTTAGGGAAAACTGCAGCCGAGATCGTCGAAAGAACATTGACCAAATGTCTGAGGAAACGAACGTATCATGCAGCACGGTCCAGCGAATTTTAACCGAAGGTTTGAACATGAGACGGGTGTCTGCAAAATTTGTTCCTCGCTTGCTCAGATATGACCAAAGAGAAAACCGCGTGAATGTTTGCCGTGACTTCAAAAGTTCAGTGCAGAACGATCCAAATTTTCTTAAAAGATCTTCATCAATTGCACGTTTGATTTTGGCAATGTTTTCGTCATTTCTTCCTGTCGAAGGACGCCCGGGGCGTGGCGTGTCTTCAGTTGACATGTTGCCAGATTTGAAACGAGAAAACCACTCTTAGACCTACGATTTCCCCAAAGGATCATCATGAAAGGATTGCCTAAGCATCCCAACGGTCTTGGCTACAGTTTTCCTTAACAGAAAACAAAATTTCACACACACTCTTTGTTCCTTGTGGTCGTCCATCTCACCAATCGCCGACGGGTTGAAACACGTGTCTACTGGTTTTAGTGCATGCAGTTTGCACACTAATTCACTTATCAGCTGTGCAGCATGGGGTGCAAAGTTGCACCCATTTCTGATGCACAGATTTATGTATAGAGCATAGGATATTATATGCGTCTTACATTTATTTTACATTCCTTTTAATAAGAAAAACAACAGTTCATCAACAGATACTTATACCATATTGTATGCATATTACTTTTACTTTAGATTGCTTTTAACAAGAAATATAATAAATCATCAACTGTTACTATCTCCCTAACAGATCCTGAACTATATGAACAACAAGTAAAGGGCAAAACTTGTAGAGAGTCAACAGTTAAGAAACACTTATTGCTCCACTTACTTTAAGTTGCAGGACCAGTTTCCAGGGATTAAAGCTTCTCCCTCATCCTCAGCTGATGGTTGACTTGATGAGTTGCACTTCAAGTAAGTGGAGCAAGACTGTTGACTCTCTACAAGTTTTACAAAATGCTCTACTGTCTATATAACTTCAATTTAATTATTTTAACACTTTTAAGTAAAGGGCAGTTCTGTGGAACAAATGTTTGAAATAAAAATATACTCTATTCCTAAAATTAACCCTTTCACTGCTAACATACTATTCACTGTGCAAACGTATGGTGCTGAATTGATTTGAAAATTTATTTTGTAATCATAAATGGACAAACAATTGCAAATAATTTGCTAGTTTCCTCCAAAACAAGAGCGCAGCATGTATTTCTTGAAGTTTAGACTGATTTACGCAACCCTGGGGAAGCCCACATGATGTCACAACACAGCATAGTTATAATGCATGGTGAAATACATCACCGGAAATATTTAGCTACAGATGGCAGCTCAAGGCAGGGAACAGGAAATTGAAGGTGTCAGAATGTAGATAAGAGATGACACTATCTGCTCACACACTTTGAATCGCTCTCAAGGAGAATTTCTTTTGTCTACAGCATGCAAAGTGAAGCATTGTATATGCATCAATAGCATGACCAGCAGTGATGCACACTGACGCAAAGGCCTATGTATGGCTGTAGCAGTGAAAGGTTTAAAAGACTTATCTGCATTCAGATAGGTTTGGTCAAAAACAGTGCATTGAATACTGTATTACATACTTGACTTCTTCTCCAGCAAACTCAAAAACCTTGGTAATTGTTATTTTATTTTCCTTCTGGGCAGCCTTTGGAGATTCCTTTTGTGAAACAGATAATTCTTCTTTTTTACTATTTCTATTGGTCACAGATAATTTTGGTTCCTTCAAGGAGCCTCCAGTATCTTTCAGGAAGTCTGCAACACAAAATTCACATTAAATTTAGCATGTCATCCATCCATCAAATAAAAATAATTTGTGACTAAGAATTCACTTGGGAGTGCTAGTAAGGCTTATTTATAAAAATATAAATTTTATACTATACAGTTTAGAACTACTACATTTGAATTAGGAGATCAGTCTTTTGGTGAGCGGTTAAAAGTTTTGAGTACCGTCAACAGTTTGATTCATGGTCCAGCCATTGGAATTTTATCTTTCACAGATGCAGTATGGAGCCCAGGAAAACGTGAGCAGCAAGAATGCATCACACAATGCTAGAAGCATAACATTTATGGGGGATGCATTTCTTACATAATTAGACTTGAAAACATTGGCTGCAATACAATAGATTTGGTTGAACAAAATTTTACTGTTTGAATGTGTGAAATAAAATCAGTTTTTCATATTGAATATAACTGTTGAAAAGTACTGAACACAAGCGACAATGGAAGGACTACAACTAGGGTGGTCATTTCTAAAATGTCAGAAAGGAGGACACTTCTTCGGTAATCTAGCATAGTATAAAACTTCGAGCATGGACGGCTGGACAGCAGATATTACAGGGTATTACCCTGAATTTTACTGAATAACTGCATTTATATAAAATAAATTATTATACACTGCTTTACTGCTTTTTGAAAAGTACTGAAATTCTTTGACCCACTGAGGATTAAATGAAGTCTTTCGTTTTGGCATTCTGGTAATTCAAGAAAAACACGGCAAACTGCAAAGATTGTACAATACAACCTTAAGATTGGCAGGAACATAGGGAAAATACAAATTTTATTAATACGCTTTACCGATAAATCAGTGTCTCGAAAAGGGGGACAAATCTACGTCCGGCATAAAGCTGCGCCGGATGGAGGACTGCTTAGCAAAAAGCCTTACAGTCCGGCCAAAAGCCGGACGTCTGGCCACCCTAACTATAACAGGTAGGTCCCATGTCATAGATTTAGGCATTTTAATTAACTTCAAGCCTAAATTAGAGCCTGTGGACTAAATTCTCTAACCCTTTCATGTTCAAGTAATGCTTCAGTTTCCTAAAACTATCGTTTTCATATTGTAACAAGGGCTCGTCGGGGTTCAAAATCAGAACACCGAGTTTCTAATTGAAGGATGGAGGTTTCTTTATTTCCTATCAAACAATGGTCAATACAGTCAGAAAACTCCTGAATGTTCTCCAACTCACTCTTCTGTCCGGTGCTCATTGCCCTGTCACAGCACTGTCCCAGTCCAATCCAGATCAGCTCACCAGTTCTTCCGTTCACCCTTCTCTCCGGTCACTAGTTCCCCGTTGACTAGGTCTTCCGTTCACGGGTCCCTCCATTGACTAGTCCTTCCGGTCACTGGCTCCTCAGCTTCCCCAGTCCTCAGCTGCGCTGATCGGTTCACTCTATCCAGGTCCTCAGCCCCTCAAGTCACACTTACTTGAGGTCGCACTGATCAGTGCTCTCCGTCCAGTTCACACTCTGACGCTGACTCTCTCCCGCTGTTACTGACTGTTACGGACTGACTGTTCTCCCATTGACTGGCTCATCACTCCTCGCGGACTGACTCCCTCTGACTGGCCGTTGCTACTCACGAACTGAACTGAACTCTGTTACTGTTACTCACTTACTGACTGACTCTCTGCTACTCACGAACTCTCTCTCCTCTGACTTTTTCCCTGTCTCTGCTCGCTCGCGGCCCTATATATAGGCCCGACGAATATTCCAGAGCCGATGTCTCGAAAGTTCCGCCCGCGTGGAATCTGGAATGCGCACTGCACCGTGGGGACACACCCCTTAGTGCGAGCTCCTCCCTACAGGCCTTCCCCCCGAAGCGTGGCCCAATAGCCATGCCGCTGTCACGCCCACTAGCGCTCGTCTGCCGCCCATCCACTAGGAGGCCGCGACGTTTCTAGACTCTGTCGTTCTGGCAATTTCCGGGTGACTCCTTTTTCTGTGAGTTTCTAGGCGAGTCTTTTCTGGGCTTTGTGACAAAATCGTGAAGTCACAACAGGCTCTTATGGGATGCACCTTTCTTATGTTGTTGCCAGAGATGTCTGTTTTCAAATATGAAGGAAAATAGGAACACCCAGTTTCATAAGAAACTTTATGAACTACATGCCACTCAGCATGAAAAGATTTTACTTTCAATACTTATTTTTTCATCATACAAATTGGAATTTTTTGTTTCAATTAAAATTTTAAGATGGTTTTCATTCCTAGCAATAAAACATATCGTAAAATTTAATCAATTGTGATGGAAGAAAACTGAATTACAGTAGAGTCTTGCAAACTCGGCACTCAATAACCTGGATGATGGGAAAAGTAAAAATGGCTATAACCCTGACTGTGGTCAAGGTTCAGTGGAAGGTGCTGTAGCAATGTTTCAAAGAAGATTAACTATATCCGTATTAACATGTTTTTGATGATTTTAACAGTGTTTGTTATATTATATGAGGCTAGTAAAAATGTTCTTACATTTCACAATAACAGTTTTATTTTTTGCAGGCCCTGTTAACTTAAAAAATGCATTTTCAGGTGGAAACAGAATTCAATTTAGAGATTAGTTTGTGCAAAAACCCGAGCTTTCTATTTTTATCCATACGCCTGCAATTCAAGTTGAAAGTTCCAGCAATATTTCAAACTGATGTTCAACATCCCTCTTGGCTGTGGCTGTGCATTGGAATGTCATGCATTATAATAAAATTATTATAAAATTTATTAGCTACTCTAGTCATATCTGGAACCAGGTTATATCAATTTGAGCTAAAGAAAGGCCTAATTATAAGACCAGAAGATAAATTTGGAATCCAGACCAAATAAATATGCATAGTACTGGCTGGTGCAGCTGTGGTAAAATATGTTCCGTCAGAAACTCATCATGAATGTTTCTGCTGTTGTGAAAGTGTCATGTACAGTAAAACCTCTAAATAACGACCATCGCTGGTTCCACGAAAAAGTGGTCTTTAAGAGGGGTGGTCTCTTAATAGGGGGAATGCATTTTATGTCTTGAAACTGAAAATTTACTTTTAATGTTTTTCAAATTGCAGCACAACAATAAGACACTTAAATTATGCAGGCCAAGAACACCCAGCCTCTATTTACAGTATAACGGGGTAATGTTTTCCAGGAAAAGAAAGACATGTCTATTTTCCCTACATTAAATTTTGCTTGGAAGACAATGAAAGGGACTCGTCCAGCACGTTTCTTAGAATCGAGAATTTCAGAAACCCCCTCATGTCCACTGAATAAACGTTTTCATAAGAAATAGAATTACCCCTCCGAGTCACTGTGATCATGTAGATCAGGTATGGGCAACCTTTGGAAAGATATGGGCTAAACTTTACGATATTTATGAAGTCGCGGGCCGGAAATAATAGGCCTAGGTAATTGTGAAAAAATAATCATGATGCGGTTTTTTATATTTACATGAATGAGAACAATATCGAACTGATTAGGTATTTACTTAGAATCAGCAGAAATTAATGATAAGCTTGAACTTGAATTTGAGAAACAAGATAATCAATGTGCTTTGAATTTTTCCTGGTGCTGGTAAAGGAGAATCTCCTTGACAATGAAGCCTCAGTTTGGTTTCGAAACGTTGGAATTAATCCAATTCACCACCTGGTTAGTACCCGGGAAAATATCATATAAGATAATCAATGTCAACGATAAATCCGTGAACCGAAAATATTTACTTTTTCGAGTGCCATTTTAAAATGTTCCGCGGGCCGAATCAAAAGTTGGGGAGGGCCACATCCAGCCCGCGGGCCGGGCGTTGCCCGTATATGATGTAGATAATAAAGGCATGAATTCTTAGATGTATTGAAACAAGCAGGTCAGAGGTAGGAGATTGGAATGTGTCCTGTTCACGCTGTGTGCTGTACGGTACTTGTACGCTGTCTACTGTAAGGATTTTCCCAGAACGCGAAAAGAAAACAGCCCAAAGCATTGTTCAGCCATTTTCACATTTCTGTCCATCACTCTTAAAAAAGTATTGTATAGAAAATTGAAGACGTCTTGCAATGCCCACATCAGTATTTCTGTTCAAATGCTGATTAATGCCTACCATTTGAGTAAATATTTTTTATGATTTTGGTCGTTATAGAGGCGTTTTATGGAAATGAAACTCTGGTCGTTGGTCAGGGAGAGGGGTGGTCGTTTAATAGGGGTACAAATAATATTGGCCTTATGGGTTTTACTGTCGGTTCCCAGAAAAATTGGTCTTTAAAGGAGGTGGTCGCTAAAGAGGGGTAGTATATAAGACAGGTTTTACTGTATTACATTACATATTAAAACTTTCTTTACATTGTTCTAAACAGAGACACATTGAACACTGGAAGGCACGTTATGTTGGAATCCAATTTAAAAACAGTGGATTAATCCTTGGAAACCTTTCAAAAAAGAAAAGCAGAAAAACAGTGGATTAATCCTTGGAAGCCCTTCAGACAAGGAAGATAGAAAAACAGGGCCGGCTCATTCATACAGGCTAACAGGCAGCCGCCTAAGGAGGGAAACAGTTAGGGACGACAACACATAGAGTCAGAGTCACCAGAAGAAGCAAAGTGACATTTTTTTGTTTCTTCGGAGTCAATTATATATTTGTTGCTACTGGTAAGATGTAGTACCACAGCAATATGATTAGGAAGCGTGGGGCCTTTAGAAGGAGAAGTAGGGTCAACGCAACACATGAAGATAAAGGAGTCAACAATATATTTGATCATATAACAATACAATAAATTAATACAATATACTCAATGTAGATATTTTTATCAAACCCCTCAGAGAATAAGTGCAGTAACACCACAGAATCAAAGTTAGAATCTCAAACATAAACTGGGAGATTATAGATACCCGCACTACTTTATCTCACAGAAATATCACAAGTTCAAAGATGGTTTATATCCTGGATTCCTAGTAGAATCCTACTTCATTATAATGACATGAAATTGAATTACTGTTTTAAGTGAGGACAATTTAATAGTAACTCCCTTAAACTTGCCAAATTCCTCATAAAAATAAATGACAATGCTTGCCTAAGCAAGAAAAGGGAAATACAACATTATTCAAGTTGCTCACTAATCATAACCAATACTTGAATTTAAGGAACCATATTAGCTTAATTAGGCCAGAAGAAGCTCGACACTTCAATATTTCTTAACTGAGCTTAATGGATAACAGGGCAGTAACGTAAATTGCTTAATAACTTTCTTATAGAGTTAGCCACAAGAATATTCTCACACTGAACAGAATAAAATCAAGCACCAAAAGTTCTGTATCTAAGCATAATAATAATACCAAAATAAGAATGACAATATTCTTAAAATCTTATGTATTGCCTGGTTCTAATTTATAAATTATTTTCCCAGCAAAATAATCAATAATCAACCTATATGAGTCATTAGACTCAAGGACTAATACGTAATAAGTTGCAAGGAGATGGGAATAGTAAATTTCCTAATAATTATGCTCTGAAGGACAGACCAAGAAAACCTATCTGGCCTGAGGAAAATAATATGAAATGTCCATGCTTGTAGTATTTAGAATGTAATAGCCTAAAAGTTTCACACAGTTAATTTATAACCAGTCATATAGAACAAGAGGTCACTCAAAAATCACCACTGATATTCCCAAGCCACGATTACCATATATGTGCCAAAGCTTCCACTGAGAACAAAAGTTTAATGGCGTTGAGCACATTGAATAATTATCCAAATGTTTGAAGGAAACCAACTTCATGATATAATTAGGTAAGCTATAATATAAAAATAATGAAGGTATAGGCCTATATTTATACTTATTGAATACTGAAGCAATACGAATGGCTTAGTAATTCCATGAAAAATGAATATATGAGATCAATAACATTTATGAAGTTATTGTGGGTAGCCACAAGTGAGGATCTCACTTAACAGAAGTAGCAAATATGAAAGCAAGAAATAACACGTTTGCGTAACTAATAGGAAGACAGCTTCAGACGGGTAAGGGGTTCAAGGTAATTTAATGCGAATCTAGTTCTAATCTACAGCAGGAACTATATCTCTATTAGTAGTAGAGTCTGTTTGGTCTAAGTTGGCACAGTTGAGAAAATTGAGACAGAAGATGTTTGGCAGAAGTCAGGTATTGAACAGAAAGACATAGAAATACTATTATGAAATGTTACTCACTCCCTATTTTGAAGCTGTCACTATGACGAGGGTGGCAGAGGAGAAATACCCATCACTGTAACTGCAAGGAGCAGTGGTGGTCAGTGAGGTTTATGTCACTTTCATCAGGATCTGAATCGCCTAAATTCATAATAAATTTGCCCAACACCAAAACTATACTGTATTTGATAAATCTGTCATAATGGTCCAGATTTCCACTGATTAATATATTTACATAAAATCAAATAAAAATTGTTTACAGTGGATATTTATCTGTCATTACAACAAAAAACACACAACGTTTCGGTCAAACCATAAGACCTTCTTCAGGTGACTGTTTACAAGAAGAAAATAAAACTCTCAATTGTCCGTGTCATAACAAACACTTCCGTTGTAAGTGGAATGCGCACGATTAGAATGGAACAAAAAATTGGTATTACGAAAATGCTTATCAATCCAATCAACAGGTATTTCATACGGGGACTCTTCTATAACACCCACAGGAGGAAGAGGAAAGCGTATAACATGTCTATTCTTTTTTGTTCTCTTAATGACCCCCAACCACTCATCACCCAAGTCACCGTCAAATCGGTTCAAAACGAAATCTTGATTACATCCGATATTCCAAGCTTCACACACTTTTCTCGTAATAACATCGTCCTCAACCTTTAAGATCTTCAAAGCACCCATACGATGATTATTCTTGATCAAATGTTGGCTAAGACCAGTAGAAGTTTTCCTATTTCTAATATCTCTCTCGTGCTCACAAAGTCTGATTTTAAAGGATCTACCTGTTTCACCAATATAAATAGGCTGTATACTCTGTAAGAAATTGTTGTTAGTAGTTTTATGGAAGGGCCCCCTGAGAAATACACTGTAATCGAAGGGGACCCACTCTAGGCATGAATTCTGAATAAACCATTCATTAATTCATTCATCAGCCGAGAGAAAATCTAGTTTCAGTATTTCTTTATATTGTTTTTTGAAGGCCGTAATCATGGGTAAAATTATGGACATATGTCCCACAACCAAGGAACAATGTTTATAATTCCACAAAAGCAGCTCAGAATGTTTCCTAACAAATCCGGGGTGCGCGGGCAAAGAGAGTTAAGTCCACCATCCTAAAAAATTGAGATATGTTCATAGAGTTATAGATAAAAATGTTCTCTACATTTGTGTTAAGTCCAGTAAGTCATAATCAAAATTGTACGGTAGTTATGGATGTGTGCATCATGGGTTTATCCATCTCTAAAGCGATGTTGGGCTGGTATAGTGTTTTAAGTCACTCTAATTCTCAGTAACAAGAAAGTGGACTTAACTCTCTTTGCCCGCGCACCCCGGAAGTTCAAAGCCATACCCTCAGCTGGTAAAGTCATGGATACAGTCTTCTGGGACTCTGAAGGGGTTATTCTGTTTGATGTTCTCCCTCATGGTGGAACGATCAACTCTGAAGTGTATTGTGCTACTCTAAGGAAATTTAATGCAGCAAGACATTGTCTCCGACATAGACCAGTAGAACGGTACCATACAGGCATACAGGACCTCCCATTAAGGTGGCGTAAGGCTGTAGCATTGAACGGAGATTATGTAGAAAAGTAGGGTTTTGTAGCCAAAAGATTGGGAAATAATATGTTGTATTTGATTCCTGAATAAATCCAACCTGCTTTAAGAAAAAAAAAAAAATGTGTTGCAATACTTATTGAACGCCCCTCGTAGTTAATGGTTTATGCTCGTTGAAAATGACTGCAATGTTTCCAAGATGGCATTTATTTTATCTTCCGTGCTATCACAGATTCCCTCCATTGCATCAGGTCCTGGGTTCATTTCAACCCCCCTGATTACTAATAAAACTGTTAATATTAATATTAGGTGCCATGGCACTTTCCTGTTTTGGTAGGCCACTTTCTTCATCCCCTTGCGTCTGCAATTTCTTGCTGAGAATAGGCCTATTCTTACCCTGTGTGCTTGAATATCAATCCCCATTATATTACCAGACTCACTTTCACAGGCTTGCACTTAAATTCTTCAGGCACCACTTTGCACCCCTCAGCACCACCACACAACCGCTTCCTGCAGTGATTGAACTCTGAATGATCGGCTGATGACACACTGCTGTTTGTTCACTGCTCGGACAGATGGCGACATTGGCGTTCTGCAGTCCTTCATAGCTGGAGGCTAGTAACGTCATCAGCAGTGTGACATGTTTGATGACGTTTCACATTCAAACCCTGTGTAACCCTTGGCAGTTATACTGCGTTTATTAGTAATACAGCTTATGTAGAACTTGCGCGGTGATCAACCAAACAATCGTTCAACGCAAATATAAGCAGCTTTTATTAGTAAGGCCGATAGTGTATAACTTACTGGTTAAATCAGGATGTGTTTGTTTAATTTTTTTCATTTAATAGTTGGCCGGTTTTCAAATTATTACAGTAAAATTTAGCATATCTTTATAATGCACATCTTACCATCCATACTGTGTTAAACACAAAATAAATACTGCAAGATACTGTAAATACTGTAAGATACTTACCAGACCATAGAGAGTCTGCTTTCTTCTTCTCCTCTTCCTCTGAGAAAACTTTTACTTCTTCAGGTTCTGTCTCCTTTGTTTCAATCTCTTTAGTCTTATTATTCCTGCAAAAATAAATGAAAATTAGACCCACTATATTACAAACAAGTCTCCATATGCAATATACATGTATTTCTAGCAATCTTCATAATGGAATATACATAGGTTGGTTTTTTAGTTTTGGCACCATAGTTATAACTGGATTCATAACTCAAAATAGATGGTTCCAAGTTTCATAGGCCCTCGATGTAGTCCCCACCGTTGCGTACAACGTGTTGCCAGCGATGCGGAAGTCGTTGGATCCCGTTGGCACTGCCCAATATATTGATGGTGCGAAGAGAGCGCTCGGCAGCCTGCTTAACGTCTTCAATGGTACGGAAGTGCTCCCCACGCATTGTCATCTTCACCTTCGGGATGAGATCATAGTTGCAGGGACTGAAACAAACAGTTCGACCAACCCCCACCAATGTGAAGGTATTGTTGATTCTTGCCTATGATTGGGATGGTGTGATTATTCATCATACCGTTCCTCGAGGGCAAACCGTTAATGCGGCGTACTATTGTTCGTTTCTGCAATACCATCTCCGAGGAGCTCTGAGGTAAAAAAAAAAAAAAAAAAAAAAAAAAAAAAAAAAAAAAAAAAAAAAAAAAGGAAGAAGAAGAAGAAGAAGAAGGAAGGAAACGGCGCCACCATGGTTACACCGCCCATCGTTCTGCATGACAATGCTAGGGCACACACAGCAGGCGTTGTGTCGGCATTGTTGGATCGCTTGGGCTGGGAGGTCCTCTATCACCCCCCCCCCTATTCTCCCGACATCAGTCCCTGAGACTATGATCTGATCCCGAAGATGAAGATGACAATGCGCGGGGAGCACTTCCGTACCATTGAAGACGTTAAGCAGGCTGCCGAGCGCTCTCTTCGCACCATCAATATATTGGGCAGTGCCAACGGGATCCAACGACTTCCGCATCGCTGGCAACACGTTGTACGCAACGGTGGGGACTACATCGAGGGCCTATGAAACTTGGAACCATCTATTTTGAGTTATTAATCTAGTTATAACTATGGTGCCAAAACTAAAAAACCAACCCATGTACAATTGGAAATATAGCCTTATTTGGGTGATATAATTCTTCAGTCAGGTCTGATTCACGCAGTTCTTAACTGACTTTCACATGAACAGCCCCATCGAAACCCATGCTGACCATCACTCAACCAATTACTGTAATTCCAATATTGTTTCAAATATTCCACAGTTAAATGTTCCTTATCTTTAAATACTACAGAGGTGAGAGGCTTACAGGTCTATAATTTTATATATATGATTGGGACCCTGACTTATAAAAAAATACTAAGCCTGCTTCCAATCATTTGGTATAATCCCGTTACTTATCAATACCTTGAATAAAGGTATGAGGTATGAGATCATGGCTTCTCCTCTTTTCTTCAACATATTCCCAGGTACCGGTATGGTTTTTGGTCCTAATGATATATTTTCAATTTAGACATCCTCCTAATTTTTCTATGCCAGACAATAAAATAATGAGCTGTCTCTGTAATGTGCAAGTTTGGAACTTCTGCATTCTTCCCCAAATCAGTGGCATAATATGAATTTAATTTTTCTGCTTTATAGCTATAATTGATAAGACGTAGGTTTCTTTACAGATTTGTAAAATATTGCTCCTCCCACTCATTCTGTATCATTGCATTATATCTTATCAAAAAGTCTGATACAAGGAACAATAAGCTCTTTACTCCAGATAGCCAATTGGTGTCTTCATTTCCGGGGTGCGCGGGCAAAGAGAGTTAAGTCCACTTTCTTGTTACTGAGAATTAGAGTGACTTAGGCCCGGTTGCATAAAAGCTCCAGATATCTTCTAGACAGCTAATCGTTCTATACATCTATAGACTCGATAAACACCTTCCCATTTCCGAAAGCGAATTTGCTCAAGAAATAGCTAATGTCAGATAAATGAGTTGAGCACTTTGTCAATAGATGGAGACACTGTGCTTACTCTAATATCTAGTTGGCCGTGATTGAGCAGCAACCAATCGGAACGCTTCTTGCTATTCTATTCAAAATGGCTGAATTATCTTTCTGCTTTCTGCTTTTTCTTGTCTGCTGTTTCTCTGCTAAAATGAATGTAAAACGTGAGATAAACTACGGTAATTTCGATTTCGAGACTTGTGCATTAGAGAAAAATGTCACCCATCACAATCTGACAACATAATGCGTAAAACGTAACACATTAATTAAGTTATAGCTAATTTACCACAGAAAGGAATGCTTCGATGGTTGTTCCCAATTCTAATGATGGGCAATTTAACGCTGAAAAAGGCATGCTTGCAGCTGTTCCATATTAAATATGATGGCCTATTTATCCATAGGTCATTGCTTTGACAGCCTGATTCTTTCCGAAACTCAATATCGTCAAAGATCTAATTCTTTCAAGGAATACGTTTTGCTTTACACATCTCTAGGCCTAATTATTGCCTCAGGATGAAGATGACGAGAAAGATGATGATTATGTATTAATATTCGTGCTGTAAAATGGCAATATTTTCTTCATAAAGTGTTGCATCAGAAAATAAAATTAATATACTTAAGCTACATTTTTTCCGAATCTGAATATCATCGTAGGCTACTTCTTGAAAGGATTGCTGTATTTCTTTCAGGGAATATTTACTTCTGTATAGACCTAGGCCTTATACGATCTGGCATTGAAGATGACCAGCAAGAAAATATGATGTGAATTAATATTCGCGATGTTTTCTTAAAGTATTAACTTACAACAGAAAATGAAATTAATACAAATAAACGATGGATACATTAATAGCCTAGGCTATAACAAAGTTCATCTAACCGATAATATACAATTTGTCTAGTACAGTATTATGAATTATTTCACACACAAATTAATAACCAATGCCAGCTTCATTACTACTTTTAATTTTAATACCATAACAAGCTAGTAACATAATGTAAGATTAAATGCTAACATAATAACGAAACATACATCAACATAAATATTTCGCATTTCCGCCATGTTGCGTGTTTATCTACCGTTTCGCCAGATATCTAGTGATTTATGGTGCGATAGTTTGTAGGGCGTGTCATCGAACGATTAGCCGCCATCGAACGTTTCAGAAACGCTTACGGATTGAATAATGCCATCTAGTAGATATCTTACGTTTCGGAAACCCGGCGTTAACACACTATACCAGCCCAACATAGCTTTAGAGATGGATAAACCCAGGAGGCACACATCCATAACTACCGTACAATTTTGAATATGACTTACTAGACTTAACACAAATGTAGAGAACATTTTTATCTAGAGATGGATAAACCCAGGAGGCACACATCCATAACTACCGTACAATTTTGAATATGACTTACTAGACTTAACACAAATGTAGAGAACATTTTTATCTATAACTCTATGGACATATCTCAATTTTTTAGGATGGTGGACTTAACTCTCGTTGCCCGCGCACCCCGGATTTATCAGATGCACTTTTGCAGTTGAAACTCCCCAACTGTTTAGAACCCTCCTGAAAATCACCTTTGTGGCCAGGTATTTACACCTTGGGATAATAGCCAAGTTGTAGAATTCTCTTGTTATTTTGTTTACAGAGCCTCTTTGCACAAGTCATTTCAGTCAACATGTACTAATACCATTATAGCTGTTTCATTCACCACTTACCTTTCTATTACTTTTCACATATGGTCGACAATGAAGCCCGGGCAGTAGTTAACTTCAGCACCCTTTCCTTCGATGATGCTGCCACTTTATCATAGTAAATAGTTCCTGGAGGCTCTCACCAAATGTCCTCCCTTTTTTAGGTCTTCTTTCTTCCTAGAAATCTTATTAATTACATCTCTTTTCTGAGTTTCAGGTTCTGTTCTTCTGTCCTCTGTGGCAAATAGTGTCCTTGTTCTTAACCTTGCAGAATTCAAATCCAGCTTCGGTCAAGTTTTGCCTTGATATAGGCCCATGTCTTCCCACAATCACTACACTCTGCTCCTGTTTTCAGGTTTCGCTTACATCCATTAATTGGCACATACATGATGTACCAATCACTTGAATTCTTTCCATTACAATTTAATTTGCACTATAGGCCTAAATTTAATACTATTTTTATTAAGTGTTGAAAAACTGGTAGACATACCTGCTCTTTTTAATTTTCTTCTTTTTCTTCCCTGAAGAACCTATCCGTTTTCTTTTGCCAGTTTCACATTCTTCAGGATCACTGTCTGCTTGCTCATTGTCATCACCATCAGACTCTTCTTCTGATGGTGCATTGCTCTCAGCCCCTTAAAGTATAAAATAAATGAGGTTATAAAAATTATTAATGTAAAATAAGTTACTTATACCAGGCTGAGCCAGTACCAGTAGGTAATAACAACAACCTCCGATTAAAACTAAAATTATTTAATATTCTACCATGCTCAGCAAGGCACATTTCCCTCTTGTCAAATTCAAAAAGTATGTACGGACTTCTTTCTGGCCTTACCATTGTATTCAGAAAATGAATATTTTGAACTATCTAACCTACTACAACAATATGCAGTTTTTCAGTGATTTTTAATAATATTTTCTTACTAATACGATACCTATTCCATAGGTCTATCGCATGTTTTTAAGGGTCAATACTATTATTATCAGGATATCTACAGAAATTTCTAAATAAATTTTCCCTACTCTCCATGCTCTCCATGACCAGAACCTTACATTTCCCAACCACAAGGAATCAATGTTTGCAAGGCTCTTTATAAACAAAACAAAAACAAAATACAGCCACCTTCATCCAAAGAACAAAAATCAAAAATGGTTATCTTAAGTATTGAAAAGAAAATTGCTTACAGAATCTGGGTTATAGTAGACTGGAGCAAAACACATGACCATCACAGTTCACTCAATGGGGCTAGATATTTTCTACACATTTTTTTTTTACAAATTTCCCCTGTCAGTTGTAAAATTTGAATGGCTAAATCAGATGCGAGAACACGAATAATAAAGACCTTTTCATTATGTTTGTGAAGATAGTACATTCTCGTGTGGCATTTGTTAGTAAATGAATACCATTATCCTGTGCTTGCACAAGACGTTTGCGAGAGTGAGAGAGAAAGAGAAAGAGTTAGAGATAGAGAGAGAGAAAAGGAGGATGGTTAAGGAATGAGGACAGTGTTGGTGTAAGCAAGTTGGCAAAGGGACTTGCAAGGAAGCGGTTGGAGAGACCGAATGGAAGACAGATTTTGGGTGGAGTACAGCCCAAGTTGTGATAAGTTTGCATCATTATACTATACTAAGAACCTTGTTATTCCATACTACAGCATTCCAATTTACGTCAGGTGATGTAATCGAAGTACAACACAAGCACTGACCCACCGCATTTTGTGGGCTCCCACACCCAATTGGCAGTTGATCGGCCTAGAGAAGAAGCGTTTTCTAGAGAGTTATCCTGCTGTTCCTGCAGGAATGGCCACTACAGAAGATAGGTCATCTAACATAGTTGGAGTTAACTCTGAATTGGATATAGTAATATAAGAATTGAGTCAATTTTTGTGACACTTACTTCACTTGAGTCCTCTATTTGGAGACTAGTTTCGGGAAGTTATTCCTCCCATATTCATTCACAAAAATTGACTCAATTCTTATATTACTATATTAGAAAAACTTCACTGTTACTAACTTCCTGTAATAATTAATATCTGAATTGGATGCTATTGTATTGTATTGTATTGTGGTCTACCTGTCGATGTGTCTGAAAGCTTGGTGGAGGATGCCAGGGAGCATGGAAGAGTTGGAGATCTGAGCAGCTACAGAAAAAGGAGCACCACCCCAAGCTGATAAGTAAAAGTGGAAAATACCACAATTTATTAAGAACTCTTAATAATGAACTTATAAATTAACTTTTGGTTGAAACTGCTGGTTCAAAGTTTCAAGGATTTGAATCTCAATAATGTATTCAAAGTTAGTGTTGAATAAAAGATTATTAGAGAGAGAAATTTAATATTCTTGGTGAGTTAGGAATGAAACAAAGTACAGTATATAGAAACTGCATCATGTTTAAATAGGAACTCAAAAGGGTTAATCCATTAGAAATGAATCAGGCCAAGTTGCTTGACATTTTTTATTTTCCTGATTTTTTTTACCAGTTATTCCCCAATAAAAGGTGAGTTCAAAATCATAATTAAAAAAGAAAATTAGGCTGATACTATTTTTTTGGCAGCCATTTTAAATTTACTTTGTAACCATTTTTCAGTCAAAAACATGTTTTGCTCAATTATATCTAACCCTGTGTTATAGGTAACAAGACCAAATAAAAACTAAAATTATCAGAATGATATGCTCTAGATTTTTTGTCCTAACATAATATTACCTAACTAGTGAGGAAAGTGAAGAAAAAAATTCACAGCTACAAATTGAAAATCAACTTAAAACGGGAGTTTTAGTGCTGCAAAATTATTAAAAGGAAGAAAGACTCACCTATAATTTTTTTTTTCTTGTACAGATTTACTATAGGACTATTTGCTGTAGAAGTTTGAAGCTTGAGAACTTTGCCCTGAGTGAAAAATTATGAAATTTATACAGAACACACCTCTTTATGATATAGAGATGTGATGAAAATTAGGTGACTGAGACTCAACTGATTCCAAAGTTATAGTGCATCAAATTTGGCCTAAAATTGCGTTATACACACACAAAATTTAACTGTAATTTTATTAATGGTAAAAATCCACATTGTAATTTGAAATACAAAATTTTAGTGATCCTAACTTTGTTACACAAAAGAGTTGTATATGTAGGCTACATTTCATCAGTTAGTATGACAAATTTATAATTTTCTCAAAGTGTTGAAATTTCGGTGCATAGTTTTTCTGTTATGTTGTGCGTTCTGCCTGAAACTGTTGTTAGTTTTGTAGGGGCAATCTTCCTCACAATTTTACTTACTGGAACCCACACCATGTCTTCTTTAGATATCTGGAAGGCAGTTTTCAGGTCAGGTGGATGGAAAAAATGAACTAGTAATTATTTTGATCGCTCTTATCTTTGACTATGCCCAGCCATCACTGATCTTCATAAATGCAACATAGGCCTAGTCCATGTTGTAAGCGAAGATGTGAAGTAAACACAATTGAAGTTCTATGCTCATCAAATTCTTTAGATGTTGAAGTGGTGTAACATCTGATTTGATTGTCACTCATAGGTACGAATCGATGATACCCTCTTGTTCCTGTCACAAGCAAACAAAATTCAAATCTTTTCGTTAGTTTAGCTTCAGTTTGTTTAATTTCTTTGGCAGAGACAAAAATATATTTTATTCAGGTTATTTTTTCAATGCGGTATTTGAACATGTCTTGTGGAGTAAGAATTTGGTAATTGCAAGGTCTTTGCATGCTGGCTGTAGTTACTTCCCTTTTAGTAATACTACCTATTCCATCACAAGAGTTCTTCCCACGGGATGTAGCAAAGAAATTGCATTCAACTATCAAGCCAAAATCATTCTCGTGTTGGCACAAATTAATAGTTTTTCTTATTTTCATGTTGGCTGCTGGCATAATCGCTAAAGTACATCTTGACTTCAGGTAAAACATTCTTCACTTCATTGATAAGATGCTTTTTAAATTCATAAAGTGTAGAGGTGTCATGAATGAGATAGTCACTTATCATACAAATGCTTACGCAGCAAATTTTACCTTCTTTTTAAAATAAAAAACAAATGGATGTAACACAGCCTGAGTGTTAGTAGAGTGGTAACTTTGGATTTCATCCTGAACACAAAATGTAAAGTTTTCTGAAAAATCACCAATGAACAAACATTCACTGTCTTTGAGATTATCTTTAAGTTCTTTGAAATGATTAGATTGGATTTTTTAAATGAAATGGTGAGATTTTAGTTTTGCTATTTCTTCTATAAGAAGATCTAGAAACTAACCTTTTGGTAGTAGTGTGGTGATAAGGGCTGTTCTGCCAGTTTGCACCAACTGCTTGAAAACTACTTCCTCCGGTAAATTGTCAATTTCATTCATTAGAAATTCCTGAAGTCCTTCTGATCCAGGACATTCTGAACACTTCTCCAGCATAAAACATTCTTTCTCAACGTCACACATGAGAAATTCCGTCAAGTCTCTGTAATTTATATTGAGCTTGACTCCTTCAATCATGAGATTCACATTCTGATGGTATTTACAGACACACACACACACTGTGTACCAGATAATCATGGAAGGACACACCATTTTAGTATGCAAAAGATCGCGTTACTCATGGTCCCGTGCTAATTTCTGTTGTCACTTAACACGCTGTTAGACTAGATGGAGCAATGGGATTACAACTTCAGTAATGTAATTCTGATTTGAAATATCCATGGTTTATTCGGAAACGTCTGAATGTATCAAGGAAGTAAAGAAACATTACTGACTACTTTGTTTCACAAAAGTAAAGATTGGGGTGTTATGAAAACAAAGGAGAAAGGGATGTTATTGTTTAGTATACATACAAATATGTAATAATCATATTTTTATTTTCTAAACATGATATTTCATTGTTACCTTCAAATTATGCATAAGCAGACTGATGAGTTGATATTGGTTCTACAGTGTGTTTATTAAACTATTTGATTTGCTTTTAGTGCTTTGGACACATGTTTTGTGCAAATTTATATCGAATGAATTGAATGACAAAAACATTTTGTTACTGTTAAATAGTAGGAAAATGGATTTTTATCATCAATTAATATTAAATTTTGTGAGCTTATAATGCAATGTTTGGTCAACTGTGATTCACTATAACTCGGGAACCAATTGAGTCTCAGTCACCAAATTTTTATCACATCTTTATATCATAAAGAGGTGTGTTCCGTATAAATTTCATAATTTATCACTCAGGCCCTTTTGAGATATTCTACTTCAAATATTGCCAAAATATGTTTTTGGACATTTTTGGAAAATTGTAAAAAAAAAAAAGGGCAAAGTTCTCAAGCTTGAAACTTCTACAGCAAATAGTCCTATAGTAAATCTACATAAGAAAAAAAATTAAAGGTGTGTCTGTATGCAGCACTAAAACTCCCGTTTTAAGTTAACTTTCAATTTGTAGTTGTGAATTTTTTTCTTAACTTTCCTCACTACTTACGTAATGTTATGTTAGAACAAAAAAATCTAGAGCATATCATTCTGATAATTTTGGTTTTTATTTTGTCTTGTTATCTATAAAATTAACACAGTTAGATCAGTGGCGGTTTCTCCTATGGTACTGCAGTGCTACATATTGAAAGCAGAACCAGTTGAAGATATTTAATTAACTTTATGCAGCATATTAACATAACACTTGACTACAGAAAGCTTCATGTAGCAGCATGACGCTCTCAAGAGTACAACAAAACATGTCCGACTCCTCTACTAGCACAAGGACAAATGTGAAGAAGAAGGCTACAGTGTGGCCAACATAAAATTATAGTTCACACACAGTCCACAAGATGACGCCACATATTCATATTTTTCTTTTTATATTAACACTTCCTCCAAAAGAAAAATATAAAACAGAAAATACAGTACAATTTACACAAACTTAAATCTTCTGTACTCCAATCTTGTCACGCAGCATCTCGAATCGGACCCTCTCTAATGGCTTGGTCAGCAAATCAGCCAATTGGTTTGCTCCCTCAATATGTTCAAGTCCAAGTTCCCCATTCAAAAATCGTTCCCTGACATAGAAATGCCGAACTTCTATGTGCTTTGATTTTCGATGATAGGCTGGATTTTTGGACAGTTTCACAGCACTAGCATTGTCAATGTAGAGTGTAGGAGGTTTTTCTTGGTTAACAGTTTCAGATAATTCAGAAAGCAGTCTTTTCAACCAAATCAACTCCTTCGCTCCTTCACTTGCTGCTATTATTTCTGCTTCCGTGGTGGAAGTTGCTACTGATTTTTGTAGCTGACTAACCCACGATATAGCCCCATGAGTGCAAGTTGCAACAACACCTGTCGTTGATCGTCTCGTGTCCTTGTCACCGGCGTAGTCGGCGTCACTGTAGACTTTCAAGGCTTCCTTTTTCTTGTAGATAATTCCATAATCTACTGTACTCTTCAGGTATCTGAAGATGCGTTTCACTCGATTCCAGTCTCGAGTTGTAGGATCTTCCATGGCTCGAGCTACTTTGTTCACTGCGAAAGCAATGTCAGGACGTGTGGCTGTAGTCAGGTACAGAAGACAACCTACTGCCTCACGATAAGGAATCTTGGTTGTGATCTTCTCTCCGACGTCACTTTCCTCTTGCCCAATTGGAGTCGAGACTCCATTCGACTCGTGCATTCCAAATCTTTTCAGGATTTTTCTAGTATAGTCTTCTTGACTTACTGCTATCGATCCATCTTCATTTTTCTGTATTTTCATACTCAGAAAATTGTCGAGAGATCCTCTTGTTGTATGAAATTCCTGCTGAAGTGCTTCTAGGAATTCTTCAATTTCAGCTCTGTCGCTTCCCACTACTAGACCATCGTCTACATAGATTGCAACATACAAGAATTTTTCATTCCTTCTGCGATAGAAAAGACATGGATCAGCATTACTGTTTTTAAAACCTGTTTTCTTTATAAATTTATCGAAACGCTTGTTCCAGCAACGTGGTGCCTGTTTGAGACCATACAGGCTTCTCTTTAGTAGACATACTCGTCCTGAGCCATCTTCAAACCCTTCCGGTTGTTCCATGTACACATCTTCTTCAAGTATGCCATTCAGAAAAGCTGTTTTGATGTCAAATTGATAGAGTTCCAGATTCTCTGCAGCAGCTATCGCTAACAAGGTCCGAATAGTATCATAACGTACCACAGGACTGAATGTTTCTTCATAATCAATTCCTTGCTTTTGTACGTATCCTTTAGCTACTAGTCTAGCCTTGTATCTGACTTTCCCTTTTTCTGCAGATTTCCGGCAAAGAACCCATCGATTTTTCAAGACTTTTATGCCTGCAGGGCATTCGACTAAGTCCCATGTGCAGTTCTCCTTCAGAGACTCCAGTTCTTCATTAATTGCCTTGAGCCACTGATCTTTATTTTCAGATTGCATTGCTTCAGCAATCGAGCTTGGATCTATTTCTTCAGATGGTCCAGCAAGAGATACATAGTCTCCACTGGTCATCCAATTAGGTTTCTTTCTTTCACGTTTCTTTTCCTTTTCTTCCTCTTCATCAGCTGACTCATCACTTCCTCCGGAGCTAGACGTTGTGTCGAGTTCTTCTTCTCGTACATCTTCTAGTCTCTCGTGATTTTCTTCTGGAATTGGAAGTTCAGAAACATTGGTTTGCAGATTGCAGACAACTTCAGGCTTAAACTTTACATCATGGCTTAGAATAACTTTCTTCTGAGATGGAATCCAGACCCTGTATCCATCTCTGTCATTTACGTATCCAACCATATGTCCATGAACAGCTTTTTCGTCAAACTTTGAACGCAAATTCTTGTTCACATGTACATAGCACTCAGTTCCAAAAATCTTCAAATGAGTTAGATTTCCTACTGGACGTCGATACCATAGTTCATAAGGCGATTTGTCTTCAACAGATGACTTCCCAGTGTGATTCAAAAGATATGCGGCAGTATTACAGGCTTCTGCCCACAGTTCTTTTGGCAATTTACTTGGATTTAGCATAGAACACGCACACTCCACAATGGTTCGATTTTCTCGTTCTGCAACACCATTTTGTTGCGGTGTATATGGTGTAGAAATGCAATGTTCTATACCTCTGTTTGCAAGCAATTCAGAAATGTTCTTATTATTAAATTCTTTCCCTCCATCACACCTAAGTTGCTTGATAACATGACCATTTGTTTTAGCTTCATTCAGGAACTGTTCCAAAACTGTACTGACTTCACTTTTCTGCTTCAAGAAGAAAATACGACGAAACTTACTGAAATCATCTTTAAAACACACATAGTACCGTGCTTTTCCAAGAGACTCAATGGTCATAGGACCATTCACATCAGCATGGATTTGTTCACCAGTTACCTTTGGTCGATTCACTCGATTTTTGAATGGCAGTCGATGCATTTTTCCCAATGCACATCCATCACAGAATCCTTCGTTGCACCCATCCACATTGATGTCCATCCGCTTCAAGACTCTCTTCACATGTTGTTTGTGTTGATGGCCAAATCTTTCATGATAGACTTGCAGCATATCCGTCGATGTCACTAGATTCACTTGTGCAGGCTGTGCCAGTTTAACAACACGTATATCAAGCACATACAAACCATTTCTGACATGTCCAGTAATCATTGTTTTCCCAGTGACTTTATCTTCAAGTACAACACTTTTGTCATCCAGTTTTGTACGAAAACCTCGCCGTGCAGCTGCTTTCACAGAGAACAAATGAGCACTTGCTTCAGGAACATAAAACACATTTTTCAGTTCAGCATTTTTCCAGGAGTTCAAATGCATTTGAATTTTCACAGTTCCCTCTCCATGAGCTAGCATGCTCACACCTCGTTTTCCAAGTGAGATCCTTTCAGGTACAGCAAATTTTGTATAAGTTTCAAAGTATTGTTTATTTCCAGTGATGTGATGTGTGGCACCACTGTCACAGTACCAACTGCCTGCTTCAACAGAATTATTTACTGAGGCACCTAAAACACATGATAAAAATGAAACATTCTCTTCATGCTGTTTTTGCCTAGTGCTGCCATCTGTCTTTTTCAACGGACACTCCGCTGCCCAGTGGCCTAACCGCTGACATTTACGACATGGAAATTTCTGTTTTGCACGTTCTACATTCTTTTTCGATTTTTCACTGTTTAGCTGATTTTTCTTCACAGGGGCACAACCACGTGCAACATACGCAGCTGATTCCACCGTAGCTTGGTCACGTAATTCAATCGTGCACAGTTTTTCAATCAACAAGTTCACCTTTTGATTTTCCAAAGGAATTGTATCCCACAAGTCTTTAAAATGATCGTACTCTTTTCCCAGCGTGGATAAAATTCGGCCATTTAAGATTCGTTCCGACAGAACATTTTCTTTGTGCTTTTTCAGTTCGTCGTTCAAATCAACAAAAAGCTTCTGCAATTTTGCTACATGCGTGCTAATATCCTCTTTGTTATCACGTTGAACACAAAAGAAGGCTTCAATCAACATGTTTAATCGTTGTGTACTGCTTCTTTCGAATCTTGCGTGTAACTTTTCCCACATTTCGCTTGCATGGCTGCATGTCAACACGAGCTCAGCAACGGCTTTTCCCAGCGTACCTGCCAACAAGCTTGAAGCCTTCGCGTCGTCTTTACGCCATTTTTGTTGCGCCTCTTGTTCAGCTGCAGTCGCACTTTCTGTAAGTTCAGGACACTTGCGCGTACCTTCGACAATATCTTCAAGAGCATAAGCTCGTAATAACATCGACACATGCCATTTCCATTTCGCCCAGTCCTCGGGACCTTCAAGTCTGTCCACTTGAATTTTGTATTCACTGTTACCGTTAGCCATTTTGTCACACGGAGTCCAGTTTTCACAGGCAAATTTACGTCGATCTTAATCGCGAGCAAGAGTTCTCATGCACCAGTTCACACGCACACTGGGCCCGTAACCTATTGAAAGCAGAACCAGTTGAAGATATTTAATTAACTTTATGCAGCATATTAACATAACACTTGACTACAGAAAGCTTCATGTAGCAGCATGACGCTCTCAAGAGTACAACAAAACATGTCCGACTCCTCTACTAGCACAAGGACAAATGTGAAGAAGAAGGCTACAGTGTGGCCAACATAAAATTATAGTTCACACACAGTCCTTTGATGACGCCACATATTCATATTTTTCTTTTTATATTAACACTACAGCACACAGCTTGTTTTCTGCTCGTCGTATAATGTTATTTTCAAACGCAATACTATATTTTCTTTTACTTAGATTTTGAACTTGGCGCGTCCACGCGATAATTCCTTAGCTGTTATGTTGGAGAATGGAAGTCGGCAATGTGAATATTATCTTTTCTGCCTCGTGAATGCATTTTGCAAACAGCTCATCTCTCGTAGGGTGTGACGTCATGCTTAAGCTTGACTTTATGGTGTGTAAGCTGGTTTCAACATGCAGAACGGGCTGCCGTTGAATTGCGTTCACGAGATTTTGAGGCTTTACTAGTAATTTCTTCACGTCTCACTGGCGCGCTGTGATCTCGCTGACACAAAACGACACTTGCCGCGACATCTGTTGGAATATAGATGAAACTGTAGTTCTGGTTTTAGCCACTAGAAGCATTACGGTGTCTTGTACACATGTGCTTTCAGACGAGTGATTCAGTGTTAGCATAGCGTTTGGCTTGTGAATGTTTGCGGAAATATGAATTCGGTGGACAGCTTGCTAAGGACGCCTTTTTCTTCCAGGCAATTGGAGGAAAAAGTAGTCATAAAAAAACTGGGGAGGCCTACTCCAAATTTAAATATGACGCAGGTGGGTAGTGGTAAAAACAGGGCTCCTTACAGCAGGCGTTTTAAACCTGATATATATCAATCATATGATTGGCTTTGCGGGTGCCAAGTAAGGAACTTATTGTTTTGTTTCCCCTGCCTCCTGTTCGGGAATACTGGTGCACCAGCATGGTCTGCAACGGGTGTAAAGGATCATGGTCACCTTAAAGGGTTGAGCAAAAATCACGACAACAAAACTCACATCCATAATGTGTTGAATTTAGCTGCATTTGGAAGTGTAAATATTGCAACACAATTAAGCCGTGCTTATCATGATGCCATACGATCACACAATGACCAAGTGGAAAAGAACAGATATATCCTTTCAAGAATTATTGACTGTATCAAGTTCTGTGGTGCATTTGAACTCGCGTTACGGGGACATGATGAGACTGAAATGTCTGACAATCCGGGCATTTTCTTGGGACTTGTTGATTTTATGAGCAGTTTAGATAGTGCTGTGAAAGAGCACATGGAATCAAATCGGGTTTTCAAGGGAACCTCCAAAACAATTCAAAACGAACTACTGGATTCCATGTTACAAGTGTGTCGTGAGAAGATAATAGAAGAAATGAGGAATGCTGAGTTCGTTGCCATCATGGCGGATGAAAGCACAGATGTTTCAGACCAAACACAATTGGTTATCGTGTTTCGATATGAAATAAATGGTGTTCCTTGTGAAAGATTTTGGGGGTTTTTCAATCCAGAAGGGCAGGATGCTGAAGCAATATCAGAGTGCATTTTAGGAGTAATTGGTGAAATTTTCAAAGATAATCCTAATAAAATTATTGCACAAACATATGATGGGGCCTCCGTAATGAGTGGTGAAACTGGTGGGGTTCAGGCAAAAATAAAAAGCCGTTTCCCCAATGCCCATTACATATACTGCTATGCCCATCAGTTGAATTTAGTGATGCAAAAAGCTGCATCACAAAATGCCGCAGCCAGAATATTCTTCTGTAACTTGTCAGGGTTTCCAACCTTCTTTTCAAGGTCACCACAATGACAGTCCAAATTACACGAAGTGGTTTCTCGAAGGATTCCTGGTGGTTCTTCAACTAGATGGAACTTTAAATCCAGAACGATAAATGTGGTATATGAAAATAAAGACAGCCTGTTAGAGTGTTTCTTGGAATTGGGGAAGTCATCATCATCTACCAAGACTGTTCTGGAAGCTTCGGGACTCCGCATTTTTTTAGAAAATGAAGAATTTATTTTCTGGCTCACATTCTTCCATAAAATAATGCCTCACGTAGATATATTGTATAATGTGTTGCAAGCAAGGTTGACTGATGCCGTCAAAACAACAAAATCTGTGACACATTTTATCCAGGCAATTAGTGGGATAAGGGAATCCACAGATAACGCTGACAGTGAAGTTCCATCTGGCAATAAACGAAGGAAGCAGTCACATAGAAATGCCGATGTCAAGGAAGTGTGTGATCGAATCGTTCAAGAAGCTCATCATCGCTTTCAATCTTTGGATCATCTAGAAGCAGCAAAACTGGTAGATTCTTTATACTTTCCAGAATTTTCGAAACACTTCCCAGAAAAAGTACTCGACTCTGCTGTAATATCTTACAATATGCTAGAGAAGAGCAGATTGAGAACAGAACTGAGTGTCTTGTATGAAAGAAATGATTACAGGAAAATTGATGGAGCTGTTCCACTACTCGAGCTTATGATTAAAAACAATTTGGTAGGAACATTCTCCGAAATAACAAAGCTTCTCAGGATTATAGTCGCCACTCCTATGACCACAGCAGAACCAGAAAGATGCTTTTCTACCCTGAAGAGGATAAAGACATTCCTAAGGAATACCATGTCACAAGAATGTCTTACAGCTCTTGCAATGCTTTCCATAGAGAAAAAGATGGTTGCAAACATGGATGGATTCAACACAAAAGTCATCGATAACTTCTTTAGTAAGAAGGAACGTCGCA
Organism: Ectobius pallidus; assembly: GCA_964059195.1. Lineage (NCBI taxonomy): Eukaryota > Metazoa > Arthropoda > Insecta > Blattodea > Ectobiidae > Ectobius > Ectobius pallidus. The sequence goes on from CAXKWD010000003.1 coordinate 119,631,375, forward strand.
TGGACTTCACTCTGAGACAGCAATTATGTAAGTAAGCCTACTACTCATTTATTAAATATTTTAAGTTTGCTGTATGAAATGGTATTTGCAGCACACTCTTGTTTTGAGCCACGAGCCGCTACTGAGTTAGATACATTTGTGCAAAACATGTTTTCGACTAAAAACTGGTTACAAAGCAAACTTAAAATAGTCACCAAAAAAAAGTATGAGCCTAATTCTTTTTTTACCATAGTTTTGAACTCACCTATTATTGGAGAGAAACTGGTAAAAAAATTAGAAAAATAAAAAATGTCTAGGAACAAATTTTGTTCAATTTGGCTCATTTCTAATGGACTGACCCAAAAGATATCTCATGGCCATAATTTGTGCATTTAGGCTAAGTCTTTGCTACAATCCATCAGTGACTTCACTCTATGTAGACATACAGAAAAATGGTATCTTGTGCACTTATTGTCACATAGTTTACACGCGCATTCTTCTGCTGGTTCATGATACTCGGTTCTTCTGCAGAGCTTATGGTGAAAACCATGTACTGCCAGTCTTGTTATGGCACTGCAGAATTTATTGTTTGAACCTATCCAGTTTCAGTTCATCAACGCCTCAGTTGTGTAAAACTCATGCCAAATTTCTCTTCTCTTCTGCTGCCTGTCCTCTTTTAGTTAGCATTCATGTGGAGTAGAAGGGAGCAGGAGTCTGATGCTCAGGTCTTCTATTAGGAATGTCTCGTGTGCCAATTCATATGCTAATCTTGACAGTGGGAATTTTGAAAACCCCAATGCTGCTTTCAAGAATCTTGCTTTCACTTTAACATTCTGTTGGAGGTCCTAAGTCTTTCCACTTGGGTAAAAACTAATAAAAATCAAGAAAAATTACCATATGTAGTAAGTGGATATGCTCTCCTTCTCACAACGTTTCGCCCAGTTCCTCATGGGCTTCGTCAGGTGACAACTGGATAGCGTGGTGCTGAGGGGCTGGATTTAAAGGCTTCCCCGGCTCGCAGATGTCGTTGCTGGCCAAGATCAGTAAACTATACAGGTTGCGTATTCCGGGATAGACCAATCGCAGCACTTGAGTGCGTGACGTCACCAGATTCCAAATCTCGCAATTCCCAGTTTTTACTCAGTCTAGAAAATCTTACACCACGTGATTAAACTCGTAACCTTTAATTAACCCTTTGTTGGATTCCTGTGAAATTTGTACAGAAATAATCTACACACAGAGCCTTAAAAAAGCGGACACAAATGTTTTTATTTCATTTTATAAACATCACCCATTACACAAAATTCATGGAGGGAGAAGCAAATTTCACTATGCGACAATTTTTTGTATTTTTGTGTCCCGAAAAAACTTCAAGCGAGAAAGTTTTAGTGAAATAATTGAATTTTAATACAAATGAAGTTCCAGTCCCATATCTCAAATGGTTTACGAGTAATTGAGTGGTAATTATTCCAGGCGCTTCACTTGTCGGAATGATTTGTGACGACCGTGAAATGTTCAGGAAGAAGCATATTTGACTATGCGACAATTTTGTTTATTTCTGTGACCAGAAAATGATTCAAGGATGTAAGCTTTAGGGAAATATTATAATTTTATTATACATCAAGTACCACGTTTATATCTTGAATGGTTTACGAGTAATAGAGTGGTAATTACTTCAGGCACTAAAGCTATGGGAGGTCTTTTTGTTCAATATAATAGACCTACTAGCAATTACGTAAAAATCCTTAAATATTTTAGTCGTGGACTCAGTAATAAAGGATATTAACTGGCTACTTGTACCCATACTGAAAGATTGACCCTTTGAAACTAAATTATTTTGAAAGACTTCAATAGACGCCGGCCATGAAAGCCTAAATACTTATAATTAATTATTTTTAATAAATCATTAAATTATAAAAGGAGTGCTGACATGAATACCTATAACAATATAAGTGAATAATAGTCGCAACAAATTTAATAAAATATAATTTAGCTGGTGGTTAAATCCAAGGGCCCTTTACTCCGTGATCTACCGAGAGCTGTGAATACTAATCTTCAATAATTTCGTTCAGAAGAAACGCCAAATATTGCCTTGCTGCAGACTAATTTCCATTCCTCAATAAAAATACGCTTTCCAGTGCAATTAAAGGAATTAATGTTCAATAATGATATTCTTCGGAGGTACCTTTTCATTTAGTCATCCTGACATAGCTGCGCATATAAAACCAAACAAAGTTCTGTAGTCCTAAAACCCCATGTAAATATGTTTAATAACAATTACAATAATAATACTAATAAGAATAGTATAATATATTATTTACCTTTTTCTCTTAGTTTTTTTCCCTTGGTAAATTCAGCAGTTCAGCTTTGAAATCCCTTTCGTAATCCTGCTCCGTGAAGTGAAAGGAACAAACTCTACTTGTATCAGGATTCCAAGAATCATTTCTTCGAAAGCAACAATCCATCGCTTGCGAACATCTTTGATTTTTGGAAAGACGTGGAACGAAATGTTACAGTCAAGCTTCTTGCAATCTGAGAAATTACTGTTACACACTGGCACAGCACAAATCTGGCCCGGCATAATGGTTCAGTTATTTGCACATTCTAACGCACTTTCTAATTGTACTATTAAAAACAATAGGTATTGGTAATCTCTATCCTAAAAGACTACGGTCAAGCGGCCGAGATCAGTAGGTACAAAAGCCTTGTCAGTGGCACTCTACTGTCCTGCTCGAAGCGCCAAATCATTCAGACAGCTGGAAGCGCCAGGAATAATTACCACTCAATTACTCGTAAACCATTCGAGATATGGGACTGGAACTTCATTTGTATTAAAATTCAATTATTTCACTAAAACTTTCTCGCTTGAAGTTTTTTCGGGACACAAAAATACAAAAAATTGTCGCATAGTGAAATTTGCTTCTCCCTCCATGAATTTTATGTAACGGGTGATGTTTATAAAATGAAATAAAAACATTTGTGTCTGCTTTTTTAAGACTCTGTTTTAACCATCAGTAGGGCTGATGTGTGTAGATTATTTCTGTATAAAAAATTTCACAGGAATCCAACAAAGGGTTAATTAAAGGTTACGAGTTTAATCACGAGGTGTAAGATTTTCTAGACTGAGTAAAAACTGGGAATTGCGAGATTTGGAATCTGGTGACGTCACACACTCGCCTGCTCGCCGCAACCCCCTGTCCTATAAACTCGCCGGAATACGTTACCTCTGTAGTTTACAAGCCTTGGTTGCTGGCGTCACTGCTGCCGATCACGGGTTGGTTCGGAAGCTCGTGTTCAGGCGTATGGTCATGGTTGTTAAATAAAAAGGCCGTATACCTCTGGTGTTCATTTATCCATTTCTTTGGGATCTCGTAATCGGATTTATCATTGATGTTCGGGATTGCCGGAAATTTAACGCATGGCCTTACATTTGCCATTCTCCTAATAACATCCAGCCATTCGTCGCTTATGTCTCCGTCGTAGATGTTAAGACATACCTCTTTTTTGCGTATAATGTTGCATGCCTCACTTATTTTCCTCTCAGTAAGGTCATGCACAATTTTTAAGGCTTTGACCTCACCGATCTGGTGCTTGTAGTTATACATATGCTGGCTGAAGCCAGTGTTTGTTTTACCATTTTTAATGTCTCTCTCGTGCTCCTTCATTCTTATACTAATAGTCCTTCGTCTCCCCTACATACAGTCCATTGCAATTTTTGCAAGAAACAGAGTACACCCCCGGATTCCTTAACTGGTCCGTTGTTTTGCCTATCCTTTTATGTTTGGAAAAGATGTTTTCAATTGTTCTCCTTACTTTGTAAGCCGGGGTTAACTCGTATTTGTTTAAAACCTTGCAGACATCCTCGCTCACTCTTGGGTTAAAGTTCACACTGACATACTTCGAAATCCGTTCTTTATTCAAACTTTTTCCATCATTCACATGCTCCACTTTTTTCCAGATTTTCCTTATCAAGCCATCACCATAACCATTGAGTACAGCCAACCTGCAAATGCGGTCTTTTTCTAGGCGAAGATCTGTGGGGTTGTTACAAAGGCGGAGGGCTCTCTGAATGAAGTTACGCCAAGTGTTAATTTTAGTACCAGAGTGGTGGGCTGATTTCTTATGTATGTACATATCACATTTGTTGGGTTTGCTGTAGACACCTAGCCTTACTTGCGTACCTTCTAACACAATCCTTAGATCCAGGAAGTCGAGGCAGTTGTGTAATGATTTCTCAAGAGTGAACTTCATTCTCTCGTGGCCTTTATTGAATTCACGTAACATACTTTCAGATATGTCACCTTGAGTTACCATTAGGATATCATCAGCATATCTCATATATAGTTTTATGCTGTCCACGTTCTTACAAATAACGGGATTTTCCAAATAAAACATAAAGATCATGGTCTACAATTTCCGGGCTGTTATGCCGTGGTCCTAGGTTTTTACGACCTGACGTTTCGCTCACGACTGCGGTGAGCATCCTCAGAGGCACTGCTGGAGCGACGTGCTTGTCTAGATGGCCGTTGACAGACTGAGCTCTGGTTCTGTGTTCCTCCCATATTTATACCCTGGGCACTGTTTGGCGTGCAGTTTTCTGTGAGGTCCATCTTCCTCTTCCCATGGAAAGGTTGCACCGTGGTTTTTCTTAGTACCGGGAACCACAACTTATTTACTCTTAAAGCTTCTTCTTTGCGGTTGAAATTATTCTTTTGATGTTTCATAATCTCTATGGCTTCTCTGTACAGCCGCGGATAGTACTGTGGTGTGGTGGAAAGGACTTGGGTCTCCTTGTATAGAATTTCATGATCGCCATCCTCTAAAATAGCGTGTTCAGCCACAGCCGATTTTTCCGGTTGAAGTAGCCGGCAATATCTCTTGTGTTCTTGTAGACGTGTGCTGATTTTTCGTTTGGTGGTCCCTATGTACACTAAGCCACAGCTACATGGAATTCTATACACTCCCTTTGCCGTAAGAGGGTCTCGACTGTCCTTGGCAGATCTGAGGTTAGCTTGGAGCTTTTTGGTCAGCTTGAAGATGGTGTCTACCTTATGTCGTTTCAGAATGCTACCAATGCGATCTGTTATTCCTTTTATATATGGTAGAAAGGCCATACCAACTGTTTTCTTTGGTCCCTCCTGTGGGCCCTCATGTCCATTTTTAGGGCATATTGCTCATAATCAGACGAGCAATATGCTCTAAAAATGGACATGAGGGCCCACAGGAGGGACCGAAGAAAACGTTGTGAGAAGGAGAGCATATCCACTTACTACATATGGTAATTTTTCTTGATTTTTATTACTTGCTTTCACTTTTTCTACGGTGTTTAGATCTCTGTAACTGAGTTAGTTCCAGAATAAAAAGTTAAAACAATAAATAAAAGAATAATTACCAGTGGATGCAGTTTATTAATATCACAACGTTTCGACCCTCTCCTTCGGGTCTTCATCGGGTGACTGGACAAGACTTGAAGAAGACGTCGCCTCACAACCCCTCCACCGGGGTGCGTTGTTTCCCATGAAGCTCGTGTTCCTAATGTGTTTGCTAATCCACTCCTTGGGCACACCATATTCACACTGTTCTACATCACATGCAGGGGGCGGCACATTATTATGGACACTGTTCTTTGTTCAGCACATTATTAAGGAACAAAGAACAGTGTCTGGCGGAATATGGTGCATAGGGCAGTTAATTTGTGCAACAATACCGAGGATTTGGAATGTGAGAGAGAGGAGATAATAAGGATTGCAAACATGATGAAAGGAAGATCCAGGGAATTTGGGACAGCATCACAAATAGAAACAAAGGGGTTACTCAGGATGAAGGAAAAAGTATAGTTTCACCAGAAAGGAGGTATGTGGGGATTCCGTTTGTACCGGGGATTAGTGAAAACATTGGCAAAATCTTCCAAAAGTATGATTTGACCCCCGCTTATAGGACAAAAAAGACAATTGAAAAAATGTTTTCACAATACAAGCGGTTGGGGAAACAGAAAGATAGGTTGGACCTATCAGGTGTTTATTCCATAAAATGTAAGAATTGTGAAAAAGTTTATGTGGGAGAAACGGGAAAGAGCGTGAAGACAAGGTTAAAAGAACACGAGAGAGACGTTAAAGATGGGAGAGTGTCCACGGGATTGGCTCAGCATATGATTGAAGCAAAGCATGAAATCGGAGATGTAAAACTAATACAGGTGGAGGGGGATGAAACTGTGAGGAAAGTGGTCGAAGCCTGGAACATCATTGGGAATAGGGAATTATGTATGAATAGTTATGAAGGGGATATTGGAGAGGATTGGTTGGCTTTAATCAGATCTGTAAGAGATAAATGGAAGTTTAAATTTCCACCGCCCCCTGCATGTGATGTAGAACAGTGTGAATATGGTGTGCCCAAGGAGTGGATTAGCAAACACATTAGGAACACGAGCTTCATGGGTAACAACGCACCCCAGTGGAGGGGTTGTGAGGCGACGTCTTCTTCAAGTCTTGTCCAGTCACCCGATGAAGACCCGAAGGAGAGGGTCGAAACGTTGTGATATTAATAAACTGCATCCACTGGTAATTATTCTTTTATTTATTGTTTTAACTTTTTATTCTGTGACGTACAGTGGAAAACTGGACCATCATGCATAGTATATTGAGTTAGTTCCACATTAGCTCTATCCCATATGTTAGAATAGGCATTATTTTAGCGTAAAATAGTTTCATCGCTGTTGAGAGGGAAATCTGTGTGATGTTCTTTATGTCATGTATAGCAATGATAGCGGCTGTTGCCCTCTCTTTCATATGGATTCGGAAAGATTTTGCCGTTGTTTGGAGTGTCACCCCTAGGTATTTGAAGGCATCTGTAATTTGTAGTGGTTCGTTTTGGAGTTGGATGTGGTCATCTCCTGCCATTCTTCCACCCTTTCTGAAAACCATTTGCAGGGTTTTTGATTCATTGATTTTAAAGTTGTTTCTTGCGGCCCATGCTGCGAAGTTGTTGATAGAATCTTGTATTTCTTTCTTATCTGTTGAGCTGAGAACCATATCATCAGCGTATATGTACATTTTTGTTGCTGTTGTGCAGATGTGTGATATATCTGCCATCATTATATTGAAAAGAAGTGGGCTTAGAGGGTCTTCCTGTAGGACCCCTCTGGTTTGTGTGACTTCTGACTTCTGCACTGTGTCGTCTGTCTTTATGAAGTTCTGTGCCAAGATGTTATATATTAGTTTGGCCGTCAGCTTTTGCCTATTCACATTGTTGAATGCTTTGCAGTAGTCTACAAATACTGGGTAGTATTTCTGCTTTCGCTCTCTCCGTGCATCTCAAAATATGTTATCAGTCAGGCATTCTACTGCTTGTAACATGGAGCGACCTTTCCAGAAGCCAAACTGTAGTTCCGGGATCTGTGCATCCAATGCTTTAGGGTCATATCGATAGTCGTCCCCCAGGTAAGCATGCTTACCTACCTAGGTGGCAGGTGATTGATAGAGGCCTGCTACCTGGCAAACCCCTAGGGCTGTCAGACAGTCTCCCACAACATGCTTTCCGTCTACCACGAGGCATGAGAATCCCATGTCAACATGCTGGAGTTTGCAAACTATGTGAAGATCATGACGAGGAAGCGAGAAGAATGTTGTCGTAGCTATATGTGAGCGACACAGAGGACCCTTTTCACAAATACAGGGATCGCGAATTTAAGGTGCAATTCAGAATTGAAAGGGAAACAAAGGATGCAGACCAGTTACTGCTGGCCCCTCCCCTCTGCTACTGCCGAAGGCGTGCAGAGCAGGTGAAGATGTTAGGCACGGCCATCTTAACATATTGCCAACATCCACTTTGAATAAAACAATGTTCTTATGCTTAAAACTATTAAGATAATCTTTTATAGTAGTAAAACTAGATGATTTTGTTCAGAAAATGTTTAGTATTCCTAATAAACGTTCTTAAAAATATCACTGGTGAAAAGTTATACTGACTTTCTCCCTACCATATTGGTCACTATGAAGTAGCCATTTTAGCTCAACGCTCAACCATGATGTTTCTACACAGCTGCCATTCACTGCAAAATCCGAACTCCTGCTGGAACCTCCACTGGCAGGGATTTCACGATAAGGAACTCCAAGGGGTCTGCCAGCTGGGTGTGGGTAAGCCCCCATACCTTTGTAAATCTGAACCTTAGTCAATCTTGTGTTCAGGATGGTTGATAGTAGTTTAAAAGGGTTGTTTTCTAACACTATCCCTCGGTATGCATTCGGATTGTCTGAATGGCCTTTGCCTTTATACAGCATTTTCAGGGTGGCATGTCTCCAGGAGTTTGGGATATCACCTATTTCCATACATTTGTTGAAAAGTTCTGTCCATGTTGCTACTAGATCTGGGCTAGAATCCTTTAGGAATTTATAGCATATTCCATCCTGTCCTGCTGCTTTGTTTCGCTTAAGTTTTTTTACAGCATACAGGACCTCTTGGATTGTGATTGCTTTTGTTGTTTCTTGACTTGGTGGTGCTTTTTTGTCGTAAGCTTGTTGGTTCTTCTCTGGGTTTATGATAGATTAGAAATGCGCCTGCCATGTTTTCATTCGTATGTTTGGCAAATGTGTTGATTTTCTTCTTTGTAGCACTAAGAAGGGGTCCCTTTCCGCTTCTGCTTCTAGCTCTGTTCTTTCTGTGTATTCATTTCTCTTTTGTTTTAATGTTTTTTATTTACTTCTGGATTCTGCATAGGATAGTTGACTTTTCAGAATAAGAAAAAGAGACCCAGAATAATATGCTTTGAAAATATAGATATGAATAAAGCATCATAATGCTTACAATATATAGGAAAGGAACAATTTTTCTGTTCAGTAGGGAAGTCAGGCTTTAGGTTTTCATGGATGGCTGTATACTTTCCGCCAAGACGACCTGTTTGCAGCCTATATAGCCTATGAAGAACTTTGAAGCTTTAGACAGGACACGAGGAGAGCACAAATGACATCTGATAGGAAGCTATTGTAGCCCTAACTGTAGTAAGCTTGGGTCGAGCTAAGGAAAATAATTAATGGGAAAGAAAAGAAATTTCTACTTGGAAGTAATTTGTTAGAGAAGAATAAGTTTTCAAAAGTAAGTAAGGACTGAAAAGTATAGTTGATTAAAAATATGGGTAAGGTTTGAAAAGGAAGAATTTATTATTAAGATTGGGATAACTAGGAAAGTTGAGTTAGTTACACAGCAGGGTTGGAGTGTAAATGGAAAGAAACGCTAATGAAAATAGTTAAATAGGTTGGATATTGAAGAGTGAACTGTATAATATTGGAGAAAGAACTGCCTACAGTGTTTTGCAGATGACAAGCCATTTATCCTTCTCCTTGCTTAGATATGTGGTCCAATCAGAGACGGCGAGACGGAGGGAAGACTGTTACTGCTAGCGGCACTTCTTTAGCTCGTACACGTGATTGGCGGTGAAGGAATTGGCTTCTCATTTGAAAAATACTGTAGTTACATGTGGGAATATTATCAAAACAAACCATCAAGGAGAAAATGACATAATTCCTAGCAAAGAAAGGAATTAAGGATGTCAACTGCAAAGTCCTGAGGATCTTGGGAACAAGCAAGGCCTTCAGAATAGGAATCCCGTTCCAGCAACTGGATGAAACAGAGAAAGCATATTTCTGGCCAAAAGGCATCAACGTGAGGCTTTTTTGAGCCCCAAGGAATAGATAATGTTATAGAGGAATCGACCTGGACATAAAGATAAAGGAAATTTATAAGAACGCACCTATGGAATGTAGAATAATGCAGCCAGAAATAATGCCTGACAATATGTTTAATCAATATGATGAAGTCCTAGTTTTTAAAAAAATAACTGAAGGTGAAAAAAGTGACACACTTGCGTCCCTGCTTTCATCAGAATAGGAAAGTAGTTCTCTTTCATCCATAACCCTTGAAACAAACCTGTAATTAGAATTACACAACTTGCTAGTATGCTTAGGTTAGGAGTAGGTCCCAAATAGGTAGGTAAGTGAAAAAAGGTGAGAGAGACGGAAGAAAAGGAAGAGAAGATGGAAGAAACAAATTATTTAATTTTTCCCCTTTCACATTTTGCGTAATAGATGGTATTGCCAGCAGTTTAAATGCTGAGGCTAGATGATTCACTGTTTATAGTTATTCCCCACCCTAAACCCCTCCTTCCCAGGCAGGTCCCGTTAGTGAGTAAAAGTGGGGAGCTAGGGTGTAGCAGATTCCTCCATTTTCCCATTCCTTTTCCCCAGTAGGAAAGGGTCAGGTTTATGGGTACAGGTGGTTAGCTTATATGTATATTCTGTGCTTTTATGGATAAATATTAACCAATCGACTGACTACATACCAGAAGGAATATAATCTTCATCACTTTCATCAGAATCGGAAGGTAGTTCTCTTTCATCCATCGCCCTTGAAACAAACATGTAATTGGAGTTAATACAGAAATTAATATGTAGTATACAGGGTGTCCACCAAGCAATGCTGAAAAAATCCCGGCTTATTCCCTGATTTTCATTGATCATTTCAGAAATTCGCGACCAAAATATGAAGCACTTTCTAATAACTGTGTAAGAAAAAGTATAGAATTATACATACTTTAAATAAGAAAAACTTTTAGTAACAAAAGTAACTGCAAACAATAATTACTTAGGCTATAACAGATACAAAAATTAGGAACAATAAAATAAATTAAATATACTTTCATATAGGCCTATTATTGTCTAGAAGTCTCTTTGATCCCACTTTGCAATTTTTCAAATTTTCCCGGATATTTTAACAAATTCATTGACTTTTCCCGGATTTTCCCGACCATACGAAATTCCCGGATTTTCCCGACCAGTGGACACCCTGAGTATATCTAACTTATGTGAGTATAATGTTCTTGGGTTGCTAGCCAGGTGAGTGATTGGAAGAGCTCCGACATTTACGATGAACAAGTTTCCTCCATCTTCGGGGAGACTGAAGTGTCGAGTGGACAGAGGATGCCAGAATTTATATCCATGGACATGGAAGAGATAGCCAATCAGGTGACATCTCGACTATTCTAGAACTGAGGAGACTCAACCAATCAGGAAGCATCGAGATGGTGGGTTGACCAATCAGGAATTTCTTTCTTCTGCAGTCTTTTTCCAGGCTAGTCTTTCACTTTCGTCTTTTAAATTACGAATACAACCATTCCACCAAATGGGGCCGATGTTAAATTCTCCATCACTATTGAAATTGTCTGGCTCCAATTTGATCTCAATGGCTTCTCTGATTAGCCTGTCCCATTGGCCAACTGATTTAGCAAGCATAGTTGTGTTGGCAAAATTGATTCCATGGCCAGGTCCCGAGCAGATGGCCTGCTCAGCTAACGCTGACTTTTCAGGGTAGAACAGCCTTATGCACCATTGGTGTTCTTTACACTGTTGTTAAATGGTGCATGATGTCTAACCAATATATATGCTTTGCCACATTCACACAGAATGTAGTAGATGCCAGATGCTTTTAGGCCCACGTTGTCTCTTACCAAGCTTAGATTTATTTTGGGTGGTGGTACTGATTTAAAATTCCCAGGAACATAAACTCAAGGAAATATTCCCAGGGAATGTTCCCGGAAATATTCCCAAAATTAATAGATTCCCGGGAATTTATGATTTACGAGCAAGATAACTCAAAGATGCCTATTTGTTACATGAAGTAACAATTATTTCTAACAAATAATTGTTAAATAATACTTAAATTTTATCATAATTATGTTAAATAAAACTCCAAAACTGCTATACTAAAAAAAATTAATGAAAGAACATAATAATGAACAGAAATTAATTGCATACAAAACATTTTACAATGTTGATTTGTTGATTTTAATTAGTCACAGATTACAATGGTAATCTTAAACAATAGGCTACATAAACAGTTTTTAGAATTAAGGTGTATTAAAATTTATGTTTGTGTAATATTAAAAATTGTTAATCTTGAAGGTTTTGGTTTTTGGCATTTTATTTTAAATACCAACACAATCTATTAGCAATTATAGCCTATTAAACTAGCTTAAAAGGCCCGGTGTCGCCCATATTTTGTATTATGCGTGTAATTCAAAATTAAATTATGGAGGACTTTTGATTTCCAAGCTGTAAGTCCTTATACACAGGGAAATAGAGTTTGAAGTGAAGAAGGACGACTTATCACATTCAAACTATTCCCTCAGAAAAAACTAGTTATTGCTTTTATCGCTCATATAGGACTTGGAATTTTGCTAACCATTGCTTTTGCACACTATGCCTGGTAGGGGATGAAATAAGATGAAACAAATTGCAGTAACATAACATTTTACTGTGTTTATGGGGTATTTTATTTCCCACTTTCATGTTGTCATACAACCATTTCAGAGCTAAAATCAAAAGAAAACCAATATCAATTCCACACATTCTTCCCCAAAAATCTGGGACACAATATTTTACTGCACACATAGGACTAAAAATGTTCCATCCTATTTTGCCCCTGTTTACGTGCTTAGGGCTTACAATGAACATCCCTCAACTAATACAAAGCCTACAGCAATGAATAAAGTACTAGTGAATAGAATTTTTTTTACAGACTTACTGGCTACCCATCATTGGCACAAACTCAGGCTGAGACAACTGAAAATGCTGTCCCTGCAATACGACCTCTTATTCTACATCAAAATGCGAAATGAAAAAATGATATTCTCCATGCTTAGGATGCATCACACCTGATATTTTATTTGTCAAAACCCAGTAAAATGCAACCGTCCAAGTCCTAAGCGAACACTGCAAACAAAGTTGTTGTTATGACAACTGAATTACATTTGAAGAATTCAGTGTAATGTTCTCACAAATTAGGTTCCTAACTTTCTTTCTACTGTCACATCAAATATTTCAATAGCTTTAAACCTTCTCCAGACAATGCAGATCATTTTGCAAAAAACCGTGCATAAATTGGCCCAGTAGTTTTTTTTAGTCTACAAAGGACACACATAATAACACTGCCTTTTATATACCATATAGAGAATTACTTATCTTTAATACTGTTTGAATAAATGTGTGCGAGGTATCACTTTATAAAACATAAGTTTATAAAGAAAACCTACGAGATTATCACAAATTATTGTTATTTTTTAAAAGTTGACGGTCTCAAGGTATATTTCTTTTGAAAATAAGTAAAAAGTTATATCATAGGAAAGGATATTAGGCTACTACCCTATGATAATTCCAAATTATTGGAATTATTGGAATATTGGAATTTTACTGCAATAGTTTAACTTTAAAATACCTGAACCATTAATAAGAATTAAAACGTTCAAAACTAAGGATTTTTATAAATTCCCACTTTTTGGGAATATTTCCTGGCCAAGGAAATATTCCCGGATATATTCCCATTTTATAAGTTACTTCCCACTGGAAATATTTCCGGCCCACATCACTAGGTGGTGGTTTGAATATTGTTCTGATGTTGTATTTCCTCAGTATTCGGGGCAATCCCAGGGAAAGATTCCCACAGTAAGGCAAGAATGCTATTTTACTCTGTTCAGTACTTTTTTGGGAAGACATGTTGTCCTGGCGAACAAGCTTTTTGAGGGCCAGTCGAATTTCCTAGCTGTTGTATCCGTTTTGAGAGGTCTTTTTAAGATGGTTGAGTTCCCTGGGTAAGCTGTCTCTCTGTCTGAGATGGCAATGACCCTGATGTAAGATTTTAGATTTTCCTGGCGAAGAGTATGAATAAATCTTTCCCGGGTAGACAGCCAGGTTTGAAGATCAAGTGTCTCCGACGTTTCAGAGGCCCACGCTGCCTCCATCCTCAGGGATACTGAAGTGTCGAGTCTGTCATGCCGAGGTGGTATATATACAGATCACGAGTTGCGAGGAGTCGACCAATCAGGCGCCAGTTCATTTTTCCATCGTCTTTTTTTCGGCCAATCGGCTTCTACTGTCTTTTAGTTGTTTGAGACAGTGATTCCAGGCAGGGTTGATGCTGAGGCCTCCGTCTCTATTGAAATTGTTAGCCTCAAGCTTAATTTCGATCGCTTCCTTGATTAATCTGTCCCAGAACCTTGAAGGACCGTTCGTCAGGCAACACCTCCAACACGAGACCCTGACGACACTAAAAGCACTGCAGTACTGCCGTATTTCGGTAACTTATCACAGAGATTAGCCCGAATCCTGAGGAAATGGAAGATCAGAACAGTCTTCAAACCACCTATGAAGACCAGAAGCCTCTTGAGACAGGTGAAAGACGACTTAGGACTCAGAACACCGGGTGTGTACCGCATCCCCTGTGAATGCGGCAGGGCTTACATCGGGCAGACTTCACGGACTATTGACCAGCGCTGTTCTGAGCATGCCCGCTGCATCAGACTCTTCTATCCCGATAAATCTGCGGTGGCAGAACATACCATCAACTTGGGATCCGGGCACAGGATTGATTTCGCAAACACTACAATCCTTGCGAAGACTTCAAGGTTCTGGGACAGATTAATCAAGGAAGCGATCGAAATTAAGCTTGAGGCTAACAATTTCAATAGAGACGGAGGCCTCAGCATCAACCCTGCCTGGAATCACTGTCTCAAACAACTAAAAGACAGTAGAAGCCGATTGGCCGAAAAAAAGACGATGGAAAAATGAACTGGCGCCTGATTGGTCGACTCCTCGCAACTCGCGATCTGTATATATACCACCTCGGCATGACAGACTCGACACTTCAGTATCCCTGAGGATGGAGGCAGCGTGGGCCTCTGAAACGTCGGAGACACTTGATCTTCAAACCTGGCTGTCTACCCGGGAAAGATTTATTAATGACCCTGATGATTAGTATGTGAAGAACTCCCTTCCATTGTACCGGATGGTACTGCCATTGAGGTAAAGGTCTGTGTGTGTGGGTTTCCTGTATATGCTGTGGCCTAGTGTACTATCGGGTCTCCATTTTATCAAGATGTCCAGGAATGGAAGATAGAATGCTTTCTCAATTTCTATGGTGCAAGGAATGGGCGAATTGGAACTTTATGCCGCGCACAGGTCCCCCTTCCACTCGCTACCTGCCTGGCCGGCCGCTTCCCCATGTCTTCTCCTACACACCCGCCGGCTGCTGCTCGACACCGGTAAAGGAGCTCACTGTGTTCTATTGAGCGCAATTTATATTGAATGCAATTGCAATCACCAGAGCCTCTTTAGCATTACTCAGGACCCGCCACTTGACAGTAGAGGTTGATTTGGGAAGGAGAGGTTGTATAATGCATGTCACTTCCCCTTGGGTCCCTTGTCGGCTGTCAAAAGAGCGTTTTACGGTGGTCTAGCTACAACTTGCAATAAAGAAATGCGTAGAATTCCTACATTTAATCACAATTCTTAGGATCATACACAGACATTATATCCGACAGGAAGTCTTCGAATGTTTGTTCTTTCCCTTTCCATTTACCGTACATAAAACTCAGCTAGATAGCTTTGAAAGTTTTGCCTTTTTTTCGATTGGTGCAAGGCATACTGCGTTTTGCATGTGCCCACAAAATCTCTATAGTGTTGGTGTACACACCCATCTCCCAGTCCTTGAACTGAATTGAGTGATTTACAGTCAAATGACGATAACCCTCATCGCTCAGACAATTAGGCCTATATACCTTCCAACAGCCAGAATAAATAGTCGTTCCTGGATAATTGCAAGAAGCGTTTCCTTGGAACGTTCTGCAACAGGGCAAAGGAAGCATGCATTGGTAACAGTTCTACAAGGCCAAATACCCACTGACCTTTGACCCGCTTACCCTTAGGCAGGGTTGTAAAAAAGCCGGCTAAAACTGAAAAAGACCTGACCAGCGGTTTTTTTCAATTTTAGCCAGTTAAAATCATGATTTTAGCCGGCTAAAATCAATTTTTCCTGGTTGGGGGAGGTGGGAGCGGGTTGAAATTTTGAAAAAATTATATTTAGGGCCCTATGGGGTTTAGAGGGAAACTTAGTATGCATAAATTAGACACCAATGATTCAGTGGTTGTGGGGGTGAGGGTGGAAATTAAAAATTTTTTAAATCATGTTTGTGGGGTATCGTTGAAAAGCTCTTGATGAGTAATCTCTAAATCAACAACTAGTCTCTCAATAGCGCTCATATAAGGAGAGATTTGAATTTTTGAAAGTCAAAAACACTTTAAAATATAGGCTACCTCAGCCAATAGGCATGCCGAAATGAATTCATGAGGACCAACTGAGGCTAAAATTACCAATGAAATAAAGTTTGAAATATTAAAAATAATAGTTAAATATCTTTAGAACAATAATCCTTGGCCAAATTAAAAATGAAATAATAAAAGATATCAATTAATACATAATTAACAACTCTGTTTTTATAAAAAAATATTTTAGTTTTTATTCTACACTTACCCCAATAAATTCATAAAAAGCACTATGAAATCTACCTCAGCCTGTGCCCTGTAGGCTTACCTAAAGGGATTTTTTGTACTTATTTCTCCATCAATTACATAAATCTGAAGCGTAATCACCTATCGCTGGAATTTTGTCAAGCCATAGAATCTTTACATCGTATGCCAGCCAGTTCTGCATCAATCGAAAGAGTATTTTCTTCATTTGGGTTAATACAAACAAAATTGAGAAACAGACTAGGCAATGAAAAAGCCCAGAAGCTTGTATACATCAACATGCAGAATAAAGCAAATATGCAAGAGTCTTATGATGAATGGTGAATTTACCATATTTACTTGAATATAACGTGCCCTATTTTTGTCCATTTGTAGATTTCAATACTGAGGTGCGCGTTAAATTCTAGTACAAATCCGTTTCATAGGTCGGAGGTAATATTGATCTACATAACAAGGCACTGCTATAATTCTCGACTTCGTTCATTTTATCGTTAGCCTACACCATATGAAATTTAATTTCTGAAACATCATGAAAAAATAGTTTTTGTCAGTTCTATAGTGCAAATGTGGAATATTGTGCATTGTCGATTTTAAACTCATTTAAGAGTGGCATCAGCTTTTATTGTGAAACATGCATTTAACATTTTGTTTGTCCATTTAGCAATAAAAATAAGCACCTCCGAGGATTCCAGTGATAAACACATTAGTGAATATTGATGAGCCATGCCTATAGGTCTACTTGTAGGCCTAAAACTGGCAGTTAACTGTAAATGTTTATGTGTTGGTTCATTATTCTATAAATACTAAGACAAAATTCCAAATAAAATATCCTATTGATGCGCATTACATTCGCTAACAAACTCTTTTCTTTATGATTTTAAGTTTCAAAATCAGGGTGCGCATTAAATTCGAGGGTGCATTATATTGGAGTAAATACGGTAATTAACTATTGCTGGGAATTACACAGTGAAGTGGTACAGTGAGTCCCACGCAAGAGTTGGCCAATGACGTGGGATTCTGCGAAGCGGCGGACACAGCTCCAACTCCCAAGCGATCGGGTGAAATATCTACGCAAATAAAGCCGCGATTGGTGTAATGATTTACAGTTAAAATTACAATGAAAATAGCCACATACCTCATCACAAGAGCTGCTGGAAATGTTCTTCTCTTGCATCCACACAATACTGGCACCTTTTCAGGAAATTTTCTTTCACACGCATAATTTCAGCTTCCGAGACAGAGTTAATTTCTCTTGTGATATCGTTTTTAAGTTCTTCTAACATCATGTGACTATTATTTATGGGGAAACTTCAAAAATAAAGTGTATAGGTCATTTTCCCATACGTTAGAAGAACTTGAAGACAATATCACAAGAAAAATTAACTCTATTTCGGAAGCTGAACTTAATACGCGTAAAAGAAAATTTCCTAAAATGGTGCCAGTATTGTGTGGATGCAAGAGCAGAACATTTTTAACATCTCTTGTGATGAGGTACGTGGTTATTTTCATTGTAATTTTAACTGTAAATGTGAGAACCTGAATCAATACACCGATCGCGGCTTTATTTGCTGTGCCCGCCGCGACGCAGAAACCCGTGTCATTGGCCAACTCTTGCATGAGACTGACTGTATTAAATTACACTAAATACAATATTAGGTTTCTGAGCTTGTATCTTTTAAATTTGTGATGTTTGGAAATAAGAACATGAAAGAAACTTCAATTATTTTTACTCAATTTGATTTTATCCAGATAAAATGCCTGCCATTTTTCAAGTGGATAAGACTGGTAGCTCTGCATTTGCACTCAGTAGGCCTAAGTAGGCCTACTACAGGTTCTTAGCTTGAAACTTTTAAATTTGTGATGTTTGGAAATAAAAGCATGTAAGAAACTTCAATTATTTTTATTCAATTTGATTTTATCCGGCCTGGGTTTTTTCAAGTGGATAAAACTGGTAGCTCTTCATTTGCACTCAGTAGGCCTAAGTAGGCCTACTACAGGTTCTGACCGTGTAACTTTTAAATTTGTGATGTTTGGAAATAAAAACATGAAAGAAACTTGAAATATTTTTATTCAATTTGATTTTATCCGGCCTGGCATTTTTCAAGTGGATAAAACTGGTAGCTCTGCATTTGCACTCAGTAGTCCGAAGTAGGCCTACTACAGGTTCTGAGCTTGTAACTTAAATTTATGATGTTTGGAAATAAAAACATGAAAGAAACTTCCATTATTTTTATTCAATTTGATTTTATCCGGATAAATTTGCCTGGCTTTTTTCATAACAACCCTGCCCTTAGGATACTTCCTTTACCCAAACTTGGATTTGTCTATTTCGACAAGCTTTCCAACACCACCTAGTCTGCTTTTTTGTTGTACCAGAACACACATTACAGTTTCCCTGCCTTGCACTCTTCCCGCTCACCCCGCATTCTTGAGCTATGATATCCATCTGTTTAACATGCTTAAACCAGGAGTACACAAGCACAAGAACTTGGGGAACAGTCAGGCTAGCTTCCTCGAACCAAGAACCCTTCCTGATCAAAAGAGAGACATGATGCTGGACACTGGTAGAACTTTTTCTCGTTTTACAGAGCCAATGCAAGCCGTCAGAATGACCTTTCCTAGGAACCTCTTTCATTTCATTACTGCAAGTCGGGCATAGGCGTACCGAGGGGGGGGGGGGGTTTGACCCATTGATTAAAAAAAGGAAAATTGTATAATTTTTTTAAGTCTGCCCATAAATTACTTGATACAAGTATAAAGCGTGGGAAGCTTAAAACTCGTTATTTTGCGTCTTAATTTTTAAAATTTTCCAGGGGAGGACCCCCGGAAGCTTAAAACTCGTTATTTTGCATCTTAATTTTTAAAATTTTCCGGGGGTGAACCCCTGGAAGCTTAAAACTCGTTATTTTGCATCTTCATTTTTTAAATTTTCCGGGGGAGGACCCCCGAACCCTCCTCTCCCTATACCCCCCAGATGTTATAACCTCCCCCATATGGACGGTCTGGTTATGCCTATGAAGTCGGGCACAGGTAACACGAGATAATTAACCTGTGCAACTTGCAGAATTCAATAGCTTCTTTTACTAAATTTAATTTGACCAAATTCAGGAAAAAGAACCACGTCAATTCTGTACGCTGTACCTCGTTACCTGGGCTGCTGGTCCCTGCTCCGTTCTCCATTTGAATATCCAAACAAGGCACTTCAATGCACAAAGATTACGTGTGTTTCAACACCCTCACTGCTCACAAGCAAGTAAATTCGCCACGAAATAAATTGTCATGTTGAGAGAGATCCCAAGCTGTTGGTGTCATGTGGGCGGGTTTTCCTTACCTTTGACCGCTATCTAGCGGTACCTACCTCCCTACTTCCAGGAATCCTCGGCTGGGTTGCAAAGTGATTCTGTCGTCACTCTAGCTGCACTGGAAATGGCTACCTCACATGAGAAGGCTATCATACGTAGGAAATTATCTGTACCCTGGCTTTTAGTGCAAGATGTAATTGGGAATAAGCGGGAATGCCCCCAGTACATGTTACATCTGTGGTGGAACAGTAGGTTGGGGTATACTGATAGGATGATTATCGCTGCATTTGCATATGGTAATGGCCTATCAGTTGAGACACTTATACAATGCCTCCACAGCATTAATAGATATTTCATGATGAGGCCACATATGGATCATACTATGAGATGAGAATATTATAGGAGAAAAATTCCTCCGACACTGGGACTTGAACTCAGGACCTTTGGCAATTCGGGCCGATGCTCTACCAACTGAGCTAAGCCGGAGTTCAATTCAAAGCGCCAGATGGAACCTCTCTCCTATGACTGATTGCTCTAATGGTCTACCTCACAGACAGACAAGTTATGTCATATACAGTACTGTGAGGCACACTAAGTAGTGATTTTTTGTGACCGGGCTCCCACTGTTATTGTACAGTTAACATTCAAGACATATTTAAGCATTCATGAACCACAGATCATTGTCTCTGTTAAACATTACATGAGAATCTGGCGCTGTGAATTGAACTCCGGCTTAGCTCAGTTGGTAGAGCATTGGCGCGAATAGCCAATGTCCTGGTTTCAAGTCCCAGTCTCGGAGGAATTTTTCTCCTATAATATTCTCATGTAATGTTTAACAGAGACAATGATCTGTGGTTCATGAATGCTTATATGTCTATCGTACTATGAGATATTATTACATGTATTGGGACGAAAGCTGGGAAGAAGAAGTAACAGATGGTACAATGATACTGCCGCCAAAACGAGTGTTAGACTTGAATGGTGTGCCACACACAACATGAATTAATTAATGCTGCCGAAACGAACATCCCCCCCAAAACGGTTCTTTTCAGAGCCAACATAATAGCCTATTTCAAATTTAAAAAAATTCTCTTGCACCAACGCCAAAATGGCTCTTTTCAGACTGATGAAACCTATCATAACTCAAATATACAAAAACTTCACTGCTCAACGTTCACTCGTGGCATAATGGTTAAGGCTCCTAGCTACGAAGCTAAGGGTCTCAAGTTTGAATCCCGGTCAATCCAAAAGTTATGGTTAGGAATAGGTCTTGAATAGGTAGGTAGGGTGAAGAGGAGGTGCGAGGAAGCCAGGAAGGAGATGGGAAAGGAAGAGAAGACAAGAATAAAGGAGAAATAAATTATTTAATTTTTTCAGTTTCACCAGTTGTGTAGTAGACGGCACTACCGTCGCTGCTAGTAGTTCAAATGCTGTTGCTAGATGTCTCCACTGTTTTAAGTTTCTCCCTACCCAAACCCCTACTTTCCAGGCGGGTCCCATTAGGGAGTGGGAGTGGGGGACTCGTGCACAGCATAATATTCCATTTTCCCAAGAAATGTTCAAGTGTGTAAGCTGTTGAGGTGAAAGACGAAGGTCTTGAAGATTTTCGGTTCCATGTGGCCAAATAACAAAGGTATCATCCACATACAGTGCCTTATTTTTGACTGGTGACTGGCCGACGGGAGGTAGCTGCTGCCTTCTGCGGCCACCAGTAAAAAATAAGGCACTGTATCTGTAGAAACATGTGAGATGGAGTGGGGCTGTGTCGAGGGAGTGTTGTTCGAAGTGTTTCATAAACAGATTCGCTATGGCCGGAGAAAGCTATACCGGAGTTTCCAGGACCCGCATTATGTTGACAATGACAATGCTAACTACCATACTCAATATAACATGAATGTTCCTAACCTAACATTGGTCAGGCCCCGTGAACTCAGGTAATGACGCTCTCCTAATCACTCACCTGGCTAGCAACCCACACTCAGACCGAACGCCAGGAAACCTCAAGTCAGTCATCATGTTGTTACATGCATACATTTGTAAATTGTACTCTTAGGCATGTACGATAAGATAATAGTTAGGCTGAATATGCTAGGCTAATTCTAGTCTTCCGACTTTGTTCAATTGCAGTTCTTTATTGTTTAATCCTCTGAGAGAATACATGCTATGGGATATTGTTAAGCATTAACATACATTAATACATACATAACATGTTAAGCAATACATCAATGAAAGAAAATAGTGTTTCCCATTTCTGGAGCATAACACAATGTTGAAAAGAATATATCAAGAGCCGGTGTGTGTCTAAATGTATGTAGTTAAATGACAATGATCTTATACTTACTTTTCTACATTCACAAGGAATTTTAACACAAAAGCTTCAAATCTAATACAAAACAATTCTTCTAAAAAATTGGCAGCCGGCACAAAACGCAGAACCCGACACCGCCACGACATCTGTCGGCGGACATTGACACTATAGAAACGGCAGAGTCGATACTGCGCCAGTTCGTCCATCGTCGTCAATTGTTTAGATAGCAGAAGCTCTTGTGGAATGTGGAGCTGTCCTAAGAAAATGCTTTATTTAATATTATTATGATGACAGTTATTTAAAAGCGTCGTGATTGTAATGTTTCTCTTTCGTACAAGGTAAGATGCGACCTAATCAATACGTATTAAGTATTTAGACTGTAGCGAAACTAATTATTTACAAGGGGAGTGATTACGAAGTTGTCACTGCTTCTGAAGAGGTCAGTGAACACATTTCTGAAGCTGTTTTTGTTTGTAAGTTATTTTTTCAATGTGGTGAAATTTCGATCGAAATTGTGTGGTTAAATGTTGTCTATAAATGGGTATTTGAGCAGTAAGATTTCACTTATGTGATTTTTTTATTTTATTTATTTTAGCATAACTCTTCAACCATATTCCTTCAAGGTTTATTGCAATGGAATCATCGGAACGAAATATCTATGGAACATAAATGATATACATGTGGAATAGATATTTCTGGAGTGGAGTTACACCCCTTCCAGAATGTCCATGTCCTATGCAGCAAGAGAATTCCAAACATCAGAACTGGACACAGTTGCAAATGTGATCGGTCTCACTCCTTCAGACCCTCTTAACACCTTTGCAGGTGAGTTTTTGGGTGTGACTGGGAAAAAAATGGGAAAAAGTAGTTTTATGCTGCACACTAGGCTCCTCTCTAATGGGGCCCGCCTGGGAAGGTGGGGTTTAGGATTTCGTCACAGAAGCTGTTCAGTATATTGCTCCTAAACTAACATAAACGTTCCTAACTTAACAAAACGGCGGAGCTTGGCTGGTGCGCAGCATAAATCTATCTTTTGCCAAAAAATAGGGAATAAGAGTAGAATCGGGCTCACCCTAGTCTCCTTTCCACTCCATACAAGCCCGCCGGCTTCTTCCCTGCCTGACCGCTTCCCCTATCCCGCCGGCCGTTCCTAGCCACCCGCCAGCCGCTACTCAACGCCGGTAATGGAGCTCACGCATACAAATTATATTCAATGCAATTGCAATCACCAGAGCGGCCAATTTTAATGGCCAAAACGGCTCTTTTCAAAGATTTTCCCTTGCACCAACACCAACATAATCTTTCACAATTACAAAAAACGATGGCAAACGATTATAAAAAAGAGCCTTGCACCAAACATTATATTTCACTATTATTAAAAGTGATTATAAAAAAACAAAATAATATTTCAAAATAAAAAAATACCCTTGCACCAAGCATAATATTTCACGGAATTATAACAATGACACTTGCAACAAAATAGGCTATTTCACAATTAAAAAAAGACCCTTGCACCAAAAATAATATTTCACAAATATAAAAAATGCCGTACATATCCCAACAGAACATTGATTTATGGTGGCCTAGATATTATTACATGTATTGGGACGAAAGCTGGAAAA
This sequence comes from Ectobius pallidus, assembly GCA_964059195.1. Lineage (NCBI taxonomy): Eukaryota > Metazoa > Arthropoda > Insecta > Blattodea > Ectobiidae > Ectobius > Ectobius pallidus. Next base: position 119,654,932 of record CAXKWD010000003.1, read on the forward strand.
GAAGAAGTAAGAGATCCTACTATGATATTGCCGAGAGACTTGAGTTAGACTTAAATGGTGTGCCATAAAAAAGAATTCCGAATAATTAATTAATGCTGCAGAAATGAACATTTCCCCCTGTCAATAAAAGGCTCTTTTCAGGGTCAACATAATATTTCACAATTAAAATACCCTTGCACCAAAACGGCTCTTTTCAGAGCCAACATAATATTTCACATTTAAAAAGATTTTCCCTTGCACCAACGCCAACATAATCGGCACCACATAATCTTTCACAATTACAAAAAACGGTGGTGAACGATTATAAAAAAAACCAAATTATATTTTAAAATAAAAAAGACCCTTGCACCAAGCATTATATTTCACTATTATTAAAAGCGATTATAAAAAAAACACAATATTTTAAAATAAAAAAATATCCTTGCACCAAGCATAATATTTTACGGAATTATAACAACGACACTTGCAATGAAATAGGCTATTTCACAATAAAAAAAGACCCTTGCACTAAACATAATATTTCACAATTATAAAAAATACTGTACATATGCCTACTGTAATTTATCTAGCCTTAACCTGTCTTCTCATCACACCCTAAATACAAGATCAGAACATAGTCATGTACTCTCTATTCCTCTCCATCGCTCTTCATCCTATTCATCCTCATTCTCTGTATCAGTAGCTCGCCAATGGAATTCCATCCCCCGCACGGTCAGAGGCTGTCGAACTCTTGGTAAATTTCAGAGAGAAGTTAACATATTAATTTTAAACCACGTAATTTAGTTTTGTTTTTCATCGTAGTAACTAGAAATCTTAATTGGAGCTCTTTTTTATATTTGTAACCCGTAGCCTAACTTCTTGTAACTATACGTTTTTCTCTTTAGTATTAGTTAGTATAATTTTAAATATCTTAGGCTATAATCCTAATTATTTTCTTTAGTATTTTTATATTTTGTAATTTAATTTTGTAATTTTCTTTTGTAATTTAATGTTTTATAGCACTCTAGTTTATAAATTATAACTATGTTTAGTTCTTGGTATTTAAGTATTAAGTATTAATTAATTATCTGTAATATTATGTATTTGTGTTATGTAATAGTAATGTAGTTTTTTTTTTTTTTACTGGTAGAGCGGAAGAGAAGGCCAAATGGCTTTAGCTCTGCCAGAATAAATAAACAGAATAATAATAATAATAATAATAACAATGCCAACAGAACATTTCAAAAAACAAAATATTACACAATTAATTGCACCATACATAATATATGACAATTTAAAAAAACGCCTTATTATAACATAAAACATGGCTTAATTAGTTAATCTGAGGCTTTCACGGCCGGAATCTTGGAGTTGAAGCATCTTCCGGGCTGTGGGCCGTGGTCTAAGGTTCCAAGCTGTAGATTTTGTCAGTAGGTCTACTGCCTTAATGCTAATATTATTTGTAGGAATACATTTCTCTGCAATATTTATAAAGTGACTATTAAAAGCATTTGTAATGTCTGATAAATTATCTAGTTTTCTGTCTTGGTATATTAATCATGTACGTACAATCATTGTTTCCCTTTGTTCTCCCCGTTTCGTTTTTTATTATATTCCATACAGTCTTAACTTTATTGTTTGATTTATTAATTACTTGTGAAAAATGCCTACTTATTGCTTCTTTTGTTACTTTCTTCAGTATGTTTGTTTGCACATGATATTTTAATACAGCAGTTAACCATGTGTTATTCCTTGAATTAGGTAAATTAGCAGTTTTTTTTTTTTTTTTTTTTGGAAAATTTGTCTCAAAATGTTGTGACACTATGTTTAGGATTTACTATCTACTTTGTCATAGGATAACATAGATTCCCAGTTGTCATTCCCAAGATCTTGTTTGAAATTTAAAATTGAATCATCATTCATTACTCTAGTCATATTACTATGGGCATGTTTACTGTTCGAATTTACTTTATTATTGTTCAGCACTAACATTTGTGCATCATGATCTGATAATCCATTTAATATTGGAAGTACTTTAAAATTAAAATGTTTTCTGCTTCTATGAATATATTATCTATTAATTAAGTGGAAGGAAAGGAAATAGACATTAAATCCATGTCTGGGATATTAATACAAGCATAATGAATAGAGGAGAAAGTGTGATGACTGAGGTAGTTCACTGGTTCCGCCGCTAGGTAGCAGTTACTCTGCTTGAGATTCGCGGGAGCAAGATTACTATGGGCGGTATAGGAAAAATTGCAAACATTCTTAAACAAAATAATACATTAATCTATTTCAAAATGACTCACCTTATCTAAATTGAATTGTTAGATACTTTTGACAATTTTCGGGCTGCTTTACACTTCTTGGAAGATCTCATCTCCATAAATAAACATGGCCGTGTGTAACAGTAATTTCTCAGATTGCAAGAAGCTTGACCATAACATTTCGTTCCACATCTTTCCAAAAATCGAAGATGTTCACAAGCAATGAACAATTATATAATATAGGTATGAAACAGCTAAGGGATGATTTGATCTAATATTTTGTTGCCTAGAAAATAGGGTAGAGGGTATGTTAGTATAATATGGTGAGAATTTTTTAAAGAATGTGCATTTGTATAGAAATAACAACGTATAATTAGGGTAGAAAACAGCTAAGGGATATTTTATAAATTAATATTAATATTACATTGTATAGAATATTACTGAGTAGGCTATTAATTTGTATTAATGTTGTATTAATAGTAATATTATTTATATTAATATTAATTTTCTCCTGGCTGTTTGGGGTAAGTTATGTAGGTGAAACACGGTCAAAGGTGTAGATCTGTGTACAAATTATGTGAACAGAGATAATATAAACTAAGGGATGGTTTGTGAATTGCAGGGCATGGAAAATTTCATAAGCAGCACTACAAAAATAGGGCGCGTGATCTTTAAAATTGGCGTCTCAACATCCGATAAAGACGCACATATGCAAAAATTGTTTTTCAATGCATTCTACATATATCACACAATATTTCAAAGCATTTTCCCTGATTTTTTCATAAAAAAATTAAATCCTCTTGCCTTAACTACAGCCCGCTATTTGCTCAAACCCTCGACCATTCGCCGTTCGCTGTAACTGATGTACGTCTTATGTTGTTAAATTATATTATTAAAAAAAGGATCAAGATATTAAACTAATAAGACATTTGCTATAATAATTAAACATAAAAATTACTAACATAAGTGAACAGAAAATATGATAAATAATCCAATAAATGCATAAATAAAAGTAGTGCAGATTTACTAAGTTAGAAAAAAGCTTCATTCGCTCCTTTTCCCCAACGGGTCAATCTTGCAGTGTGGGTACAAGTAGTCAGTTAATATAGTATTATTATTGAGTCCACGAATAAATTATGTAAAAATTTTACGTTATTGCTGGTATTTTATGGAAAAGATGCCTGCCAATATCTCAATACCATTCTGATAGCTTTAGCTTTAGAGTAATTACTATTACTCGTTAACCATTATAAATATATAGGTGGTACTCGATTTATAATAAGATCCAAATATTTCACTAAACCTTACACGCTTGATCTCTTTCTGGACACAAAACTAAAGTAATAAATGTCGCATAGTCAAATTTGCTTCACCCTCAACATTTCACGATCGTCCCACATCATTCAGACAGCTGTGCCCAGGAATAATTACCAATTACTCGTAAACCATTCAAGATATAAAGGTGGTACTGAATTTAAAATAAAGTTGAAATATTTCACTAAAACTTTCTCGCTTGAAGTTTTTACGGGACACAAAAATGAAAAAAATTGTCGCATAGTCAAATTCCGTTTCACCCTCCATGAATTTTATGTAATTGGTGATGTTTATATAATGAAATAAAAACATTTATGTCCGCATTTTTTAATCTCTTGTTTTAACCATCAGAAGGACTGTGTTGTGCAGATTATTTCTGCACAAATTTCACAGAAATAGGACCAAAGGTTAATTAAAGATTGCGAGTTTAATCATAAGATGCCAAACTATCATGATGCAGCATTGAGAAGTTGAAACGCAAACGAAGGTGCTGCCAGTGTTTCGGTGGACCGCCGCTCTCCCTATACCCACCATTGTATTAGCGGCGAAGTCATCACACTTTCTCATTCTATTCATTATGATACAAGTAAGAATCAGCTTGAAAAATTTTATGTCATAACCGGGATTTGAACACGGATCTTCGGCTTAACGCGCCGATGCTCTACCATTGAGCTACCATGACAACATGCCAGTCTGACATCAAATTCCTCAACTGATTCAGAAGACAAGGCAAACCACGGGAGGTTTCTCTCCGTCGAGAACACACATCCAAATGGCGTCCTACCCTTGTAGGTACTTTGAAGCCTAGTTATTATTTATATACTATTAATTAAGTGGAAGGAAAGGAAATAGACATTAAATCCATGTCTGGGATATTAATACAAGTAAGAATCAGCTTGAAAAATTTTATGTCATAACCGGGATTTGAACACGGATCTTCGGCTTAACGCGCCGATGCTCTACCATTGAGCTACCATGACAACGTGCCAGTCTGACATCAAATTCCTCAACTGATTCAGAAGACAAGGCAAACCACTGTCATGTTGTCATGGTAGCTCAATGGTAGAGCATCGGCACGTTAAGCCGAAGATCCGTGTTCAAATCCCGGTTATGACATAAAATTTTTCAAGCTGATTCTTACTTTTATATTATCTGTTGTTGATAAATTTCATTTTCATAATAACAATTATCTATTGTTGTTTGGGAGTTGTTCTGAATTCTACTTGTAAAGTTTACTATGAAATCTAGATTATAGCTACCCAATAAAGGTATCAGTCTGATCTTCTTCTCACTATCAATTGAGAAATCTACGTTCAAGTCCCCACACAGTATTCTACTTACGTTCTTACTATATAAGTGAATTAAGAACCCTTTCTAACTGATCCGTAAAATAATTGAAATTACCTAATGGTGCCCTGTAAATGGTTAGTATTACAAATGTATCATTGTCAGAATCCACTCTGGCTGAACAACATTCAAAATCCTGTATTTTACAGAAGGAACTTGTATCTATATCACTGAAATGTAAGTTTCTTTTGGTAAATATACTCACACCTTGAAATGGTTTATTATGGCATATACACTTAAAGAGTGTATATTAAGCTCACATAATTTATATTAAAATAATTGAACAAGATTAATTGAATAAAACATTTATATAAGTATAAATGTTTGATAGAAGCCTGAAAAGGGTTAAGGAAAAATTAAACACATAATAAGTATGTATATAAATGGGAAGAATTTTAGTGCTGGAAAAGTGGATTTACAGCAATGGAATGTGGATTCAGGTAGTAGCCCACTGTAGACAGACATAAGTCTAACGGGAATCTCCAGATCCCCGCGAGTTTTCTTTAAGTGATGAGGAATAGGCAAGACGGATAACTATTTCACCTTTTAAGGTGAACTATGTTGTAAACCAATTATAAGCTAGGTTGCGAAGGGATTGGGGCTTTAGCCAATCCTGGAGCAGCTTAGTGAAGCTGTAGGTATTAGCCTCCTGGTAGCCATTTTTGCGAAAGGCTTGCAGGATGTGCGACACTTGCCGCCGACACGCCAGAAGAGACAGTCGAGTTTTAGCTAAGCTCCATAGGTTTGGATAGCAACTAGGCTATAGGCCGTAGTAATTCATTACAATGTAAGTGAAACAAACTGCTCCGTTACAATAGAATAGTATCATCCGTCTCACCTACTCTGAAATATAAAGTAAGTTATATTTTATATAATCTGTAAATTCTTTGTGCAACTTAAATAAACACCACGTGGAACGACTCTGCTGAAATCTCCCCCTTACAAGAGTTCTTTTGTGTTAATGGCTGTGGAATCCTAAATCCTACCTATTAACCCGATTGAGAATAGCCGAGGCAGACTGGTCATATTAAACATATTATCAGGGAGGAACCCTGATTGGTACCCTCACGAACAGACCAGTCGCAACCTCCACATTTTATGGAACGTCTACAAAATTTTGAACATTATGGAACGTCTACAAAATTTTGAACATAGTTATAAATTTTTAATTGTTCCAGATCTGTTTCTGCACAGTGGTGTTCCGTTAAACAAATAACTTGAATTTCCTGTTTATTAGAAATTAATTGTGTCCTGAATGGCTAAGTTAAATTCTTCAATTTTATTTTCAAACCTCCTTATGTTTTGATGGACTATCCTTCCTACAAACTAGAAACTGCACAATATATCTCTCAAGGAATTTTTAATAACTCACACCTTCTACAATATGAATGAATATTTCCAGCTTGAATAAGTTTGGCAGCTTACAGTTTTGTATAATGTTGTTATAACATGCATGTTTATTCTGATCTGACGTGTTCTACATCCTTGAGCCTCGCTCAACATAGGTTCTACAGAACGAGATATCTACATCTAAGTTACATCTACATAAAATGTAAAAATTATATGTAAAATTAGAATTATTTTACAAGAAAGGTAGATATTTGTGGCACCTTGACTCTCACTCCATTTTCCACTGCACGTTCGAATATCGCTTGATCCTAAAATGTACAATTAGGAATAGGTCCAAAGTAGGTAGGTAGGGTGAAGAGGAAGTGAGAGAAAGGGAGGGAGGGAAGAGAAGATAGGAGAAATAATTATTTAATTGGGAAACAACAATTTTTCTCAGCGATTGCTGAGTGGTGAAAGGAAAATTCATCTGTTTAAAATTTAATAATATTGAGTTGGGTTTAGCACTATGCTTCACTTATTTTATAAATACCAGTTGGTGTTAACCTGATGATTATGAATGACGAGGGTCTTCGAAACTAGTACAGGTATTTATAAAATAAGTGAAGCATAGTGCTAATCCCAACTCAATATTATTAAATTTTAATATAGCTTCACTGTGTAAACTTCCATACAATGATTAATCATCTGTTTAAGTTTAGAGAGCTTTAATATATGAGAAATAACCACTTTCATGCAAGGGTCGCCTTTTTATAATTGTGAAATGTTATGTTGGCTCTGAAAAGAGCCATTTTGGTGCAAGGGTAGTTTTTGCTGCATTAATTAAATCATCTTGCAGGTGGCATAGCATTCAAGTCAAACTCTTTGTTGGACAAAATCATAATACCTCTTACTTCTTCTTTCCCTGCTTTGGTTCCAGTACCTGTAATAATTTTACATAGTATGATGTTTTTGTGGCTTCATCCTGAAATATTTATTAATGCTGTGGAGGCATTCCGTAAGTGTCTCAACTGATAGGCCATTGCCATATGCAAATGCAGCAATATGGTGCAAGGTTCATTTTTGTAACGCTGTGATTTGTTATATATTTATATTTGTATGATGAACGGTACAATTGTATCACTGGTGATTTTTGTATTTTTGGTATTTTTTATATGGTGCAAAGGTCATTTTCGTAATGCTGTGATTTTGTATATCTTTATGCATATATGATGAAGGGTAGGTACAATAATGAGCTGCAGTGTCGGCATTAATCAGAGGTGAGAGTCCAGGCATGGATGCGCAGTAGATGCAGTCGAGTCCATTGAATATTCGTATTGCGTGGAGGGGTATATGAGTCAGTTGTGTCGTTCCTTTCAGTGTGGTAAGACCATATAATGTAGTTCAGAAACAAGATACCTTGTTACAATCATTTCTCCTCTTGCTAGTCCAGTTCAACATTCTGAACCCTTCCCATGCTTCCTCCCAAATGTCACTTCCCCTCTAGCGCATCTGCCTCTGGCCTCTGTTTAATACCACTGTACACGAGGGAAGAACAAATGTTTGTTTGTAACAGGTTAGGTTAGTTTAGTTTAGTGACAGGTATCTCTAGTGGCAACACCTTACTAACCACCATCATCATCATTATCAACAAGTTTCCTATACTGTGGCATGATGAGACCAATTCTGCTTACCATTCCCTCACCTTAATTATACTCAGTGACTGATCTGGGAGGGGGCAGTAGGGGGAAAATGTCCCGGGCGCATGTGTAAGGGGGTGCAAAATGGTCAAAAGCGTTATTTTTATTGTTGTGGATTTGGGGAGGTAAACAAACAAATAAACCAATTTTGTCATATTATTAATATTTTAATCAGTATTTCTAGTTCCACCTGTTTTGAAGCCTTTTAAATACATAAATACCGCAGCCTTTTTTTTTAACTAGTATGTGATAGCTAATGATGACGTGACTAAAAAGAATGACTCGTTCTAACAGTCTTATTAGAAGTGAACCGTTTTAAATAGTATGCTCTCTACCTAACACTAACAATAAAAACACCAACTTCTGCAAAACTCTTTGTCTTAATTTGCCACAGTGAACTTCAGGATGCATATCCGAATGTGGCAACGGCATTTAAAATTTTTATAACAACGCCTGTCTCAGATGCATCCAATGAAAGGAGGTTTAGTAAGTTAAAAATAATAAAAACGTATTTAAGAAACAGGACAACACAAGAACACCTTACATTCCTCGGTATTTTTAACATTCAACATCGGTTAGCTTCAAAGATCTCATATGATGATGTTATTAAGACTTTTTCAGAAAGAAAAGCTCATAAAATTAAGCTTTAGAATGCAGGTTTGCTCCATTGCTTTTTTGTTATTGATTTATGTCAAGTTTTAATTATCTCATTGTTAATAAATTGTAAATAATGTTTTACTCTACGGAATGTTAGTAAAATTATACATTACGAAATAATGTTGCTTATATTTTTTATAATTTTATTATTTATTTCTTATTGTGTAATGCTTTTATTTTTAAAATTTTTGTCATTTAATTCTTATTGTATAAGTCTTTTTTTTACATCCATTGTGAGTAACTTATATTTTTACTTCCTCTGCCCGTACCATAGGTACTATAGGTAGAGGAAGTATTGTTTTCGACCCTAAAATTCGAAGTTGAGTTTTTAGCATATATACACGTTTCAAGGCCCCCTGAATCCAAAAATACTATTTTTGGAAACATGTCTGTGTGTGTGTGTGTGTGTCTGTCTGTCTGTGTGGAAGTTTGTGAACAGGCTAGCTCCGAAACGGAGAATCGTATGAAAACAAAATTTCGTATTTGGGTCAGGTACCTTCTGAAGATGTGATTCGAAGATTGGCGACAAATTTCCCTTATTTTTAAAAGGACTTTACATGAAGAAATTTTCGTTTTTCGCGATTTTCTCGAAAACGGCTCTAACGATTTTCTTTAAATTTTGAGCATGGATTGCTTGTACCAAGAGCTAAAACTTTTATTTGAAACATTTTTTTCGAACAAATTCTCTGAAGGGTAGTTATAAGCAACACACTGTGAATATGTGCTTTTTGCAATACGGCTTCTCTTATATTTAAGGGGACTTTACATGAAGAATATTTTGTTTTTTGCTATTTTTTCATAAACGGCTCTAACAATTTCCTTTAAATTTTGTACATGGATTGCTTATACCATTTCAAAAACATTCTCTGAAGGGTGGTTGTAACCTACCAACTTGCCTGGTTAACAACTCAATAACGCGGACATTAAAGGCATTTTATTCTATATAAGCACGTGAAGTGAGAAAAATGTACTGTTGGCCCTGCTTACAGTAAAGAAATATCTGAGGGGAATATTTGATAAATTTCGTAAATTATTCTTAACAGCGGAAAGTTCAATAAACGTTTGCAGTCAGTTTTTTTTTCCCATAGCCTGCGTTTTTAGTCGCAACATTCAAAGAAGGGGCTATAAGATATTTATAGCATAATTAGCGTAAATGCTGCAAACTTTTATTTGGGCAGAGGAAGTTATGTGACTTTCACATCAGATTTTTTATCAAAATTGAATGTTTGTGTAAAGAAAATTATGTCCTGTTAAATATTTGATCCATGTGTTCTATTTCTAGTCATATCTTTGCAAGTAGGTCTATAGTTTAATTTTTATATTTCTTTAAAATATTCTGTGTTAAAGTTAACTTTTTTGTTAGGCGTTTATGTTTTTTTAAATAATTTACTTTTGTCTTAATGTAAGTCGTACACTAACTAGCAATAAGTTGTTTATATCATTCTTTATACTTCATATTAAACCTTCTGTTTGTATTAATTTACATAGTTATGATTAGTATCAAATAAAAATTTACTGCCGTGATTAATTGGGGGGGGGGGGGGGGGGAAGACACCGAATTACCTTTTTGCTTCGGGAGCCAGACAACCCAGATCCGACACTGATTGTACTAAACTGCGGTAACTCTACCTTGTCAATATAAATGTCTTTAAAATACATTTGGTTTTAATATTTTAAAGACTTTTATGTTGACAAGGCGGAGTTACCGGATTTTAGTACAACTAAGTCAATATGGCTCTGTTTTATGAACATTCTCTCACCTTACCTTGGGAAATCTTGACCACATGCCAAATCTTGTGAGTAACCAGTATAAATTATGCCATATTAGGTTTTATGATACGATATTTATTGTAGGCCTACTAAAATAAGTTACAAGAGTGTCTATTGGATTTAGCTCTATAATTTTACTGGTACACATCTTAAAACACAAGACTACATTTTTTGTGGAGGTGTTTGTAAACATAAGAAGCCACTAAACAATATAAACTGGTTTCCTTCAAAACTTTTTAAAGAAGAAATAAAATTAAAATAAGTGGAACACGTTTCATCTGTGCTTTCCTTTAAGCTAGGTTCGTATGTCTTTTTTCAGTTCACATCATGTCACCATTTTATATTCTCTAGTCTTGCCTTTACCATAAAGGAAATTCACTAATGCCCAGTTTCTATGGACTCACAAAATGCCTATGGGTAAATTATTATCCAATGGACAGAATTTACACATGGATAACTTTTAGAATCTCAAGTAATTTAGAGATAATCGCATATAGCCTACTTATGGGGAGTTTGTAGATAAATGTCCTCTGGGTAAATATGAAAATGATGAAAAAAGTGTTTCTACAAACTTGGGTTAGGTCGTTCCAAGGTTAAATTGTTGGGTTAATTTATTCTTTCATGGATGGCTGGATAAATTTTAAACTCTCATAAAATCAATGTGGCAGACATACACAGCTGATTGCAATTCCTGTAAAATACAGTTTTTATTTCTCCAAATTTCTAAAGCAACTTTCCTGTATTCAACTGGAAATATTGGATGCGGCCTGAACAATAGTATAGCTAATCTCTCAGTTTTCTTTTCTCTCACACATCAGGTATCGATAATAATGGTATGAAAAGAAATATACTATTATCCAAAATTGAGCAGTGTAATAGATAGTCTCATTTAGTCATACCAAAGAATTTAAATTTAAAGGTAAGATGCCAATTCACATCTACAATATTCCCGCCTAATTGTCAATGCATTCATTATGGTAGCTCAGTGGTCAGTAAACTAAACTATGATCTGGGTTTGATCCCCAGTTTGGCACTGCTTTTTTTTTGGAGGGGAGGGGGTTCATATTAGTTTTATAACATAAATGCAGTGTATAATTTTAAAAATTTGCTGCCTTGTATTTTTTATGAAAAATTCATCTATACAATGCATAATTTATTAAATTGTTTATGGTCACTATCAGTCATTAGATTATGGTAGGCCTATTTAAAAACTGTGCCTGTGGTTCCATTAGGTCTGTCATTTCATATGATCTAGAGTATGATTATTAAGTGCCAGTATGGCACTTTATGAGATGTGTGTGCGGAGGGAAAATGTCCGTCTGTCCGTGTGTCTGTACACGCGATAACTCAAATACGCTTAATCAGATTTTAATGAAACTTGGTAGGCCTATATACATTTATAATGTTCATGGGAAGAACCCTATTGATAATGGACCAAATCGGTTGACTGGTACTGGAGTAAAACCAAATTTAGTGCCTATTTTAAAAGCGCGATAACTCAAGTACGCTTTATCGGATTTTCATGAAACTTCGTATACGAATTTATAATGTCCCTGGGAAGAAGTCTATTGATATTGGACCAAATCGGTTGGCTGGTACTGGAATAATGCCCAATTTAGTGCCTTTTTATGGTAATATATCACAAAGGCGCAGATAACTCAAATACGCTTTATCGGATTTTCATGAAGCTTGGTGTACGAATTTATGACATTCTTGGGAACAAGCCTATTGAATTAGGGACAAATCGGTTGACCGGTACCGAAATAACGAGTATATCAATATTAATTTTGTAATGAATATTCTTTCATGGCCCACAATATATTAAAATAACGTAACAAATTGGCAATCGTATATTGATATTGTTAGCAACCTTGATTGATTTGTTTCTTCATAACGATGTCAGTGTGGGCTAAATAATAACTTAAATAATGTAAATAAACGATTTATAACAACCAGCCGTTGAATATTTATATTATATTGTGTATTCTGTGGTTATGTAGACTACCGATATTTACATTAGGCTATATTTTAATGTGAGTATTTTTTACATTCATTCATGCAGCAGTATACCTAATGTAATTTCTGACAGATAGATTTCATATTGACTTTTTACTCATTCATAACCTTTAAGGCTGATTTAAACTTGAAACAGGCATATCAGCGAATCGTGGGCCTATTGCTTCATTATTATTATTGCCAGCACATTTTGTTTTTTGAGTTTAACTTGGAAATCTATTACAAAAATAACTTTCCTGCATGGGCCTATCATAATTTCGTTTATCACTGATTAAAAAAAGCATACTGGCGCTTGGTTATATCAATTTACCTGATTTTTTTTATTTTCCTTCTTGTTATAAAAGTGAATTGGAAAAAATTAAAACTATTTTAAGGAAATATTTTGAAAATTCGGTTGCTTGTAAGAAATCCGTTGTGAATGCCTTATTCACTCTTTGATGACCGTCCTGGTAATATATAGGCTTAAACAAACAAACAAACATTGGAGGTAGCCCAGTGGACTCAGTATACTAACAAAATAACAATAACAAAGAATGATAAGTTAGAAAAGAACAAAAGTCCAACAAGTACATGGTCCATCAATGAAAAACATGTTTGTGGAGGATTTGACAAGATTTGTGTAGGACCGATAGCACAATGCTGTCCCTCAAGGAAGCTGGTAGATTGAATTCCTTCCTGAAATCCTCAAAAAACTTCGGGATAGCTCCACGGGCACCAATCAGAAGTCCATACACTTTAAGATCCAGCAGATGATATTTAATCTTAAAATATTCTTCCGTAGGCTGATAGATGTTAACTTTCTCCGTATGGACTTCCATGGCCTGATGACAACCTTGCTCAGACCTGATGGTAGGGTAAACAATTATTCCATTTCCATTTGTCTTAAATTCCAGAATATCAACCCGCCTTGATGAACCATTGGTGGCTACACAAGAAACCTCTTCTTCCACTGTCCATCCCTTTTCCTCAATGCAGCAGCCAGCATGGAACGCACAATATGGTGCTGAGAATTTCTAGGCAGCGTTCCATGGTCACATTGTCCCAAGACGTGTGCAAGGGTTTCTATCTCCGGACAGTATCTGCACCGGGCTCTGTCAAGGGACTGACCGGGAATGGAACGCACTGCTGCTACATTGCAATTCATTTTAAGACAGGTTATCCATTCAGATGTTGACAGACCTCTCTTGTTTAAGACCCAGGTGACTTCGCTGTAAAGTTCAACACCTTTGCCTCTTCCAGATAATTTTGTCCAGCTTTCATATTCTTTTTGCCGCAAACTGTCTCGAAATTTTCGAACTGTGTTCTTGTTTACTTCAGCTGGAACTAGTGTTGTTATTTTTCCGGAAAAATATTTTTTGGAAAAATAAGGGAAAATTGGAAAAATAAGGAAAAATTGGAATAAATAAATAAATAAAACACCACCAATAATAGAAAAAGATATAAAAGTGTATTTTCACTGAATATAAATTTTCACTGATTAAATGCAATAATTATTATCGGTGAATTACTACCAAGCTAACTTTAGATATGCAAATTCGATACTGAGGCATTCAGAGGATGGCTAGAAGATAACAGAATAAAAACATACGATATTTACCCAAAAGCCAAAACTGAGGATGGAATGTAAGTTAAAATATCATTTACACAATTCCAATAAGTTGACATCATGTAAATGCCTAGAACTGGAAAGAGTACATGAAATAAAGTATTTAGGTCTAACAGTTGGCAGTAAATTAAAATGGAAAAAACACATTAATATATTACTAAAGAAGTTAAGTTTGATATAATTAACTAGTTCACGTATACAAGCTGAGCTCACAGTCAGCTAACTATGAGAAATGTTATTTATAATGTCATATTGTAAGCCTAATGTTACATGTTGTTACACTGTTATATTATATACTTATAGTTATGGACGTAAGGTAAATAGCTCAGCTTGGTATGCACTTTTTTCTTCATCTAAAGTTCTTCTGAATAACTAGAAGTGTCATGGACAGAGTATTCACTTTGTTCTGTGTCACTTGAATCGCTTCCAGACTCAGTTTCTTCTTCTTCTTCAGCACCAGGTGCCCCACACAACACTTTTTTCAGATGCCCTGGTTTGTCATAAGTTACATTACTTTTTTCATTTTGATGTTTTAAATTTGTTTCTGTTGCCTGACTTGTCTCACTTGGCCCACTTGGTTGTAGCGTCTCCCTCCACGCTGGCTTTATTGACGTTTGTTGCTTAATAAGTTTAAGATTATGTGCTATGAACACAAGATCGCCTGCTCTTTTATTGGTCAATCTGTTTCTTTTAGCTGTATGAATATTTCCATATGTGCTAAAGCTGCGTTCTGTTGCAGCACTTGTTCTGGGTAAGGACAGGATTGATGCAGCAATGCTAGACAGGGCTGAGGAAGAGCAAATTCCTTTCCACCATACCCTTGGGACAATTTTTCCAACACACTTCCATAAAAATGGTTTTGCCCATAGCCCTTCCTTTGTTTGATAATGAGCCAAGTCAGCTAACACATCAGAACTGGCGTGTCCAGTGTGTTCAGATAACATATCTATGTACTCAGAGGCTTCAACAATATCCTCTGGACTCAGATGACTTCCCTGGAAATTTGGATCCAGCAAGTTAGCAGCCAAATGACACTTGTGGAGTGAGAACTCTTTTCTAGCCTCAAGAAAAGCCATGACTTTTTCTTCTTCTGCACGAGGTAAAGGTGCCAAAGGTACTTCTGTTTGTAAGTGTTTTTTTCAATTCTGTAAAGATGTGTGGTACCAAAGAGAGCAATGCAATGTCACCTTCAATTTTTGTAATCCAAATTGCAATTGGCTCCAGCAGATCTTTTAACTTGCATACTCTCATCCAAAAAACATCATTATTGAGCATCGTTGTTTTCATGTCGTTAGGCAGTACATCAGACAATTCCTCAGAAACAGCAAGGGCTTGAATACAGAACTTGTTTTTCAGCAAACTATCAAGACACTTAACAAATGATCCCCAACGTGTTTTTACAGGGAGTGTGAGGCCAATTTCAACTCTTTTCTCTCTTTGTACTGATTACCTGACTTCCTTTGATGAACTTAATTAATGATACTACTCTACTCTCAATTTGCAATACTGACTGCAACTTCATTATATCAAGCATGAGCAAATTTAAAGAATGAGCAAAGCACCCATAGAATGCTACATGAGGAAAAATGTCTGAAAGTAATTTCCAAGCTTTTTTCATGTTATTAGCATTGTCAGTCACTACTGATACAACTTTGTTTGGTCCTACTTCTTCCATAACACATTTAATTACTTCTGCTATGTATTCACCTGTATGCCGCTCTGTTTTGGTGGGGAGTATTTTGTAAAGCACTGGTGTTGGAGAAGTGAGAATAAAATTGATGATGGCTTGATTATTGTAAAAAGATAAATATAGATATTTATGACCAAGTTCAAACAAACGTGTAACAATTAAGTAAGGCTCAAAGGGTGGCAGAACACAACTAATATTCTTTGTTACATTTTATAAGACTGGAACTATTAGAACAAGTTTTTAAAACTCAAACTTGGCTTTATGTAAAACTCTCAAGGCAGTCTTCCTCTGTGCAGTAATTGGCAGATATACCTCCCTCTAGAGTCTAGGCTCTCGGGCCTAGGCTACTGAAGAGTGAAGAACATGTGGTCCCCATTCCCAATACAAAATTTCATTTGCATTTTATAAATTTTTTTTTAAACACCCACAACAGGTAAAATATCAAGTTCTGTACTTTAGTCATCCGAAAGGAAGATAAAATACATTTCTGTCATTAGTACTTTAAATTATTTGATAATTAAAAGGAATTACTATTATTAAAACTAGTGATTACTCTCCCACGTGGCGATTTTGGCCACAAGAAATAGCATTGCCATAAAACCCAATGCTCAGTTCTAAGGTTTAAAAACAGCTTAAGCCCTATTCTATTAATTAACAATAAAATTAAATGACAATGCTGAAAATGAGTGAAATAAAATCTTACCTTATGTTACTCCAACCATCACATTGTAGGGACAAGCAAGATGCTTCGGCCACTTTTGTTTCAACATTGGATTTAACAGTTTCATACTCATTCTGAGAAGTTTGCCTGACAGTTGCGCTCGTGATGGTAATTTAAATGCAGGTCGTATTCTTTGAAAAGCTTCCTGCCAATACGGATTTTCAGTAACACTTAAAGATGTACCAGTTGCAAAAATTGCTCTTGCCAAGGAAAGTGTGGCTTGTTCCTATAGAAAAAAGAAAGACATAAGTGCATAAATTGACTTAAGTAAAGTAAATGATTCAAGTATATTATTATAAATTGTTAAACTAACCTGTTCATATGGAGCCATGTTATCAACAAATTGTCTGATGTCAGCAGTGCAGCCAGCACCATAAGCTGATGAACTTCTCGATTCCGACGTAGTTGAAATATCTCTCAAAAGTGGAGATGGTGATCGTGTAGCCCTTGGTGTTGTAACTTTACTTGTCTCAGACTCGCTTGTATGCGGAGATTGTGGCACTTGCTGCACATTGAACACTTGTCCTACAATGGTAGGTTTAGAAGAAGACTGTACAGGATATACCGTACTGAAGCGATTTCAGCACGAAATTTGTTACGTATTTCTTTAGGGCATTTTATACACTTAGCCACATGATGTACCATCCTTGTTGCATTGTTCGCGTATTTCTTTCCACTAAATTTACATGTACCAACTTTTTTGCCGGATTCAGTATTAATATGATAATAATTCCAAATGGTGTATGTGGTCTTTCCCATTTTCAGGTGTCAAGCCCTCTCTTCTTAGACATAAAATATAATATATAAACACACTGCTGCCCACAAACCCAATGCTCTACTCTGTGTAAATTTATATAACTATATTGATTTGATATAATTTGAATAATGCACACAAATTAATGCTGTAGCCACTGCTGCTGCCTGCTATGTAGGTTCAACGAGCTTGTGAGGTCTCCAGGTCCTGACTGCTCAATCTTAATCTAGATGATGCAATGAGGAAGGGGATTTCCCTTTCTGAAACGAAGAAGGGGATTTCCCCTTCCCACTAGATGATGAAATGAGGAAGGGATTTCCCCTTCCCACTAGATGATGAAATGAGGAAGGGGATTTCCCTTTCTGAAATAAGGAAGGGGATTTGCTACTCTCAATAGATGATGAAATGAGGAAGGGCCCTTTCTGAAATAAGGAATGGGATTTCCCTTTCTCAAATAAGTGGTTCAGGTTAGGTGGCACCAGGCCTTTAGCTTGAAATATATAAATATATATAAAGGAGAGGAAAGTGCTAAAGAACTTACCAATTGGCAGGAGAAGCTCTGGTCACTTAGTAACACACCTAAATATAACATTAAAGTTGAAAATTTCCGGACAAACTCTGTCCTTTGTCAATCACTTCATTCTCCAAGTGATTGACAAAGGACAAAGTTTGTCCAAAAATTTTCAACTTTAATGTTTTATTTATGTGTGTTTGTATCAGACCATAGCCAGCACCAATTGAAGACCAGCCTGCCAATTGGTAAGTGCTCTGGCACTTTCTTCTCCTTTTATATATATATATATATATATATATATATATATATATATATATTCCTTTCTCAAATATGCAATTGGATTTCCCTGTCTCAAATAAGAAAGGGATTTCACTTTCTCAAATAAGCAATTTGGCTGCCTGGGGCTTGGACACATACACGCACTTAAAAAAAAGCACTTAATCATATTTTTCCATATTTTTCCGACGTTCTGAAAAATTTCCAATTTTTCCGTTGAAAATTTTCCGACTCACATCACTAGCTGGAACAGAGAGGCTAAGCATATCACATGATGTCTTAAATTCATCGTCCAAATTCCTGAGTGCATTCACATGTACTGGATTCGCAAGCCCGTGGTGCAGTAAATCAGTCAACAATGCCATGAATCTGTAAAAATATCATAATTTAATATTCAAATGCTGTTGACATCGTGTGTGAATCATATGTGTTCATTTAGTCCTAATGGTTTTTTTGAGTCATGTTTAGCTATTTTTAAGGCCATAATGTCTTGTTTTTTAAGAATAAAAATCCGAGTTCTACTGACAACTGTACACTGCAATAGACTAGGTATCACATTGCTAGATAAGAAGTGAAAAATATTTTTAAATAATCCCTCAACATAACTAACATAATTAATAAGAAAATTCGGAAATGCGCAGAGCATAAAATTTATACAACGCTAAAGTCGGACACAAGAATGAATAAAATTTAAATTGAACTAATATGGAAGTTAAATGATGTTCACATTCTTCCAATAGTAATTTCAACACACCCCACACCCCACAAAAAATTAAAAATTTTGCATTCAAGTTTGTTTAGAACAATGCAGAAAACTATCAAACTATCAATCGTTATAGCCTAGCCTACTATACAAATATTGCTCGCTATTTTTCAGAGGAGGGAAAATTTGCATTTAATACCAGCACCAGCTAATCTAAGGAAATAATAATCATAATAATAATAATAATAATAATAATAATAATAATAATAATAATAATAATAATGACTAAATAATTAATTTAATCTGGTAACCAGAGACAGAATAAAAAATAAACAAATACATCTTATGGTTTTACAACTGATAAGAATTCAATAGACATACAGTTCAGTCTGTATTATGAAATTAGTTTATCAAAAATGTCTAACGCAATGATATTAAGAAGACATTGGACTAAAAGTAACTTATGTGTGTCTTGAGGCTTTCCCGGTGTTGAGAACGACAGCCCCCCCCCCCCATTAAATTATGGGCCTAGTTATCAAGTGCAATAGCTTATTCCTAATAAAATAACTACATAATATAGTGGAGGGAAAGGAAATACACATTAAATCCATGTCTGGGATATTAATCCAAGTAAGAATCAGTTTGAAAAATTTTATGTCATAACCGGGATTTGAACACGGATCTTCGGCTTAACACGCCGATGCTCTACCATTGAGCTACCATGACAACATGCCAGTCTGACATCAAATTCCTCAACTGATTCAGAAGACAAGGCAAACCACTGTCATGTTGTCATGTCACTTAATTAATAGTATATAAATAATAACTAGGCTTCAAAGTACCTACAAGGGTAGGACGCCATTTGGATGTGTGTTCTCGACGGAGAGAAACCTCCCGTGGTTTGCCTTGTCTTCTGAATCAGTTGAGGAATTTGATGTCAGACTGGCATGTTGTCATGGTAGCTCAATGGTAGAGCATCGGCGCGTTAAGCTGAAGATCCGTGTTCAAATCCCGGTTATGACATAAAATTTTTCAAACTGATTCTTACTTGGATTAATATCCCAGACATGAATTTAATGTGTATTTCCTTTCCCTCCACTTAATTAATAGTATATAAATAATAACTAGGCTTCAAAGTACCTACAAATGTAGGTCGCCATTGGATGTGTGTTCTCAACGGAGAAACCTCCCGTGGTCTGCCTTGTCTCCTGAATCAGTTGAGGAATTTGATGTCAGACTGGCATGTTGTCATGGTAGCTCAATGGTAGAGCATCGGCGCGTTAAGCCGAAGATCCGTGTTCAAATCCCGGTTATGACATAAAATTTTTCAAACTGATTCTTACTTGGATTAATATCCCAGACATGGATTTAATGTGTATTTCCTTTCCCTCCACTTAATTAATAGTATATAAATAATAACTAGGCTTCAAAGTACCTACAAATGTAGGTCGCCATTGGATGTGTGTTCTCAATGGAGAAACCTCCCGTGGTCTGCCTTGTCTCTTGAATCAGTTGAGGAATTTGATGTCAGACTGGCATGTTGTCATGGTAGCTCAATGGTAGAGCATCGGCGCGTTAAGCCGAAGATCCGTGTTCAAATCCCAGATATGGATTTAATGTGTATTTCCTTTCCCTCCACTTAATTAATAGTATATAAATAATAACTAGGCTTCAAAGTACCTACAAATGTAGGTCGCCATTGGATGTGTGTTCTCAACGGAGAAACCTCCCATGGTCTGCCTTGTCCCCTGAATCAGTTGAGGAATTTGATGTCAGACTGGCATGTTGTCATGGTAGCTCAATGGTAGAGCATCGGCGCGTTAAGCCGAAGATCCGTGTTCAAATCCCGGTTATGACATAAAATTTTTCAAACTGATTCTTACTTGGATTAACTACATAATACTTTTCTTCTCAACTTCTTTATTTTTTCCTAGGCCTTTCGATTATTTTGAACCATCTTCAGGGAATTGTGCTTGTAGAGTTACATTCACTAAGAATGAAACTACTTTAATCACTGGTGTCATTACAATTTTAAAATACTAGAAGAGCACAAGTAATTTTCAATTCTTGTTTCTTTATGTAACTTGTTTAGTTAGGCACTGGGGAAGGCTACTAAAGCGTTTTGCAGATGACGAACCGTTTTTCCTTCTCCTGCTTAGATACGCGGTCCAATCAGAGACGGAGGGAAGACTCTTACTGCTAGCGGCACTCCGTTAGCTCGTACACGTGATTGGCGGTGAAGGAAATCGCTTCTCATTTGAAAAATACTGTAGTGGTTCAATAAACAGTGGTTCAATATCCATATATGAATAATTTTATTTTAAACTAGTTATTTTGACCTGAATTCAATGTATTTGCTCCACGGATATACGAAAAAGTTGTGAGATGTTTAGTAATTACTTCTAGAAATTCAAAAGTTTTTCAGGGGTTCTGGTTAATCACACTGACTTGCCATGAAATTCTTCATTTCCTTTGAACAGAACGATCTGACTGTAGGAGAGGAGAACGCCATCCATTCTCACCAAATGCTGCAAAACTTTTCTTGCTTTATATTCGGAGTAAGCTTCTGCTTGAGTTGTGGGACATTTGAAGTGTTTTGACTCCAAATTTTGAACCATTAAACTGTGATTAATAGACTTCGGATTTTAGGTAAAAAACTATTTTAATCCTTAAGTGATATATGGACGAAAACTTGTATATGCATGTTTCATAAGGGACTATGCCCAAAACGGATACTTTTATAGGACCTAAAACAGCCTATTTTTACGTTAGAGCCTAATATTGACTTTTTTACTTGTTTTTCATCTAAAGTTCAAAATGAGTTATTTTTTGTTATAAATTCTAGCATTTATTTTCAGTTTGTACTAAATTTTTAGCTCGGAATGTGCAGTACATGACACATTTGTGACTTGGTTAAATAGTAAGGAATGTTTCGTGTTCAGTAGAAAAATTCCTTGGAATTCCCAAGAAAATGTACTGTTTTTTTCCCGACTCCCACATCCAGTAAAAAAAAAAAAAAAGTTGGCCTATCACTGAGGGTTACAAGGGGTTGAATATGCTAGCGTGCGTAGCTTCTGGGCGCAGGGATTAGGTTTTGACTACAGGCCCTAGTAATAGGTCTATATAATTCTGTGTACCATAGGCCTATATCTGTGTTTTATCTTGATTATTCATTAATGGTACCAATATATATAATATTCTGCATTGCAAATGAGATATTTCAGAAAATAGGAAAGTTAACAATTTTGTAAGAGACTATTTTGCGATTTTTAGAACCTATTTTCCAATTTTTAGAGCCTATTTTAGGTACCTAAAACAGCAGTTTTAGTGACCTAAAAGTCCGAAGTCTAGCGATTAATAGCCTATGGATAAATTTATATATTTACTATTATACCGACCAGTATAAAATATTATACTAAAATAATAATATAAAATATTATTGATTCATACATGGCTTCTAAATATACTCACGGAGGTCAGATTGTATAAATGTTGCGTTGCATTGATGCTATTTCGAGATTTAAACATAAAAACTAAGTTAAGACAAACGGTTAAGGAAATTAACAAACAAGAGAGAGAGGGAGAGAGAGAAAGAGAACATAACAGGAGATTTTTGGTGGGCAGAAATCTCTAAATGAATGCAATTCACTTAAAAAGTATTAAGGGATACCCGAATCTATGCCTATTAATCAAGGCGGCTGTGCTGTGGAGTTAGGGTTATCTAAATAAAAGTTAGTTACCTGAACAAATACTCAAGTAACCATTATATGTTATCCAGTTAACAAAATGATAATTGAAGCGTTTAGTTTTATAAGGGTCTAAGTGCCTAAAAACCATGATTTTTCAGCTGATAATTTTAAATGGATCTATGTACCCAGACCAATGCATAACAGAAGGATCCAAGGTCCAGGGAAAACCACATTAGTAGCAATAAATTCCAAGATATAGCGCTGGGAGTAACTCTGGCACGTCTTTCTGTGGGTCTATTTCTTGTTTTCTATACAATCATGATTTTGGCACTTAGACTCTTATAAAACTAAACGCTTCCATTAACCAAATAGCTAGATAAAATCTCATTTAAACCAAAAGTATGATTATTTATTACCTAATAAACTATTAGAAGAAAGGTTAGTTGATGGTAAAATAGCCTATATAATCGGTTTAGTGCGGGAAGAACATTTTGCTAAGTTTCAGAGCGGATTGATAAGCATATGGATGCTTCTGGCGCTCATATGGAGGCACATGAAAACATAGAGAAGCATACAGTCGAGTGCACTAAAACTTTCCGATGTTTGTGGTTTCTTCTCGCGTTTTTTTTAAATTTAAAGTTGGCATTGGATCTCCTTATATTTTATGTTCCACACCAGCCCTGGGTAAGCCAATTTCTTATTGGTTTGAGTTCAAGTCCGACCACAGACATTGCGCTATGAACAACACTCAGGCGTAGATGAGCGGTGAATGGGGAATAAAGTATGGAAATATTTCATTTGAGTGGCTGGAAGACGTACGTGGAGTCCCTGAATGAGTCATATTCGTATTGGCTTCATGCCAGAATTCCAGCGCCCAGAAATTAACATATGAAAATGGGTTGGTTCCAGGTTCAGGAAGGAAGGATTGGGGGATAAGACACACATTAAGTCTAGGATTGGATGAAATTTCCTTGTGAATAATGTCTTCTAAAATAAAACAGTATTCTGAAGTGAGCCAAGTACATGGCCAACAAACCGAAAATTATTTCCTTCATCGAACAATGTTAAGATTAACTCTGAAATTATTGTGTTCTCTCAACGAATTTAGAGGCTCTTAGTCGTATCGGCCATCACGAAAAGAAGGGGAGGCCAGGCGTGGGGAGTGGAATGGCGAGCCGGGTTAGAATTTTCTTACCAACATGAACCATTGCGCATTCACTGTCTGTGTATTCAAAATATGCAGCCTGATTCATTTTATTGAAAGAGCCACAGTGCAGTGTATTACCGAAGCGGAATTACAGAAAGTGGCAAATAATTTGTTTAAACGATGTGGGGCATGTCTTACTGCTGACGGGGACCATTTTCAACAGTATCTCAAATAAATGGTGAGTAATAAGCCTCTACATGTAGGCCTATGTTATGTTAAAGTCTTGATTTGCCGGTAGTAACGGAACACGGTCCCCGCCGTTGCAAGCACAACAGCGGGGAAAGTGTGAGCAGGGGCAACGCTGTTAAAAAGTTTCCGCATAAAATGGATTCCCTGTATAATCCTGTCTATTGCCGTGCTTACATGAGCTCTGCATTCAAACCTAAGTCTAGGTCTTCCAGGTGGTCTTTTCCCTTCGTAACTTCCAGTCAATACTTTTTAGATATGTCTTTCCTCCCCCATGCGCGTAACATGTCCAGCCCATTTCATCATCCGTAATTCAATTACCCTTACTATATCCAGTGACAAGTACAGGTTATTAATATAAATATTAGATGGAAATTTACAGTGAAGTGTTGAAATCTGTAGCAAGATTGAGATCGAAAATATACACACTAAACTTCACTAAAAAGGTATATTTACCCAGAATGATCATTTCAACGGGTCTTCCCGCCATCATCAGCTGATTTCGACTGGCGCTCTGGCAGCGAATGAATGAACTTGTCGATCAAGGTTCCATGTATGCCAACTGAAGTGTCAAAATTTAAAAGATTTTCTCGGTTCTTTTTGATGAATATTTTTTCCCAAACCATAAGATCTATTGGTTTTTCAACTTGTTTTAATAGTTCAATTTCATTTTCAATTTCATGGCCTACTTCCCAGAAATGCATTGCCAAAGCGGATTTTTCAATTTGTTTATTCATAATGTTCCTAAAATGTTCTTTTCTCCTTGTGTCTAAATTCGTTTTTGTTTGGCCAACATAAAATTTTCCACAATCTTTGCAATTAATTTTGTAAATTCCAGCTTTTTTGTAATGAGGGACCTTATCTTTCTGGTTGGTTTTTATAAGATTTTTCAAACTGAATTTGTTCTGTGGTGCCAATTTGATGTTTACATTATTGAAAATCTTCTGAAATCTGTTGTTTGCCCATGGGTGATAGGTGAATCTTTTGTGATTTGTGTTTTCTTTTCCATTTATTAGTGTAGTTGTCTCTTTTACCTTCTTCTGTTTTTTTAATTTCCTTACTTTTTTGTCAATCAAATCTTTTTTGAAACCATTCATTTCTGCAATTTTCACTATGTGATTGTACTCTAGTTTATATTCATTTTTGCCCATGGGAATGTTGACCAATCTATGTGCAAGACTGTTAAATACTGCCTGCTTATGAGAAGTGGGGTTGTAGCTGTTAGCTTTAATGTAGTTGTCTGTGTGGGTTTATTTTCTATAGATTCCAAATTCTATTTTGTTGTTTCTGTTGTAGATTTTTAGGTCCAAGAAAGGTAAGTAATTTTCTGTTTGAATTTCCATGGTGAAGTTAATTTCTTCTTCAGTGTTGAGGAGTTTTACTGAATCATTTAAATGTTTTTCCTTTACAACAGCAAATATGTCATCTACGTATCTAAACCAGACTCTGAACATCCAAGGAAATGCTTTGTTGATGTTTTTTCTCAAAATTACTCATAAATAAATTGGTCAAAAAGGGGGAAAGAGGATTGCCCATTGCCAAACCCGATTTTTGTTCATAATAATGTCCTCTGAAACTGAAGAAATTTTGACTAATACATAATCAGGGTGTCCACTGGTCGGGAAAATCCGGGAAAAGGCCGGGAATTTTGTATGGTCAGGAAAATCCGGGAAAAGGCCGGGAATTTTGTATGGTCAGGAAAATCCGGGAAAAGTCAATGAATTTGTTAAAATATCCGGGAAAATTCGAAAAATTTATGGCACACATAAAACGGGTGAAAATGAATACAATTTTATCTTCTGCCAGGTTCCAAAAAATCTCAGCTGCTCTTGAAGATAAACTTTTCCTTCCAAAAATTGCTTTCTTTTTATTTTCATTTTCTTATTTAAAGTATGTATAATCCTATAATTTTTCTTACACAGTTATTAGAAATTGCTTCGTAATCACATTTTGGTCGGGAATTTCTGAAATGATCAATGAAAATCAGGGAATAAGTCGGGAATTTCTTCAGCATTACTTGGTGGACACCCTGATAATTTAGTTAATTCAATATATTCATCAATAACTTCTTTTTCCAAATTTGTGGTCAATAACCAACTTTTTAGTACTTCCATCAATTTTTCCTTTGGAATGCTTGGAAATAGTGAACAAACATCGAATGAGACTAATCTGTCTTCTGTCGTCAATTGTAAGTTCTTGATTTTGTCCACAAGTTCTAAAGAATTTTGTACACTCAAAGTATCAAATTTTGAGAGGCCCTGAAATTTATTCAATAATCATTTTGCTAAATTGTAGGTAGGTGCTCCAATGTAACTTATTACAGGCCTCATTTTATTTCCGGGTTTGTGAATTTTAGGAAGTCTGTATATTTTAGGGGTTGTAGGGTTGCTTGGTTTTAATTTTTGTTTCTCTTTATCAGGGATGAATCTTGTTTTATTAATGACTGAGTTGACAGATGCTGTACATTTTTTGGTTTGGTCTCCGTTGATTTCTGTGAATTCTTCACCATCTAATGATTTTTGCATTCTATAGTCTTCCCTATCAAGAATTACTATTTGATTTCCTTTATCAGCTTTTTGAAAAATAACATCTTTGGAGTTGAGGGATCTTACTACCTTTTTGTACTGTTGTTTTTTATGTTTGCTGTTTTCTTGGATACCCTCTAAAATTTTATTGCAATTGCTCCTTACTTTTGCTTGGTCTTCTTCATCTAAATGATAGATGGCAGTTTCAATGTCTGCTATGTAATCTTCTATGTTTGTGAAATAATCAACACAAGTCTTTAAGCCCTTGTTGAGGAATTTTAATTCTTGGTGTGTGAAGTTCTGTTTTGACAAGTTTACAACATTGTTTGTGTCTATATCTTTTGAATTTTTCAACTCCCTGTTTTCCCTTTGTGTCTGCATTGCCGATTCCCTGTTGTTTTCTTGTGTTTTCATTTCTAACTCCCTGTTTTCTCCATGTGTCTGCATTTCCAACTCCCTGTTTTCTACTTGTGTCTGCATTTCCAACTCCCTGTTATAACCTTGTGTCTGTATTTCCAACTCCCTGTTTTCATGTTGTGTCAACCTTTCCAACTCCCTGGTTTTCTTTTGTCTCTGCCATAACTGATTGAATTTTTTGTTCAGTTTATTTGATTTTTGTTTTATTTGGAAATTCAAAAAATCAAAGAATTTGTCTTCTAAATTTTGCCATATTATACTCCCCAAAATTCCCGTGCATTTCAAATGAAGTTCATAGGTTCCTAAATCTAATTCATTCAAGATTTGGTAGTGTTTATTTTTCTCAACTTCCATTACTTTTTTCTCCGCGGCTCTTTGTTGGGCGCTGTTGTTGTTTGATTTGACATACTTTTTAACGAAATTTGGATCTATTTTATTCTTAAGGCAACGATTGATGAATTTGATGTCTGCTGTAATTAATCTTTTCTTGCATCTAAGTTTTAAGAATTCCTTTACTTCAGGTTTTAATTGTTCGTGTATATTTCCAATCTCAATCTTGCTACAGATTTCAACACTTCACTGTAAATTTCCATCTAATATTTATATTGATGTTTAGACTTACAAGTCATTTGGAAATACGATATATCCGACTGGGAAGAAGAACAAGATGGCCGCTCATGAGGTAGGACGTAATTTTGCCAAATTTAACGAACATTTTGCAGGATTAAAACCTGAAGTAAAGGAATTCTTAAAACTTAGATGCAAGAAAAGATTAATTACAGCAGACATCAAATTCATCAATCGTTGCCTCAAGAATAAAATAGTCCCAAATTTCGTTAAAAAGTATGTCAAATCAAACAACAGCGCTGCGGAGAGAAAAAAGTAATGGCAGTTGAGAAAACTAAACACTACCAAATCTTGAATGAATTAGATTTAAGAACCTATGAACTTCATTTGAAATGCACGGGAATTTTGGGGAGTATAATATGGCAAAATTTAGAAGACAAATTCTTTGATTTTTTGAATTTCCAAATAAAACAAAAATCAAATAAACTGAACAAAAAATTCAATCAGTTATGGCAGAGACAAAAGAAAACCAGGGAGTTGGAAAGGTTGACACAACATGAAAACAGGGAGTTGGAAATACAGACACAAGGTTATAACAGGGAGTTGGAAATGCAGACACAAGTAGAAAACAGGGAGTTGGAAATGCAGACACATGGAGAAAACAGGGAGTTAGAAATGAAAACAACAGGGAATCGGCAATGCAGACACAAAGGGAAAACAGGGAGTCGAAAAATTCAAAAGATATAGACACAAACAATGTTGTAAACTTGTCAAAACAGAACTTCACACACCAAGAATTAAAATTCCTCAACAAGGGCTTAAAGACTTGTGTTGATTATTCCACAAACATAGAAGATTACATAGCAGACATTGAAACTGCCATCTATCATTTAGATGAAGAAGACCAAGCAAAAGTATGGAGCAATTGCAATAAAATTTTAGAGGGTATCCAAGAAAACAGCAAACAACAGTACAAAAAGGTAGTAAGATCCCTCAGCTCCAAAGATGTTATTTTTCAAAAGCTGATAAAGGAAATCAAATAGTAATTCTTGATAGGGAAGACTATAGAATGCAAAAATTATTAGATGGTGAAGAATTCACAGAAATCAACGGAGACCAAACCAAAAAATGTACAGCATCTGTCAACTCAGTCATTATTAAAACAAGATTCATCCCTGATAAAGAGAAACAAAAATTAAAACCAAGCAACCCTACAACCCCCAAAATATACGGACTTCCTAAAATTCACAAACCCAGAAATAAAATGAGGCCTGTAATAAGTTACATTGGAGCACCTACCTACAATTTAGCAAAATGGTTATTGAATAAATTTCAGGGCCTCCCAAAATTTGATACTTTGAGTGTACAAAATTCTTTAGAACTTGTGGACAAAATCAAGAACTTACAATTGACGACAGAAGACAGATTAGTCTCATTCGATGTTTGTTCACTATTTCCAAGCATTCCAAAGGAAATATTGATGGAAGTACTAAAAAGTTGGTTATTGACCACAAATTTGGAAAAAGAAGTTATTGATGAATATATTGAATTAACTAAATTATGTATTAGTCAAAATTTCTTCAGTTTCAGAGGACATTATTATGAACAATTATCGGGTTTGGCAATGGGCAATCCTCTTTCCCCCTTTTTGGCCAATTTATTTATGAGTAATTTTGAGAAAAACATCAACAAAGCATTTCCTTGGATGTTCAGAGTCTGGTTTAGATATGTAGATGACATATTTGCTGTTGTAAAGGAAAAACATTTAAATGATTCAGTAAAACTCCTCAACATTCAAGAAGAAAAAATTAACTTCACCATGGAAATTCAAACAGAAAATTACTTACCTTTCTTGGACCTAAAAATCTACAACAGAAACAACAAAATAGAATTTGGAATCTATAGAAAATAAACCCACACAGACAACTACATTAAAGCTAACAGCTACAACCCCACTTCTCATAAGCAGGCAGTATTTAACAGTCTTGCACATAGATTGGTCAACATTCCCATGGGCAAAAATGAATATAAACTAGAGTACAATCACATAGTGAAAATTGCAGAAATGAATGGTTTCAAAAAAGATTTGATTGACAAAAAAGTAAGGAAATTAAAAAAACAGAAGAAGGTAAAAGAGACAACTACACTAATAAATGGAAAAGAAAACACAAATCACAAAAGATTCACCTATCACCCATGGGCAAACAACAGATTTCAGAAGATTTTCAACAATGTAAACATCAAATTGGCACCACAGAACAAATTCAGTTTGAAAAATCTTATAAAAACCAACCAGAAAGATAAGGTCCCTCATTACAAAAAAGCTGGAATTTACAAAATTAATTGCAAAGATTGTGGAAAATTTTATGTTGGCCAAACAAAAAGGAATTTAGACACAAGGAGAAAAGAACATTTTAGGAACATTATGAATAAACAAATTGAAAAATCCGCTTTGGCAATGCATTTCTGGGAAGTAGGCCATGAAATTGAAAATGAAATTGAGCTATTAAAACAAGTTGAAAAACCAATAGATCTTATGGTTTGGGAAAAAATATTCATCAAAACGAACCGAGAAAATCTTTTAAATTTTGACACTTCAGTTGGCATACATGGAACCTTGATTGACAAGTTCATTCATTCGCCGCCAGAGGGCCAGTCGGAATCAGCTGATGATGGCGGGAAGACCCGTTGAAATGATCATTCTGGGTAAATATACCTTTTTAGTGAAGTTTAGTGTGTATATTTCCGATCTCAATCTTGCTACAGACAGGTTATTAAGCTTGTCATTATTTAATTTTCTGCAGTCCCCATTTTCATCTCTCTTAGGTCCAAATATTTTCCTAAGCACCCTGTTTTCGAACACTCTCAGATTATGTTCTTCCCGAAGAGTAAGCAACCATGTCTCACATCCATATAATACAACCGGCAGGATAATAGTCTTATAAATTTTTATGTTTAGATTATACAGCTGTTATATGCTTACGTATTTTCAGTTTTGAATACATCTGAATACATTTTTTTTAATCCTAAATGTGCAGATGGTTGATTTCTGTGAGACATTGGTCACTCAATCATTATAGCTTGATAAAGGATATTCCTGAAATACTATCATAGCACAATTGAAGGGCTTAGTGGAATAAGGGGGTATCCCTCATTTTGGTCGAAAATGAGTTAGTTGCATATTTTGTAACCTGAGTCCATCTAGTGTTAGTTTATTGCACTCTCAGAGTGTTGGATAGCCCCCCTGAAAAGTTGGAGAGGATAATAAAAGTCCTTGGAACTGTTGTGAACATTTTCTGAGTGGAATATGGAGGCTATCCCGCTCCTCTTTGAAACCCTCATCCTGATTGGTAAGCTGTTTGCCGGATTGACCAATGGGGGAGCAGCTTTCATATCTCATGTTGTACAAACAACATGGCTGATGTTGAAAGTTGCAGACGACATGTGGTTGTATAAATAAAACAAAGCCACTGCTACCTAGCCGTTGCTTATGAGAAGGTTGAGAATATAGCAACGGCTGGCTGTTTGAAATAAATAAAAACTTCCCCTCCCTGCGAAGCCGCGGCTCAGGCTACTGGTAGCAAGTGCTTGAACACCTGCATCCCATACCGCCCGGCACATGGCAGCTGTGTAAACAAACATGCCACTTGACTGTCTGTGACCGATTTAAAATTTAAAGTTCAGTATATAATGTATAAAAGTATTGAATTCAAAGAAAGAAAAGCTACTTTGGGAGAAAGGAAAGAGACAAGAGAGTGTGAACATGTCCTCGTAGTTGTTACATCTCTAGGCCTAGTATTAAAAGGTCCTGGGTTCAAGCCCCAGTGTCAGAGGAATTTTTATCCTACAGTATTCTCTAGTATTCATGTTTTATTAGAAAACCTTGATTTTAGGGCACTAAAAATTAAGTTTAGGCTTGTAAATTAATGAATTAAGCATTTAACTAAAACAGTAGACAGATATAATTTTACTTAATTTTAATAAACAAAAGTTAACATTCTATACTAATAAGCACATTTCGATATTTTGCTTACTTGTACTGTCATAGAAACGTATTATAGTTTAACATTTTAAATGATACTTAACAGAGTAGGCAATTGTCCTAAAATCACAAGTATACTTAGTACCTATTAGGTAAATAATTAGGATATTTTATAATCTTAGCAGTTTTAATAGTTTGCTCTTGTGCAGACTGTACCACTGAAGAGTCTAAAAGCTGGTGCTCTACCCCGTTTCTTTCATTCCCTCCAAGTATTTATGTTTGTTTGAAGAGGGGGCATAGTCAAATTGATAGCAAGACAAACAAACCCGGATAAGCTTTTAAGGGTGTGAGATTTGTTCAGATCAGCTTATTTTGTCCCACATTAATTAGCTTTGTAAGAGGATGGAGTTTCCATTTTTATTTCAATATGTTTTGCTATTAGTAAAGAAGGTAGGTCTACATATATATGTAGTTCTTTTATTAATATTTAATTATTTTCCATAATTAATTCATAAAATACGTTCGTTTTGAATCTACTTGCTACATAATAGATTTGAAGTTATTTAGTTTACAGCATTACAATTTGAAATAGTGTTAAAAGAATTATTCACGTTTGAAATATTTTAGTTCATATTGATAACAGTAAAATATGAGAATGTGTTAGACTTATAATGATGTATTATTTCATGATTATTATTATTATAATAATAAAGAAAAGTAACAAAGTTAAGTTACACATGTTTTACAATTTTATTGTACAACCGGTTCTTTACATCTGTGCACATCATAATCCATATGTTCCTTATAAATTACTCATATTGGTTAAAAAATCACCCCCATGAACCCCGCCAATACGATTAAAAACTTCACTTGAGCAAGCTGAGTCCGCAAATGAGGTACCTCAGAAAAAAGCAAGCCGCTGCTACCAACAGAGAGCCGCGGCTTAGTTTTATTTATACCAAATCCTAAGCAGCGGCTGAGCTGTCAAGGTCGTTGAGCAACGGCTAGGCAGGTGGTTGAGGAAGCCGCGTTTTATTTATACCAAACCAAGCAGCTGCTATGAATTAGTGAGTTTTGAGCCGCGGCTTGGTCTTATTTATACCACCAATGGTCTTGGTCTCCAAATCGCTGGACCAGCTCCAAGTGGCATGCGACCGTCTAATCACATGGGCAGAACAAAATGACCTACATTTGAATGAAGACAAGACAGTAATGATGGTATTTAGGAAAGGAGGACGAGCCGCAGCCGAAGATGTCATAAAGATAAATGGTAAGAATATACGAAAGGTCAACAGCTTCAAGTATCTCGGTATTACCCTTCAAACAACAGGCACCAGGTTCACAAAACACATAAAAGAGAGAACATCCACAGCAACCATAGCTATGAACGACATAAAACAGATACGAAGACTGTCCTTACACACGTCACTGAAACTCTTCAGGGTGAAAATTGCACCAGTTATCAGCTATGCTCTAGACGCTATATGGGAACAATTGCAAACGAATGATCTCCTTGCCATAGAAAAAGTCAAGTCAACATACCTTAAAAAGGCTTTATGCCTCTCAAAGTTCACTCTTTCGCGACTTGTTTACGAACTTGCAAGTGAACCTTTCCTCCTAGAAGAGCTACGATACCAGTTCTCGCTGCCATCAACAAGTGCCTACAATGAGGCAATTACAATCCTAAGACAGAAAAAGGAACAAATATGGCCCGATTTCTACTCGACGGATGCCATGATGAAGACAGAGTGGAAGCAAGCAGACTACGAGCTCAGACACATCTACACACGCCTTTCAGTCCACGGATTCCATCACCTGATGTGTTCCACCACGAAACACCATGAACCAGACTCGCTTCAGTGTTTATGTCAACTGTGTGGCCGACCATGTGAACGCTATCATGTGTTAACATGCAAGAAGAGACAAAAATCCCTAACCCAGTTTTGTACTGAAGAATAACAATGCACATTGTGCGCTCTTCTATTTATTATATTGATGTTGAAAGTTGTGGTGTGGTTACAAATGAAGAAAATCAGGAAAGGAATGCAAATGAAAGCAAAAAGAGGAAGAGAAACTTGGAAAAATGGAAAGATAACAAGAGGAAGAAGGCACGGAATAGTGGAAAAGAATATTCCACACGCAAAGGCAACAATGTGCCTGCTAAACTATTTACCAATATCCAGTGTTGCAAAACTGAATGGTGTGGTTACAAACACATTCCAGAAGATGGGAAAAAAGAACTTTTTGAGGAGTTTTATAAATTAGGGGATCGGAATATTCAAAATGCTTACCTTTTTGGCCTTATAAAAACTATTCCTTGCAAGAGAAAATACTTGAAAGATAGAGTAATTGCTGAGGAAACGAGGAGACATAACAGCATTGAATATTACCTTAAATCTAAAAAAAGCATGGACATCAGAGTGTGTAAAATTGCCTTTTTGTCTGTACATCAGATCTCAAAGAAGCGACTGGAGTATTTAAGAGGTATGTAGGCTATATATGTATATCATTTTTAAAATACCTATATTTTGTTTACAAGTAGATATAAATTTAAATTTAGGTTAAAGTAATGTAAAGTATTTTAATACTACTTTACCTATACTGAAAGTTATTTTAATAAAAAATATATTACAAACCTCAATAAAACATGAAATTTTAGGTATAATATTACATGTAGGCCTTACTTAAAATAATATAGACCCCTTATATATTATAGTTAATAATAGAGTAACTTTAAATATTAATTTTGGTTATATTTTGTTTCAGCTGTTCCTGAAGCCACTTGCGATGAGACCTCATTTTTAAGCACTCCTAGTCTTGACAGACGAGGGAAACATCGTAATAGGCCTCATGCCTGCAAACAAGAAGATGTAGAACTTGCTAAGGAGCATATCCGATTGTTTCCTAGATACAAGTCGCATTACTCCCTTTCACAAAGTCCAAATAGGCAATACATTCTCAGTGTCAACACAGTTGAGGAAATGCATCGTTTATATGTTAGGTGGTGCGGTGAAAGAGAGCGTGTTCCCCTAAAGTTACATAAGTACAGATATATTTTCAACAACTACTTTAATATTGGTTTTAAACTTCCCCGTAGTGACACTTGTAAGGTATGCGATGAAGCTATGAATGTCCCGCTTGATGAAACGCCATTAAGTCACCGTCTACATCTAAAGAAAGCTGATATGGCATATAAAAGCCTTTTGGAAGCGGAGAAAATGACTCTTGATGAAACGTGTGACACATTGGTTATATCAATGGATTTAGAACAAGCACTACCAACGCCTATGATTTCAACAGAAGTTGTGTTTTATTTGAGGCAACTATGGACCTATAACTTTGGCATTCATATTTGCAATACGAATGATGCCTTTATGTGTATTTGGCCAGAGTCTATTGCAGGACGTGGAGCAGATGAAATAGGTAGTTGTTTGCTCCAGGTTATACCCAAAATAAGAGGTGACATGAAGAAACTTATCGTTTACAGTGATTCCTGTGTGGGGCAAAATAAGAACTTTGCCATCATGTGTTTGTGGATGTACATGATTGAAATGGGGTGGTTTGAGAACATAGAACACAGGTTCCTGGTTCCAGGCCACACGTATTTGCCATGTGATGCTGATTTTGGCATCATTGAAAAGCTAAAACGGCGTACCCAGTATGTATATACACCTCAGGAGTGGGCAAATCTCATAAGGAATGCAAGAAAAAATAAACCATTCACTGTACTGGAAATGAAGAAAGAAGATTTTGTTAGTCTGGCTCCATTAACAGGCAAACTAACAAAAAGAAACAAATCCCGTTCTGGCAGAAACGTGGACTTCCGAAAAGCATCGGTTCTAAGATTCGAGGGTGGGCATAAAGTGGACGTGCGTTTCACATACAGTGATTTAGGCACTTATTCTACAGTCAGCTTTCAGAAAGGGAAAGGAAAGTCACAGAAAATCGCTGGCACAGTTTTTGAATCAAAGTACCCCAATGGGAGGCCAATCAAGGCAGCTAAATTTCGTGACATAACTTCATTGTTGAAGTTCATACCCCCCGTGTACCATGACTTTTATTTAAATTTGAAGTCAGACAATATGTGTGAGGTGGGAGAGAACAATGAACATGATTCATTTGATATTGATGTTTGAAAGTTCTGTTTGTCACTTCTGTTGTAAATATTGTATGATATCTAGAAGATAAGTAAAAGTTTCTAATATTATATATTAAAATATTGTGTCCTACATTTGCAGAAAGTTAGTTCAAAACCTTCCTAATGCAATACCAAAAGTATTTCGTGATTGGTAAGTTTTGGCTTGAGTTATGGAAAATCTAATAAAACATTAAATATCTCAAAAACACAACTTTGAGGGATACCCCCTTATTCCACTAAGCCCTTCAATTGTGTAAGCATCGCAATATTGCCTGTGTAGAGGGCAATACCATTGCTCCAGATTAATATCATGTGATGAATCTTGTTCGCAACATCTGGTGGCAATATTCCGTATTAGATAATGCACATTAGTAATTCAATTGTCTACGGACGAACATTTCAATAGTAATATAAAGTAATATTCATTGTTAATGAACAATAGTACAACCAGTCTGTTACATAAGTTATATCACGAAATGATATCTGCCCAATAGTGTAATCTATACTTCAACATGAAATAATGATCCATGATAATTGTATAAGCTTACCATTTTTTGTTTGTTTGTTTGTACAGCTTTCGGTGAAATTCATAGGTGAGAAATAGGTGAATTTCATTATTTTTTTTCAGCGATGAAGTGATCTACATTCTTGCAATCTGACATACTCTTTATTGACTACTTGTACAATCTCGTACTATTTTCAAAATTAATCAAACTGTTACAGTTATGGGTATTTATCATCTCAAAATGGCAGCCACGTTTTATGCACTTGGAATGCCGTTTCCTTGATAACTTCCACAAATATCAATATTTCAGAGTGATTATTAAGTGCCAGTATGGTACTTTATGAGATTGTGTGGGGGACGAAAAAATGTTTATTGTTGCAATAAATATTTACATGAACTTTTCTTTTATTTGTGTAAAAGGCTCTAGGGAAACTTACTTTGTGGACGGCCCTCGTATATATTAAATGTCATTGTATAAAAAAAGGTGGAAACCTAGTCACAAAATTGAGGGGTCTATTAGCAAACCCGGCAATCTCCATTTAGAAAATAGATAAAGGTGTTAACTTCTAATGAAAATTTAAGGTATCTACCTAGGTATGTATACGTTTGAAATTAATTTTTTTTACCAATGTGCAAAAAAAATTAATTATCTTAGAATAAAAGATTGAAGTCTCTATTTTCAGAAAATATTAAATTTGTTTGGGTTAATAGGTCTTAAATGTGTTTAAATCACCGTTTAAAGGGTCAGCGCAAGCCTTCTTGGCCTGAAAACTGCATGGCATTGTTCTGCATATTCTGTCTGATCTTTTTTAAATTTCCTTTCCATTCTGGCTGTAATATTTTTCATAGATGCTGAGGATGTAGTAGCCTTCCTCTAATAGAGTGCAGTCCAATATCTCTGCTTTAGTGGATTTGATAACCGAGGATATGTTGCCTCGCGTCTGGGAAGAAATGGAGACATCTGCCGTATGACCCATGGTGCTCATAACCAACATTTGTAATGTCCATGCAAATTTAAGAAGTTCATCTATCATTTCATACCACTTTTGTTTCTGTATGTCATTTCACTAAAAAATAAATTAGCTTTAGTTTTGTACTATATCA
Organism: Ectobius pallidus; assembly: GCA_964059195.1. NCBI lineage: Eukaryota > Metazoa > Arthropoda > Insecta > Blattodea > Ectobiidae > Ectobius > Ectobius pallidus. The sequence continues at coordinate 119,691,892 of CAXKWD010000003.1, forward strand.
TCTTATAATAAGCTTCCAAATTACATAAAGCACTGTAATGGAAATCTTTATAAGAAGAGATTAAAAGAATATCTGATAAATAAGGCCCTGTATAGTATAAATGAATATTTGTGCTAATTGTTTTGAGTATATTCTGAGTCACTATGTGTTGCCTATTGGTTTTCTTATGTACAAAGACTGATATTTTAACATATTTCATGGAACTGGATACTTCATTCTTGATTATATACTTTATTTGTAAGACAATACTGACGAATCCACATGTACTGTTGTATATTTATAGAGAATAAAGAATATGAATATGAATATATGAGTATGAATATGAATACTGAAGAGGGCTGCTTATCATGGTCATGGCTCATGATTGCAAATTTGAAAAACATTTAGCAGCAAAATTGCAAACAAGTTACTTAAAATAATATATTATTGAAAGAAGAAACCTATAAAAAAGGAAAGTACCGGTATTGTAAACAAACACCCTGAAGTAGGGTAACTAACCTTAAGTTCAAGTAGAAAGATTGGTTGCAGTGTGTCCAAAATTCAAGGATGGAAACACCAACCATACTTACTAATCAGTATTAACCACAAAAAATCTTATGTGAAACTCACATAACTTCCTCTGCCAAAATAAAGTTTTCCTCTTGGTATAATATGTTATGTATGACATTCTCTTCATGTAAATTGGTCATAAAAATGAAGAGAATGTCATTACCACATTATATCGCATCCCCGAAGAATATATAACCAAAATAAAATCTGATTAATTCATTCACGTAACTTTCTTTACTCTAAGCATGGCCAACAATAATTTTTTTTTACTTCACATTCTGATACAGAACAAGACGCTGTGAAAGAGCAAATATTCAGTTGTTTCAAACCTGATGCAAAGCGTTATTGTTCACCAGGCAAGACAGAAATTCTATATACAATGGGTAGCTTATAATTACTCTTCAGAGAACTTTAAAAAAAAAAAAACTGTTTTGAATAAAAGTTTTAAGTTTTAGCTCTTGGTATAAGCACTCCATGTACAAAATTGAAAGAAAATTCTTAGAGTCGTTTTGAGAAAAAAAAAAAAAAAAAAAAAAAAAAAAAATTCTTTGTGTAAAGTCCCCTTCAAAATAAGAGAAAGTTGTCGCCAATCTTCCTGTCACATCCTCAGAAGGTACCTAACCCAAACACAAAATTTTGTTTTCTTATGATTTCCCGTTCTGGAGCTAGGCTGTTCACCGACACACACACAGACACAAAAGTATTTTTCGATTAAGAGGACCTCAAAAACATGTATTTATGTTAAAAACTAAACTTTGAATTTGGGTGTCAAAAACAATACTTCCTGTACCTATTGTACAGTAGTATTAATGAGACGTGGCAGTCCAAGCAAGGATGCTCAGTAGATGCAGACGAGTCCAATAAACATTCGTACTGCATGGTGGGGTGTATGGGTTACTTGTGTCGTTGCTTTCAGTGCGGTAACATTGTATAATGCAGTGAAGAAACAAGAGACCTTGTTACAATCGCTTCTCTCTCTCTCGGAAGTGCAGTACAACATTCTTACCCCTCCCCATGATTCCCCCTACACGCGTCTCCTCTCTCACGCGCATCTGACTGCCGCCTCTCTTTAATACCACTGTACAGACAGAGGATGAAAAAATATAGTTTGGTAAGAACAACGAAATTACCATATTTTTTAACCATAAGACACTTTTTTTCTTGAAAACAGAGCCTTAAAAGTTGGGTGCATCTAATGGACCAAAGTAAACTAAAAAAAAAATATATATGGTAAATATTGCTGGTAATACAGTAATCATAAACAATAGATGATAAGATAGTTACAAATTGTGGCACAGACTGCACATCAGTGCACTTGTCACAATTCTTGTTAAATGAGGGTAGTGGGAGCCAGGTACACATGGCAAAAAGAAAGGAATGTTGGGTTCTTTCACACAAAAGGAGTTTTCTCCATGTGGTGGTATATTTGAAACAGAGATGTTCTGTTACATTTACCGTATGCTGTATTGTGGGTGAGAGGGTGTAAATTGTAAAAGTATTTTCGATCTTTCATGAGAAAGTAATGAAAGTGATTTGCGCTGATTCCATTCTAAAAAGTTAATGATTTGTGTATATAATGTAGTATATGTAGTAGTACGTTTTCATTTTGAATCAATTTTTTTTTTCACTCTTAATTTCCATCCTAAAAATCAAGGCACGTCTTATTTTATAGCAGAGTTTTTCATTGCATACCAAGATGGCTTTAAATGATTAAACCATTAAGTCGATGTTTCTGTATATTAATTGATCTGGCCAAGTTGGTCTTGGTTTCCCCTTTCCAAAACAAAAGCAATGTTGCAATATTCTCTTATTGTTATTACTGACCTCAGTTCTTCCCTCGCACACATGTTATTGTTTACTGTAACTAGATCTTGCAACCCTGCATGTCACTCCATGCAGAGAGCAGAGCAGAGCATTCTTAGATTTTTATTAGCTGAGGTAACTAGCTGATTGGTGCAGTAAAAATTAATACCATAAGTTGAGCTGTCATCAAACTTTTCCTCGTAACAAAAGGAAGCCACCTGGGTATGCAAAGAAAAACTGGACTATACAGAGCCCGAAAAATACAGTAATGAGCAATACAACAAAGAATGTCAGTAGTTTAATGGCTTCCTTCTTACCTTTTATTAGCAGGCATATTTATCACATCCATCTATCAGTAATTTCTCTCTCGCTATTAAGAATTCCCGCTACTATCGCAGCTCTTTTCTTTTATCTGAAAATTTATTTTTAGCATTTTTTTTTCTCAAATTGTTGCCGCCCCTAAGAATCCATCCCCCAGGCCACGGCCTATAGAGCCCATGCTTAAGTATGAGGGTGAGAATTATACTATTGTGTTATTAGCTAGCACATAGACATAAGTTAGTGAAAGTGATACCGGTAAAGCATTTAATTAGTCTGATCCAAATCTGCTATTCAAATCCTACTTTCAAATTTGCTTGAATATGCTGTTTCCTTATTGGTTATTGTGACAGAATTTTGTTAAGGAATAACTTCACACTGAAAAATAAATAGTTTATTAAGCCAAATATTGTGAAATCATTTTGACATATACTTCATTTAATTTTATAATTCTGTAAGAGCACTTCTGCCAAAATTATCTTGTTTCTTTAGAAGTTGACAATACTGAGTAATTCAAATTGTGCCTGTTTTATTCTTCTGCTGCCATCTGTTTGGAAGTTCAGGTAAACTTGTTGAATCAATTATAATTGGAATTAGGATATGCAGAAAATAAGTTTTTTTACTCAGATTAAAATCGATCAGCGTCAGCAGAACTACAGATCTGTATTATCTAGACAATCGCCCGGCTCTGCGATCTGATCCAGGGACCTCCAGAATACGAGTCCAAGATGTTACCATTTGGCCAACTCAGTCAGTTTGACGGTCTAGTTTGATAAGCATATGTGAAGGAATAGTGTTATTTTCAAATGTAAATGTATTGCAACTTGAATTTCTTAAAATATGTCAACATTTCACAAAATTCATTGGCAAATAACTCCGCTAATTATTTCACAGTAATGTACCTTCTGTATATAACAGTATTGGTGTAGCACTCAACTTCAACTAGATGAACAAAGTAAAGAAACATCTGACTGCATTGCAGACAAAGCCTTCAAACTCTGGCACCGGTCAACTGATTTGGTCCAAAATAAATAGGCTTCTTGGCATGGACGTTTTAAATGCATATACCAAGTTTCATAAAAATCTGATAAAGCATATTTGAGTTATCGTGCCTTTTGTTAAATAATACCAAGAAAAGACACTAAATTTTCACTATTCCGGTACCAGCCAACCGATTTGGTCCGATATCAAGAAACGTCTTCCCATGAACATTATAAGTCCATGCGTATACTAAGTTTCATGAAAATCCGATAAAGCGTATTTGAGTTATGGCGCCTTTAAAATAGACACAAAATTGGGTTTTATTCCGGTACCGGTCAATCGATTTGGTTCAATATCAATAGGCTTCTTCCCATGGACATTATAAATGTGTATACCAAGTTTCATTAAAATCCAATGAAGCTTATTTGAGTTATCATGCATATAGACACACGGATGGATGGACGAACAGACGGACAGACATTTTCCCGTCCCCCACACAATCTCATAAAGTACCATACTGGCACTTAATAAATTATATAAACTTGCCAGCAACCGAAGATGCCAGGAAATCCTGGAAAAAGTGCTCTGGGAGTAAGTGGACTGTGGATAAAAGGGTTTTCATAACTTAATTGCAGCTTCACAGTATAAATTCCCAGAGAAGGTCGAATTAGTAAAAACAAACACACGTGTAATTTCTGGTTCAGGTTGAATTTTGAAAATTATGTAGACCTAATAAAATTCAATTTTAGATTTTCATTTTGTATAATGTTTTTATGTATATAAAAGTTGTCCAAGTATGTTGTATGGGACTTTTATTTTCATTTGTATTTCAGAAATGTGGTATCAAGTATTCCTGTGGGCCCTGTTTTCTTCTATCTTTGTCCATGTAATAGCTGCTGCCATAGCTTTTGCAACACTGAGGAAACATAAGTTTGGAAAGTAAGTTTTGTGATACGCTATATTCATTCATTTAACAGAAACATTGAAATCACTAGATTTACTGTACAGTTCTTAAAGGATTGAATAATCACCATCATCATTTATCTTATGATGTGCTTGCAAGAGTCGCAAGGATGCAATGTTATCTGATAAAACATCACCTAGTTACTGGACATGTTGAAGTATCAATATGCAGTGATTAATGCTTCATATATCTGTGTTGCTGCTAGAGAACAGGATAAAACATATTTTATACAACATAACTTATTTGTAAGTTGAAACAATTTAAATGTGCATTGATAAAAGAACACAATTTCGATTCAATGCAAACCTGTTCATGTGATTTTGTTCTGTTCTGATTTTAGCTATCTTAATTGTGTTAACACCGTTGGTAGCTTTGGTTAGTTTCTTTTAGTTTACCATGATCTGACAGCTCACACAATGTTGATTTAATTTTAAACAACGGAAGTATGAAAGCAGTTGGCTTTCATGAAAGCAGTATGAAAGAAGTATGAAAGCAGTGCACTTTAAGCTCCACCCACTCGATATTCACATTTTGTTTCTCAGCGAAGCATGGTGACAAACTATCCTTGTATATTGTCACAGACACTCCCGACCATACCAAATATTAAAAATGTGAGAGTGCCCCTTGTAACAAATATTAAAACTGCGAGAGTGGCCCTTGTACCTAATATTAAAAATTCGAGTGTCCTTTGTACCAAATATTAAAAATTCGAGAGTACCCACAGGTTTGCCTTGTGCCCAACGGTTTGTCAGCCTGTTTATCCTCGAAGAATTCGCTAGATCGTGGTATAAAAGAAAGTGCTTCGCTGGGGGTGGGTCAGGGTGGGATATGTCTCATGCGACGATGCACCTTATATTTGGTTTTTCCCAAGCAGTTATTATTTATATAATCTGATACATTTTATCTATGGTATGGTCTTAATAAATCCCACCCAGGATTACAAGTTTTGTCAGATAAAATCATAAATTCTTGTGGGATTACTTCTTCTTCTTCTTGTATGGCACTACAGCCCAATGCGGGCCTTCGCCTCCTTCAATGTCATCATCCACACTCCTCTATCCTTTATCAGTTGAGTCCATCTCTTTATTCCATATTTCCTGATGTCGTCCTGAACCGAGTCCCACCATCTGTTCCTAGGTCTTCCCCTCGTCCTTCTTCCTTCTGGTTGTGTATAGCAAACTTGATGCACTTTTCTGTCATTCGTCATCCTACCAACGTGTCCCACCCATCTAAGCCTGTTTAATCTAATAAAGGATATGATGTCTGTGTCACCATACATTGCCATCAACTCGGTGTTATATCTTCTCCGCCAGTTAGCTCCATCATAAATCGCTCCCAGTAACCTTCTTAATATCTTTCTTTCAAAAACTGCAAGCCTATTGCAGATTTCGACATTTAGTGCCCATGTTTCTGAACCATACAGGACGACTGGTCTAATTAATGTTTTATATATTTCGATTTTAGTTGTTCTATAGACATTCTGACTTTTCAGTATTGGGAGAAGTGCATAATAGGCTCTATTTGCAGCTTTAATTCTATTACCTATTTCATTCTTTAGTTCATTGTTACTGGTTAATACAGAACCCAGATACACAAACTCATTCACTATCTCAAAGGAGAAAGAGCCAAATGGTTCCGACTGCTTAACCCTCCCTTGAGGCATTTTGGAAGCTGTCATGAACTTAGTTTTTATTTCGTTCACCTCTAGGCCGAATTTCCTGGTTTGACGTTCCAAGGCTTCAAAGGTCTCCTTAACATCTTGCACTCTCCTGCCAGAGATTACCACATCATCCGCATAGGCCAGTATCTGACTACATTTATTAAATATTGTTCCTTTCTGCTGGACATTTGCTTTCCTAACAGAGATATCCAGCACTGTATTAAACAGCAAGGGAGCGAGAGCATCTCCCTGTCTTAGTCCTTTTCCAAGTTTAAATTCATTAGATATGCTCTTACCCCTTTTGACTACAGAAAGCACATCCTTATTAAGGATGTGACAGAGTCTAACTAGTTTCTTGGGGTATCCAAGCATGCACATTTCATTCCACAACTCATCCTTCCATACACTATCATAGGCAGATTTATAGTCAATGAAAAGTTGGTGTGTAGTGATGTTCTCCTCCCAACATTTTTCCAACACTTGTCTCATGATAAATATCAAATCAGTCGTTGATCATCCTCTTCGAAATCCTCCTTGGTATTCCCCAATTATCTCTTCATAATATGGTACCATTCTATAATATACTATGTTGGACAAAATCTTGTATGCTGTGTTCAATAATGTTATAGCTCTATAGTTTTTACAGGCCATAACATCTCCTTTCTTATGTATTGGGTTGATAATTCCATACTCCCATTCATGTGGGATCTTTTCTTCTTCCCATATTCTGATGATCAGTTTATGTATTCACTCCTTAATTGACTTTCCCCCATATTTTATAAATTCAGCTGGTATTTGGTCGTATCCTGGTGCCTTACCATTTTTCAACTTTTCAATAGCCATTTCGGTTTCTACAAACATTGGTGGATCTATTTGCATCTCCACACTATGCAAATTTCCTCCCACATTGGGATCTCCGCCATCAGTATTGTTTTTAAAATGTTCCATGTAAAATTCCACCCATCTATCAAGCGCCTGCGCTTTATTTCCTATGATGTTTCCGTCCTTATCTTTGATAAAATCAGTGTGTGGTGTAAAACCTTTCTGGATGCCATTAACCTCCTTATAAAAGTTCTTGGCTTCTTTATTGTTGTAGGAGCTTTGAATGTTTCCCATTTTTATTTTGAAGAACTCTCTTTTCTTCCTCCTGATCAGTTTGTGGGCTTCCCTCCTACATTTCTCATATTTCCGTCTATTTTGCCTGGTGTCTCTACTGATCATTTTAGTGTAGCAGATATTCTTATTTTCCAGAGCACTCTGGCACTCGTCATCAAACCACTCCTTCCTCTGAGATTTTCCTTTCCTCCCGACAGTTTCTTCTGCCGCCTTGTTAATACACAATTTGATATCTTCCCATGTTTCATCTATGTTTATCTTTCTGCTCTGCTCTAATATTTCTGCATCTGGTTCAAATTTAGATTCCAAGTTCTCTCTTTTTTTCTTGGTAAAGAGTTCTTTAGTCTCCTTCACCAAAAATCTATCCATTTTCCAACTATCCAATTCCTTATTCCTGTAATTTATTCTACTTCTAATTCTGACCTTCATTCTTACACACACCATAAAGTGATTTGAGCCTACATTTGCTCCACGCATACTCCTCGTATCACATATGCTGGAGCAATGTCTACTATCCACCCGCACATGATCTGTCTGGTTGAATGTTTTCCCATCAGGGGATCGCCATGTCATTTTATGAATTCTCTTGTGGGGGTACCATGTTCCTGTAACAACCAAGTTCCGTCCCTGGGCAAAGTCAACCATTCTACTCCCGTTATCATTGGTTCTCTCATGCAGTGAATGTCTTCCACATGTTGGGTATAATGGCAATTCTTTGCCCACCTGGGCATTGAAGTCCCCCAAAACAATTATCATGTCATAGCTAGGTATCGAATCACATACACTATCCAATTTAGTATAAAATTCCTCCTTCACTGCATCTGTTTTATCTTCTGTAGGGGCATGCACTGAAATCATGGTTAAGTTATAAAATTTTAGCTTAACTCTGATTTTACAGATCCTTTCATTAATGGGTTCGAATTGTGTAACATTTTCCATCATTCGTTTATGTACATAAAATCCTGTTCCAAATTCATGTCTATCATCCTTGTTCCCACTATAAAATATACTAAAATCCTTCTTAGTTTGAAACCGTTTCTTGTTTCACTTTATTTTTGGTATTTGCATACCTGTGACTTCTTGATGTTTTCTTGTGGGTGTTACTCCAGGCTTCTCTAGTCAGCGTTGCAGAGACTCGGGAATCAGAGGGATGAACTGTTCTAATATGATTAATGATTTTCACTGATCAGAGATAATGGAGTTTTATTGTTAAGAATGAATTAATTTCATTTGTTACACACGCTATTATAAAAGAAAAATATACGTCTGTAATATATTTTCACCATTGTATTTGTGTTAGTTTATGATAATAATATAAGATCTACACATCGAGCACTGAACACCAACTTCTGATAATATCGAGTGCTGTGTCACAACTCTCTACAAAAATCAAATTTAGGATAATCCTGAAAAGTACATAAGCCTCCTCCCCACGGCACAATATCCAATAGGAATAATATTCTATTATATCTGGATTCTGATTGGTTGCTTTAATTATTCTGCAATCTTATGCTTAGGTAATACTCCATTAAAAGGTTTCTATTTTATGGTATAGTACTTATCAATTAATATGTTCTGTATATATTATTCTTTACTCTAGAGTAGCTATGATTTCAAAGATTGTATTCATATAGTTTATTTCTCTCAATTCGATGGGCTAGCCTTTTAAGTGGTGAACTTCCATAGCTTCCTTAAGTGGTTCCACTTGAGAGTTAATTTACTCCTCAGTTGGATACGAAACAAAATATAGTTAATTTTAACACATCTACCTACTTAATCTAATTACTTATTATAATCTGTGATTTCCTAAAGTCCACTGCTAATAACTCTCCCATATGCCAAACTTCCATATTGAAATTTCTTGAATGAATTTAAGACAATTTCACACATGTAAGTTTATGTCCTCAATGTAAGCTTAGTACTCAAGTCTACTCATTTTGTTTTGAGAATTTCTAATGTTATAGTTACATTCCTTCTAAAGAACATTTCTTATCTGAAAATTATTTTCTCTACAAGCAGTTATCATAATGTTACCCATACTTCCATCCACTCATTATTTCATGCAAACATTCATATCCTATCAACATTTAAAGTACCATATTGTCTTTATCTTTATCTTTCTTGTCCTGAGTTCATCTCTCACTGTCATTCATTTATTTTTACACATTTTATTAGTATTCTTTTTCACTTCAGTCTACACCACAGTGCTTATAGATTTCATTGCGTTATGCTATTCACATACAATCATCTTTTCATCCCATACTTATTCTTTACCATTTTCTTACAGAGTTTTATCACAGTATAAGTATTAATACAGTAAAGAAACTGTGTGTTAAAAGTCCTATGACAACATGTTGACTGGACGACACTAGCGCTCCATGGGGAGATTGAGTAAAGCTACATTCTCATCATATGAAATGGCTTGGGAAAATACACAAACACATCGCAAAATATGTTATGTTAAAAGAGAAAAATACAGAATATTTTGATTTAATGCAAATCTAATTTTAAATTTAAGAAATAATAAAACAGATAATGTATTATATTCTAGTTAAGAAGAGGTAAACAATACCTAAATAGGCTACTGTTAAGGACTGTACCTAAGCCTAGTATTTTTTCTTTAAAATCATTGCCCTTAATATAATTTATAATTCAAATTATGATAATAAATAGCCTACATATTAATTGCGTAAATTATATTATAGGTCTGTCACGTTGTTCATCATGCACGTCATTGTTGACAGTGTATTTTGATTCTTTGCCTTATATGGCAATATACGACTTCAATTTATTGTAGGTCTATGTAGCGTCAATTACTGCAGGATGGACTTCATTAAACAAAACAAAAAATTCAGGAGCATTTGGAATTGAAGACACCGTCGGTACAGCAGTTTTAATTAACGAGTTTTTATAGGTATTCATAAACTGTCTGTTTTCGGCGTGTGTCAAGCATAGACGGTAATTTTCACTCAAATATTTTACATATTTTGTTACTAGGTTTTCTTGTCAACCATTAATGACCTATTTTATACACCAGAAATCATTACAACAGAATAAAATATAAAAATATTACATTAAAGTAACTTGAAACATAACCACACCAGAATCACGAGTAAGCCAGTAGACCTACAATAAATATTACTTATTTTCGTTCTTACCTTTCTGGATGTTTCAAGAAAGTGAAGAAATGCAATTCAGGATTTTGTCTTTTATTATTACTGAAATTTACAACAGAATAATAAGGTCCTTTCGAATATAGCGTGTTCTGATAAATACAACACTCCTATTAATTTACATACTTCCCGGAGTAGTTTCTGTAGTCTTACATAATGGCCGCTACGATCGCTAGTAAATGCGCGCGCATGCTCGGCTGGCAGAAAAACGGGCTGAGTTTCTGTACTGTATTAATACTTATACTGTGGTTTTATATTTACCTTTCCAATTATCTCACCTAGTGTTCATCTCAGCATAAGAGTAGTACATTTTTTTATTGTACCTTTACAAAATTTTACTGGTATCATTACTGCTTTAATCCCTTCACGGTTAAATATGTATCCCACGAATTTTACCTCGGGTTTTAACAGTGAAATTTTATCTGGGTTCACTTTCATGCCACATTCCTTAAATTTATTTAGCACTCTGTCAAGCTGTTTAAGGTGTTCATCAAATGTTTTTGTTTGTAAGAGAAGGTCATCAACATATGCTGTTACACAATCGTTCGTACTGTCAGGAAACATTATATGTAACGCTCGGAGAAGCGCGCTTTTCGACGTCTTTATACCAAATGGGGTTCTTCGGAATTGGTACGTAACTCCATTGAAATTGAAACCTGTGTACATTCTATCCTCTTCTCTTAGGCCTATTTGCCAAAAACTGGACGTTAAATCAATCCCAGTGAAGTACTCACCCTCACCCATCTTCGATAATAACTGGTTTATTGGTTGTGTTCTAAAATTATCAGGAGCCATATATTTATTTGGGAACCTAGCATCGAGTGCCATTCTCAATTCATTAGGCTTCTTAACCACCGAACAAACAGGGTTTATGAATTTTGAATTTGACACTTCTATTATGTCATCTTCGCTCATTTGTTTAATTGTTTGTTCTGCAAGATCACGTATGGCTAATGGTAAAATTCTCGATTTATATTTAAATTCCGGCATAGGCTGCATGTCAAATGAGTGCTGGTACACTGTACAAAGCCCTGGCCTTCGAGAAAATGATTCCTTGTTCCTCATTAATACTGCTAATAATTCTACTTTTTGGTCATGGCTTATGGCTTCGATTTCTTGAACTTTCTTTCGTAAAATTTTGATAATTTCTTGAGCTTCTAAGTTTCTATTCTCATTACTTCTTTCATCGAATTCATAGTAGCCGATTCCATTCGGATTCTCCCTTAATGACATATTATTATCTGGGTATTCATTATCTTCCCCATATAAACTATATTTCTCCTCAACTATATTCTCCTCTTCCACTACGCTCCATGAACCATTGGGCAAATTACTGCTGTCCTCAATGTTCAAATAATTCGGGTCATCCCCCGGTAAAATATGTGCCTCATTTAGGTCACTTAATCTTATTTCTTCCTCCAAGATACTTCTCTCAACATCACTAAGTTTGTCATTTTATTAAGGGTCTGTTCCTTATGGAATGGTATATGAATTACATAATTATTATTAAACAATTCTAATTTATTATCCATAAAATTGATTTTCGATCCATGTTTGTATAGAAAGTTTCATCCAAGAATCACGTCATGAGCAAGCCCATTCACCGTTAGCATAAATAACTCACATTTATAATTATCGATTTCAGCATTAACCATACACTGATATCCAATTCTGAATTGTTTTGAGGTTACAGCTGTCTTGCAAAATAAACCTGTTGTGTTTAGTATTTGAATATTAATTTTGTTCTTTATCATTTTATCTAAGAATTTTTGAGGACATACTGAGTGCGTGCACCCAGAATCCACAATGGCACAAACATTAATCTTTTCTCCTATTCTCACAGTTATAACGGGTGTTTTTATATCATTCTGATTTTCATTTTCAATGGGTTTTTGAACATTAATGGATTGTATGCTATTTTCATTATTATGCTGGCCTACATTCTCCGGCAAACTATTATTCACGAATCCTTCAGTACATTGTTGTGTAAGACATGTAACAGCAAACGGATTCTCTTTACTGTTAGAAATTAGTTTAAATCTTGTTCTTGTCGCGAGGCTTCACAAGCATAATTTCTGTTATGAAATTCCCTCGCTTCGGGGTTCAAATCCTGGTGGTCCTGGTTCTCAGAATTTTTCACTATAGAATGATCCCTCCTGTTTTGATCATTCACCCTTCTACTGGAATTCCTACTGAACTGGCCCTGTGTATTACACCTGCGGTTATTTTGATCATCTCTCTGGATTGTTAACGAATTCACTTGAGTATTTCTGTTACTTTGATTCTGCGGGTTTCGTGACATATATTCTGTGTTATTCCTGTTATTATACCTCCCATTTTGATTGGTGTTATAATTCGTGTTATGTCCTGACCTGCTGTGGTTGTTATTATTCCTATACCCCTGTGCATGATTTTGGTTATGTCTAGGTTGGATTTCTCTTTCATTATTCCTATTGTTCCCTCCATTTTCCGTATTACTTTCAGGTGTCGAGTACATTTCTAGGTTAGAGAGTAGTTCAATTGTGTCACTTACAGTAGTTAATTTAGCAACTAACAATGCACTTCGAACTCCAGGTGAAAAGTGTTTTGTTATCAGCGCAAGAATTTCTGAATCCGGGATTATGGGTTGTAATAGCCTGGCTGTTTTTACCATTCTTATTAGATAATCCGACATTGATAAGCCACTTCCCGGTTTGTATTGACCTGTATAAAGCTGCATTCGGGTTTTTAATTGCTGTCCTGCTGACCAATATCTATCAATGAATAGCGTACAAAATTTTTCATAACTGCATTCGTTATCAATCGTCACTTGAAACCATTGTTTCGCGTTGTTTCTTGGGCATCTGCCAGCAATTATAACTTGATATTGCGGAGGAATATTTTTGATGGCAAAGTATTCCGTTAATTCTTTTATAAAGTTCTGTGGACCTTCGTAAGAGTTTTCATTGTATATGGGTAAAATCACTTCACTCCCGATCATACCAGTAATATTTTGTAAATTTGTACTTACTACGATACTGTTGTTTTCCACTGGCGACTCCATTGTATTAGGAAGTATGTTGCTGCGTGAACTAATTTGTTCACTATTTATTGAACTATTATATTCATTAGGCACAACGTTAACTGTGTTATTAGATAAGTCAACCAAATTATCTGACAATGCACCATTAGGTTCAGTAGCAACATAGTTCCCTCCACAACCTGAAACCTTATTTTGTATTTCTTCTACCTTTTTAGAGATGCACAATAATTCTTTATTAACATGTCCTATTTTTGTATCAACTTCTTTTAAAGTCTTCATACCTTGTTCTTTGTTATTTTGAATAATTTCTTTAGAACTTTCTTTTATTGCTTTTGTTTTTGTTTCTAAAATCTGCATATTGCTATGTACCTGGCTCAAAACTATTTTAGTTTCATTCCTAATTTCAGTAATTTCTTTGTTTAAATGTTTGGTTACTTGTTCTTGTGCTTTTACAATTTGCTTTTCAATGCAATGCACCTGAACATCAATGTTTTTGTTTATGTCTGCTCTCCTTAAACTACATTCTTTTTCATTTTCATTGATCTTTATAAAGAATTTATTTTCAGTTTGATTTAGTTTATTATCAAATTCCTGCGTGATTTCTTGTCTGATTGTTTTAATTTCTCTACTAAGGTTTTCTATTTTATTACAAGTTTCCTCAGCTATTTTGTTATTTTCCTCCCTGCTCTTATTTATTTCACTTTTTGTTTCTTCTCTACTTTTAATTATTTCATTATTTGTATTCTTTATTTCATTTATCAAAGTAGCTAACATCATATCAATCTGATTAGACTGTTTACTATGAACTACTTGTGTAGGCTCCATGACTGTATTTGCCTTCTCACTTACATGCACTTTTACAGTGGGATTATTTTCCTTACTTCTATCCTCAATAGTAGTACTTTCCATTATGCTATCCTCATTACAATTATTCTCTGGTTCATTTATGTTACTCTCCCTATCATTAAGAATTTCTATGGGTTGTGAAAAGAATTGTTGTACATGTTCTTCGCTATCCATTGTGGTAAGCTTTTTCCCACTTCTTAAAAACATATGTTAATTTGTCAATAATTTAGTTTTATTATTTATATTACTATTTACGCACTTTTAATTTTATAGTTTCTCTGTAATTAATTTTCTTTGACATTAACTAGTTTTAATTTTAACCTATTGTTCATAAATTAATGTCCTTTTAATTAATTCTTAATCACACTTGACTTAGCTTGTACTGGAGTGATCCAACGATGTCTTGACTGTCCAACGTTCTTTCCCTCGATGGCAAGATGATCACGGCGATGTCCAGTTCCATCAGTGGTTTCCCGTTGCCTTCGGTGGTTCCATCCATCCCAGCTTTCCTCTGCGTTGTTCCATATTGTCTCTCGTGCCAGTCCTCAATCCCATCAGTCGTCTCTGCCAGTCCTCAAAAGTCTGTAGTTCGTAGTCCATGTGGGTATATTTTCTAATTTATCAGTGTCTCCCTTCAATGTCAAATATTTAAAGATTTTCTCGAGCCACCACTTGGGACGCCAAATATGAAACCGTTTCTTGTTTCACTTTACTTTTGGTATTTACATACCTGTGACTTCTTGATGTTTTCTTGTGGGTGTTGCTCCAGGCTTCTCTAGTCGGTGTTGCAGAGACTCGGGAATCAGAGGGATGAACTGTTCTAATATGATTAATGATTTTCACTGATCAGAGATAATGGAGTTTTATTGTTAAGAATGGATCATTTCATTTGTTACACACGCTATTATAAAAGAAAAATATACGTCTATAATATATTTTCACCATTGTATTTGTGTTAGTTTATGATAATAATATAAGATCTACACATCGAGCACTGAACACCAACTTCTGATAATATCGAGTGCTGTGTCACAACTCTCTACAAAAATCAAATTTAGGATAAATCCTGAAAAGTACATAAGCCTCCTCCCCACGGCACAATATCCAATAGGAATAATATTCTATTATATCTGGATTCTGATTGGTTGCTTTAATTATTCTGCAATCTTATGCTTAGGTAATACTCCATTAAAAGATTTCTATTTTATGGTATAGTACTTATCAATTAATATGTTCTGTATATATTATTCTTTACTCTAGAGTAGCTATGATTTCAAAGATTGTATTCATATAGTTTATTTCTCTCAATTCGATGGGCTAGCCTTTTAAGTGGTGAACTTCCATAGCTTCCTTAAGTGGTTCCACTTGAGAGTTAATGTACATACACCAGGACTCTTTTACTCCTCAGTTGGATACGAAACAAAATATAGTTAATTTTAACACATCTACCTACTTAATCTAATTACTTATTATATATAATCTGTGATTTCCTAAAGTCCACTGCTAATAACTCTCTCAAGTTAAAACACCGTCCCCCTTCCATCTAATTTCTTGCAGAGCACATATATCTATGTTATATTGTTTTAATTCTTCTGCAAGTTCATTCATTGCTCCAGCTCTATTCATAGATCGGGCGTTCCAGGTCGCTAAGTTCATTCCATTATTCCTTTTCCATAGCCATTGTCGTTTACCATTAGAGCAGTCCTTCCGAGGCAGCATGTCGGGTTTCCTTACTTGGGGTTTTTCCGGGATGGGGTTGTCAGCCCCAAGCCCAACCCCCAACCTGGAGGGCCAGGGGTTTGATTTTGGAGTCCCATCTCCTAGGAGGTTGTCTTCACTACGACTAAAGAGCTCCTCCTGCCCTTCGCAGTCGGTCATCTCACTAGACCTATGGTGCTGCCATTGGCCTACGAGAGGCTCATCCACCACCAACCAAAATGTGAACCCTGCTGCCAATTCACATTAGAGGATCTTCATCCGCCAAACAGCGCCGTACCGAAGCCTCCTTCTCCGCCGCTGCTGTCGTTGAGTTCCTCTTCTGGAGTACTTCTTCGTCTGACCCCTCTCCTTTGACCTGTCCAACAAGGGAGACCCTACCAGTAGCTAGGCTACCGTCGGCATAGCTCTCAGGGTCATCGGGGTACACAAGCTCCGCCACCAGCGACAAGGTCTTATACTCCCCAGGCGGAGGTGGGATTACTTATAACAGAATAAAGCTGCATTGATACTTATCGTGGATATTATTATATGGGAACTCAAACTCATCAATACTTAAAATACAGTATATTAACAGATATATTTTGAGTCATTCGTCAATTACTTTCATTTAATATAAAGCTGTTTTGTCAACATGACACATATCGATGTTTGCTGGACTCACTCTGTTCATTGAGGGCTCTGCCTCCAAACTCCAATGGGACTGATTCTAGGGAATGGCTTTCTTATGACCTGACCCTGTATCAGAGATAAGAGTCCATGTATTTAGTCTGCTGTAGATCATAAACAATGTTTTGGCTATCCAGTCAGCTTTTCCATACTTATAGGGCAGCTAGAATCATCAAATTTGGCACACTTATGACTAGGGCCCAGATTTTTATGTGCTAAAAAACTTAAAAATATTTATTTTTTATGTGCTAAAAATGTTTAAAATATGTGCTAAAACTAAAAAAAAAAATATTTTTCTGAAAAAGAAACAAAAACACCAGAATGTGTATTGAAACTCACCAAGCATCAGATGTAAAATGCTGACTGGAGTTACAGTGCGCAACAAATGTCATCTCCAGATTATGGATCACAAATCCTTGCCTATTATCCGAGAATAATGCCTTACATTGAGAAAAGGAACGTTCTACATCACACAATGTTAACCTTGCATATTTGAAGAGGTGTACTGTATATCACTAACACACACACGATCAAGTTCATTTGTATTTTGACCTTCCAAAACTTGCAAAGGGTTTGGTAGCCACAATTTTTCTCAAACATACCTTTAAATTTTGTTCTTAGAACTTCTATTTTCGAGCCTGAGATAGTGTTAAGTTGCCTTTCAACATATTGTATTTCTTTAACTGAACTACGCAATGTTGAGATTGGGTTCTGTTCTTCCCCGATAAGCAAGTGCAAGTGAATCACTCTCACCTCATTGCAAGTGAAGCATTTGTGTTGAATTCTTTCGAGATACAAATTTTTGTCGTAAAATGTTAAAAGAGAATGAGGAAAAGTACTAAATATTATTTATGGAGAATATATCAAAAATATTTATTCATATAACTTTTTTTGTAAAACATGTATTTTTATGTAAAATAAAATTTAGAATTTGCGTTTTTCTGACCATGATATGACCATCAGGAAAAAAAATTACATAAAAAATCCGGAAAAGTACTAAAATATGTATTTATGGAGAAAATATCGAAAATATTTATTCACATAACTTTTTTTGTATAATATGTGTTTTTATGTGAAATAAAATTTGGAATTTGGGTTTGCCGGACCTCGATTTGGATATAAAACTTTGTTTTAGGAATGTACACATCAAGAAAAAATATATTTTTTTACATACAAATCCGGGCCCTGCTTATGACAGTTGGACTTGCTAACATGCCTGCCAAATTTAGTGATTCTTGATGTCTTGTGTATAAAAACTTACATAATGTATGGGAAATAAACAGAATTTTAAAAAATGTAGCTCTATCTAAGTTGTATCCAATGAAGATAAAACAAAATGACATGAAACCAAATCTTTCTGTATTTGGAAAATCAAAAGCAATGAAGATACATTAACCGTCACAAAAGAATGGTAATGAAAAAATTAAAACTATAAAAAAAAAATAGTAAAAGTGCAGGTCATGATGAGCATTTCTAAAAAAGTATTTAAAATACTGGCAACATAATTTACGCCTGTTTTAGTCAATTTAGTAAACACATTGTTTTCAATTCTTACATTTAAAAAATTGAGAATTGTTAAATAATCAGATTATTTAAATAGGGAAGAATAAAGGAAATGTAAAGGACTACAGACCTCTTTTCACTAGTATATTCCTGAAGTAAAACATTTGAAAAAGTTTTTAAAGCAAGGTTATTAGCTAGGGCAAGGCATTTGACGATTTTGCATCTTTTTTAGACAAAGGTTAAAAGGTAGCTCTTTTATATATAAATGTGTATCATGAAATAATTGATTAAATAAGAGCAATTTGTTGTTGTATTCCTTGCTTTACTTTGCATTTTTCATCATTTTCATGAGATAGGTCATTTTTGGCAATTTTTGTGTCATTTTCGCCATTTTAAGGTCATGTTTCAGGATAGTTAGAGAGGAGCTTTTCCATGTGCAGATCATTATTTTCAGACAGCAGACAATGGTTTTTATTTGAGAACCTCCACCAAGTGTTCATACTTCATTTTAATTCAACTTTATTGTAAACACCACAACAATTTGTCTTGTAGCAATAAAGAATGATTTATTTTCTTCTCTTTTTAAATGGCACATATTTGCTAGAGGCAATTTGAAATGCATGCCAGTTCAGAAACAATTTCTTTTTCACTAATGGTGTCCAAGTAGTATAAATTTACTTACTATTTTAGTAACAAAATAAGTTTGTTTTCTATTGTAAATTTGTACATAACGCACTGTCATCCATTAAATTGTTATTAGTAAATCATTACTTAAAAAACTAATTATAAGTAATAATGGTAAATTTTTTTGTCATTTTTTCACTATTTTTACGTTATAAATGCATCTTTTGTGTTTTTTATTATTTTATTCCATTCCCACTTACATGAATACCATAGGTTAATTTACTGTGGAAAAGTGCATAATACTCTTGTTAAAAAAAGTGTGCGTGGAACACCAATTTTGAATTGTTGCATTTTTTCAATTTTGGATTGTTGAACTTTTTCAATATTGCGTTTTTGTACTTTTTAAATTTTGGATTGTGGATTTTTAAATTTTTGATCTTTTAATTTTTTAACTTTGGAATTTTGGTTCTTTAATTTTGGTTTTTCAAATTTTTGGATCTTTGATTTTTTAAATTTTAGTTTTTTTTAAATTTTGT
Organism: Ectobius pallidus; assembly: GCA_964059195.1. Taxonomy (NCBI): domain Eukaryota; kingdom Metazoa; phylum Arthropoda; class Insecta; order Blattodea; family Ectobiidae; genus Ectobius; species Ectobius pallidus. Next base: position 119,711,372 of record CAXKWD010000003.1, read on the forward strand.
ATTTCGATTTTTTAATTTTTTAAATTTTGGATTTTGGATCTTTTAATTTTAGATTTTTTAAATTTTAAATCTTCGAATTGTTTAATTTTGGAATTTTGATTATTTTTATTTTTAATTTTTTAAATTTTTTATCTTTGAATTTTTTTTTACTTTTTAGATTTATAAATTTTGGATTTTTTATTTGTTTACTTTGGATTTTGGTTTTTTAAATTTTGAATTTTTTTACTTTTAATTCTGGATTTTTTGTTTTTTAATTTTTTGATTTCTTATAATGGTGAAGGGCTCACCACGCCACTAGCTCGAAGCATTAATAGCCCCCAATAGAAAACTGGGAAAAGCACTTTGAAGGGATCCTAAACCTAGGAAAGAAAGACACAGCTTTCAGCGTCACTGAAAAACTTGAGGAGAACCAAGAGAAAGCAAACACCGAAGCACCTCAGGAAAGACACACCGAGGGTCTCGGTCAACTTAGCTTGATCCCACCTGACCATATGGAAGAAAAGAGTAAACAGACAACAAAGGCGGAAATGCAGAGAATAATCAGAAAGGCAAAAAATAAGAAGTCTCCGGGTCCCAACCGGGTATGCATAGAGCATTTAAAACAATCCGAAGAATTATTGTTACCTCTTTGGACGATCATATTTAACAAATGTCTGGAGTATGGCACAATACCAGAGGACTGGAGAAAGTAAAAAATCAAGATACTGTATAAAGGAAAAGGAGAAGTAAATGACCCCAACTCATATAGGGGAGTTGCCCTGGAAGACAACATTTTTAAGATCTTCATGAAGATCATAACAAACAGGTTAGAAGCACTAGCAGACATACCCGAGTGTCAATTCGGATTCACACGAGGAAAGAGCACTCTAGATGCGGCAAGGTACCTACTAGGAGAAGTAGAAGAATCCCTAAGAAAACCCGGAGGAAAATTCTATGCAGTCTTTGTGGATTTCAAAAAAGCATTTGACCTCATAAATAGAGAAACTTTAATAAATAAACTCATGATCAGACATGATCAGCGAAACTCACCCCCTAATCAAGATTATAGAAAACATTCTAAGGTACAACTTAGTTGAAATCGACGACGGTGTCACCTTATCCAACTACATAAAACAAACAAACGGTGTGCTGCAAGGCGACCCGTCAAGCCCCATTTTGTTTAATATATGTACAGCAGATGTCACTGAAATACTAAAGAATACGTCAAAAGTCGTCCTTGCAATGTATGCAGACGATATGGTTCTGGGGTCATCAAGCAAAGAAGAACTGCAAAAAGCCCTACCACAATTGGAAAAATGGGTGGAGAAAAACCACCTAAAAATTAACGAGGAAAAAACAGTTCAGTTGACATTCCGAAAAGGAGGAAAAAACAGTTCAGTTGACATTCCGAAAAGGAGGAAAGGCATCTGTCAAAGACACTCATCATAAACAATAAACCTCTGAAAATTGTAAACAGATTTAAGTATCTTGGAATAACTTTGCAAACCACAGCTACGACATTCAGATACCATATTCAGGAAAGGACAGCAATAGCAACAAAAGCAATGTTCAATATTAAGTATCTGGCAGCACTATCTCTGACTACAGCAATGACCCTCTTCCATACTTGTATCTCACCCATAGTGACATATGGATTGGAACTATTATGGGACAGCCTGACTATGGGTATAAGCGATCTTGGAAAAATTGAAAGAGTAAAGTCCAGATTCCTAAAACATGCACTAAGAGTCGGGAAGACAGCTCAATCAAGACTTGTGTACGAGCTGGCCAGAGAAAGCTTTTTCATTGAAGACCTCAGAATCAACCTGACACTGCCATCTACCAGACCTTACAATGAACTGCTGGAAAGACGAATCAGGAAGAGAGCTGAAATCGAACCCGAATTTTATGCAACGGGAGCAATGATTGAAAGAAACTGGGCAAAGGAATTTCAGGAACAGAGACATGTGGTAACACGGCTAGCCATCCACGGCTTTCACCACAAAATATGCAAGAATAAATCGTATCACAGCCCAAACGACAGATGCATGTGCGAACTTTGTGAACAGAGATGCGATAAATATCATATTACGTCGTGCCCAAACAGAACAAAATCTCTGACCGAGTATAGCAAAGAGTGAAACAGTTACTCAATGCCCACTCGGGCGAACCTTTCTCATTTCATTCATTCATTACTAGCCCCCCACTCAATGCCTAATACCTTTCCCTGGCACGCTCCATATTTTTTTTTAAATTTTGGATTTCTTAATTTTGGGTTTTTTAATTTTGGATTTTTGGATTTTTAGATATTTTAATTTTGGGTTTTTTTATTTTTGGATAAGCTTAATCATTGAGTTGAATGTTTTCTGTGCAGTCCATTCCGTCACAGCCCCACTAATTTTGTGACAATTTTGTGGCAGTTTTGTTCGTAACCCAAGTTTGGGTTAGCTCTTGATTTATTCCTAGCACGGCTAAAGAAGTTTCATTTCAAAAAATTTTTTGGTATTGAGGGCTTTAAGTGACATAGCAAATATATACAGGGTGTCCACTGGTCGGGAAAATCCAGGAAAAGGCCGGGAATTTCGTATGGTCGGGAAAATCCGGGAAAAGTCAAGGAATTTGTTAAAATTCGAAAAATTTGTTGCCCACATAAAACAGGTGAAAATGAATACAAGTTTATCTTCTGCCATCTTCCAAAAAAATCACAGCTGCTCTTGAAGATAAACTTTCCCTGCCAAAAATTGCTTTCTTCTTATCTTTAGCAGAAGATTTACAACCATTTCTAAAAGAGTTTCAAGCTGACACTCCAATGGCCCCTTTCCTACGTGGTGACCTCCTGAAAATTGTGTAGAGGCATAATCCCTGTCAATTCTGTCAGGGGCTTACCTTCATGTTAATGAATTTAATACATGTTAAAATTCAGAACAAAGTAAGAAACCCATTTTCTTTGTTTTGCTCAAAAAAATCCCTGGGCCGAGATACAGGCCACCAAAGATGTCGTCTCAGATACCATTTCTCAAGTGTGATTTTCAGAAAAAATTTAAAGTGCTCTATTTCTGGAACAGTTCAAGATATTTTATTGTTTCTTTTTTATTTGAAAGATAATGTTCTGCTTCAAATGATATCCTAAGTTTGAAAATGCATGTACAGGGTGTTTTGTTTTAGCCTTCTCAATTTTTTGTGGTCAATCAAATTTTTTTTTAAATGCCAATGCCAAAAATTCTGATTTTTTTGCTGTTGGTCAGTACCAAACAGTACTACGTTCCCTGAAATGGAGATCTTCCACTTTTCAGTTTAACAGGTTTTATAAACAATTGAAAATTTTGCCATAAAGTAAGAAGTGTATGGAAAGAGTTTTGAAAGACGACATTTTAAAAAAAGACTTGTCTTCAAGTCATTGACCTCAACAAAACTGAAAATTTAAGAGCCCAAAATGTTGACCTTAATTATAGTACAAGGTCTGCATTAAGAAAGTGTCATGGACTTAAGGATTTAGACGTGTTAATGTTTTGAAGGAAGTGCAGAGACTGTCTGAAATGTGTTGTTGACAAGCTGATGGAGAAGTCACCTTTGAAGTACCCCTTTACTCAGGGTTTGTCTTTTATGAGTCCAGACAAAATCGTCTTCACTCCAGAAGAGGCTGTTTCAAAGATGGTATCGACAATGGATATTTTGATTCAGTCGAGTTTGATTACTCCCTCTATTGCTCAGAATGCAGATCATGAGTAGGCTTATAGGGATCTTATTTCGAAGGAAACTGCAGCAGTTGATTTCAAATCTTACTCTAAAAACACAAGGTTGGACAAATTTTGGATGAAAACGCCTGATAGTTATGACACTAGTTTAAGGAAAGTAGTTTGTTTGTTACTTCCAATTTCATATGGAAATGCTTCAGTGGAACGTGGCTGCTCTGTGAAGAGTGACTTTTGGTGGAAAATCTGAAAGAAGAATCCATAGTTGCTCATTGCCAGGTATATGATGCAGTTGCTCAAGATGGAGGTTTAGAGCATCTTTCCATCAATAAAGGCATAATTCTCTCTCGGAGAAATGCCATTGCAAGATACAAAGAAGCACTTCAAAATAATAAGTTGAAACGTACATAAGAAAAGGCGAAAGCAGAAAAAAGGAAAGCAAATTTTCTGGTCAGAGAAGTAGAAGAGAAGAAAAGAAAACTACTCTTAGAGTTCGAAAAAGCTGCAGCTGCTCTAGATGAACAAATTAAGTTGGTGAAGAAAAAATAAGTGGGATCAAAAAGACTTCTATACAATAATAGGCCTATATGAAAGTATATTTAATTTATTTTACTATTCCTTACTTTTGTATCTGTTATAGCCTAAGTAATTAAAGTTTGCAGTTACTTTTGTTACTAAAAGTTTTTCTTATTTAAAGTATGTACCTTATAATCCTATCATTTTTCTTACACAGTTATTAGAAAGTGCTTCATAATCATATTTTGGTTGGGAATTTCTGAAATGATCAATGAAAATCAGGGAATAAGCCGGGAATTTCTTGAGCATTACTTGGTGGACACCCTGTATATAACATGAGACAGTCTCACACAAACATAAATAATGTGATCAGACCATGTAAGCTTTGAATCCACATGCAGCACATCTGATAGTCTTCTGATAGTCTTCACTATTGTTGAGGAGTATAGCAGACTAGCTTCATAGCTTCATAGAGAAGCACTTCTATAATAATTGGACACGCAAGACTCACCTATTTCTTGTATATTAATCCCTATGTTTATTTAGAGCTCACGTAATGTTCTTAAAATCTGAAAGTCCTTCTATATTCCAGACATTGTGATTGTTACTAAAAAGAATTGGGTGCGTGGAACGCCATGTGACAGAAGTGAAACTTCTTTGGCAACGTTGAGAGTGAAATAGAGGAATACATATAATTATATCGAACGGAAGAAGGAAAGAAATTCACTTTTCGGCATTTTAAATTGAATATGTATAAAACAATAACACAGTTGCGATGAACTAGTGCCCAAACTGTCACTGATCGTAGCCATTGTGTTTGTTTACATGAACAGGACGCTTTGGTTAAGTTTCCGAGAACATTAGTGACGTGTAAATGATGCTCACGCAACGAGTAGAGCCATCTATAATGGTGAAGGGCTCACCATGCCACTAGCTCGAAGCAGTAACCCCACTCAATACCTGATACCTTTCCCCCACGCACTCTTTCAATAACAACTCGTTGCTTGCTACTTTCCCCCCACTACTTTCATGACGATTTTGTTCGTAACACTAGAGCGTAACGTAACTTTGGGTTAGCTCTCGATTTACTCCTAGTGCGCCTAAAGAAGTTTCACTTCAAAAACAAGCAGGGCCAACAAAATAACTTACCTAAATTTGGGCTACTGCACAACCATGAGAACTCAGAAAACCAAGATTCTTTGAAATTGATATAGCTTTTACTGTTTTTCCCCTTCATCACAATAAGAGTTAATGGTATGGTAGGTTGTCCAGTTGTCAAAACATCTTTCCACCTAGAGTACGGTGTCTCAAGTAAATTGCAAACTATTTATCATTAATAGGATTCATATCGGTAACGTAACACAGTACCGGTAACACATTTCACTAAAAAAACTTGCAAACATTAATCTAGAAAAAGGGTCTAACGACACTAATTCTAATGCACATGGATGCAAGAAAATTTGACCATGGGTTGGACTTGTTTAAAAGTGATCTGGCAGGTTCTGAAGTTCACTGCAGGGGAGGGATGTCTTTGTGTTGAAAACATCCCATTACAAGAATAGTGAAACGAAGTATTCTTAAAGAACTTAACATCATATTGTCATGGAAACCACCTAACTTAACATCATATTGTCATGGTAACCACCTAATGGGGGGAGGGAGGGGAAGAGAGAGAGAAGGAGGGAGGAGAGAAAGATATATATATTATAATGTATATGATGTTGAAACCACCCTGCTGGCTAACTAAATGTTTTTTTTCCCCCCGTTCACTCAGCAACTGAATGTGAGAGTTAAGACATTGTAGCCGTGTACAGAAACAACTAGACTAAGTATAAAGAATACACAATTTGGTAATATTAAATGTAATTTTTATTTTTTTATTTAGACGTAAAGGGCCCCCTTCACTCTCTTCACTTGGCTGGCCACCACTGACTTTTATTATATGACGTATAATAAATGTAAAATAAAAATGATGTGAACTGTAATAATTGTTACAATTTTTCACATTATAAAGACTTCTCATTTTAATAATAATTGCTAACAAAAATATGATCCATGGGATTTGAACTTGGGTCAGCAAATTGGTAGCTCAGTGTCTTACCAATGTGCTATTGCAATACACTGTATTCTGCTGCAATAAGAGCATCTTCTGTGAAACAAAACAATATAGATTTAAGTAATTGCAAATATTTTGGAAAAAGGGAAGTTTTTGACATAAACTATAGGGAAAATAGTGTAACATACAGAATAAATATAAATTTGAGAAACTCTGGAACGGTCTTATTTGAAGTTTTAAAATTTGCTTTTTTTTTTTCAAGGTTCTTTCCTCTCTTTATCCTTGTGATGGGTGTGTTGGCTCCATTGACATCAGGTGTGGTAAGCAGTGCTGCAGTGGCTTTTGTGTACAGAGCTTCCAGTTTACAAATGCAGCCACTATACGCCTTATTCTGGGGAGTAGGGCAGACATTCTTGGCTGCATGCATCGGCTTCACGCGAATACTAGCTACCTTATAACAAATATTATGTTTCTGTGAAGAAAACAAACAGTTATTAAAAGTGACAAATTCATTCCCATTTTCACACTTTCCTGTCTATTCTTACTCTATATATATGATTATACTTTCTACTTTCATACAAAAAAGCATCCTTATAAAAGTGTTCTTTGTCTTGAGAAAACTTTCTTTCATACAGATATTTTAGTGCATTGTTAGATTATTTAGAAAACTTGCTTAGATTCTGTCTGCTTTCTTTTGAAGTAAAGAAGTTATTTCTCTAGTCACCTTCACACAGTTATAAATGTAAATAATCTGCTTTTTATGGTAACTTTTGAAGTGTACTCAAATTACATTAGCTTTAAAAATAATATCGTTTGTTTGCATTTAGTAACCATATTCTTTGTGCATTTGAGAAATGTGTTCATCATATTATAAGTTTTTCCCTCCTTTTTTAATACTGCTGGTAGCCTACTCAGTAGCTAGTGTCCTGAACTGAAGTTTGTAGGATATGTGTTCTTCTAGAGCATACAGCACAAAATCATTATTCAGTCCACTCCATGAAGGATGTTTGTAGTAGAGTACTTAAGATTCCTAAAAGATAGACTATTTGATAAGATTTTCCATCGTTATTATGTAAATACAGGACAGAATATGTAAATATGTATTAAGTATATATTGTAAGTTTGTAAAATATTTTTGTGAATACTGTGAAATCATTCTGGGTGTTTTGTTGATTTATAAGTTGAATAATGATTATACATAATTATTAAACCAGACTTTGTAAATAAAATATATGTAATTCTTTAAGGATTACAAGATTTTAAGATAGTGTGGACTGGTGCCTAGTGTATTTAATAATCATTAATAATAAGTAGTAATGACACTGAACCCAGACATTTTAATTTCAGTCTCTTGATTTATAGTTTACTGTAATCAAATAATAAAAGTGAGCAGTGACTTATTACATCCAATTAAGTACTTCTAACAAATAATTATTGTGGAAAATAGAGGGTAAATAACCAGATCTCTCGAATAATAATAGTAGAATTCAAGCATATTTTGTATATAATGTGAAAACACCACTTTATACATGCTTTGTAGTAATGGTATATTGAAACTGTTTTATTGAAGGTAGGACAGCAGGAATTGTCTGCACGAATGTTACACTGGAATGTATGTTCAGTAAACGTTCAGTATTATTCACTGCTAACAAATAACAGAACTGTAATAAAGGATAATGACTCTACTCAAGATTACTTGTTTTATGTAATTTTAGGCCAATATTTGTAGAGATACAATGTATATTAAATTGTATATTTAATGAAGCTACCAATGTGTGGTAAAATATTTTACAGTACCGGTAACTTATGTTTCAATATTATTACAATAAGTTTTTATAAATTTTCTGTGGTAATTTACTATATATATATATATATATGAAGAAATAAGCTGAGTAATTTCGGCACATGTTTATAAATAAATCAGTCGGAATAACATTTTATTTAGTTTCGAAACTTGGGCTTGGGGAAATTTCCATGTACCATGGACTTGATACCAGATACCCTGCCTTCCTTCAAAGCTTCCTTGATAGCCATGTTGCCGTTTGCAAACATGGTATTTTGAGATATGACAGGTGACATGGCGTTTGACGTTTGTGTGTTAAACTAGTGAAATAGCAAAGTTATCCGTTATATATGTATATTTGCATACTGTCTATAAAATAATATTTTTTTATTAATATCGGTTATGTGTCATTGTCACTTTTTATTACAAACCGGACGGTAATATGGCTAACCCATTCGAAGACTGGGACAAGGAAAACGAAAATCTTTCGAAGGTGGCAACAGGTAGTGATATTAGCTACGCAGATATTGCCTCGAAACTGTTGAGTGAGAATCTCCTCCTTACAGCTCTTGAACTTCATACAGAATTAGTTGAAGCTGGACGTGAAGTTCCGAAATTAAAGGAGTTCTTCTCAAATCCTGGAAACTTTGAACACCAAGCAGCTTCACGTCCAGAAATATCACCAATCCGTAAGTATATTTTGAATAACTAACTTATGTAGGGTTCGAATCAAACATTTTGACGAGGGGGAAAGTAAATGTGGATCCAACTTTATTCGTGCTAATGTTGAAGATTACCGAAACATAAGTTAATGTTCCTGGTAATTGCATTGGAATTTTAAACACGTTTATGCAATGTAGGAAAAGAATTCCTGGCAAGGAAGGAAGTTTTATTTGATGAGAGTGAGAAATCCCCCCAACTCCCCCTTTAATTGGATCACAATGGATAAAGTTATTACCCATTCTTTTATATCTTTATGCAGCCAGGTCTTCCAGTCAAGCCACCCTTGATTCATTAGATCTGACAAGATACTCTGAGGATGGTGAACGAGGAGTCGATGAAAGGGTTGCTGTGTTGGAATTTGAACTACGCAAAGCCAAAGAAACCATTAGCGCCCTTCGAGCCAATTTGACCGTGGCAACAGGTATTTATATACGCCTACTTAGAAAATAAAATTTAGAATTTTCCTTATTGCCATATGATGTGAGGTTAAGAAGGTTGAAAGTATACTTAAACCGGCAAAAGACAAATTTATGGAAAAAATAGTTTTAGGTCACGCACTACGTGACCCACCTGGGAAGGAGGGGTCTAGGGTTTCAAGTGTCGCCTACTAGATGTCTGACTATTAGCAACGACATCTAACTTAGTGTTAAAAAGGTGAAACTGGGAAAAAATTAAATAATTTATATTTTCTTCTCTATCTTTTCCACCCTCTTCCTCCCTTTCTCTCACCTACTCCTCATCCTACCTACTTATTTGGGACCTATTCCTAACCATAAATTTCAGATTGGCCGTTATACGAATGCAGGACCACTAGCATCATAGCTAGCAGTCTTAACCACTTTGCCACTCGAGTGATTGCTGAGCAGTGAAGGGAAAATTCATCTATTTAAGTTTTCTTAGTTAATACATAAGAAATAGCCGTTTTGCTGCAAGGGTCATTAATAAGTTAATCGTGAAATATTATGTTGGCTCTGAAAAGAACCATTTTGGTGCAAGGGTAATTTTCGCTGCATTAATTAAGTCATCTTGTGGATGGCATACCATTCAAGTCTGGCATACCATTCTTTGCTGTACAGTCGGTCAAATAAAAAACGTCGGGACTCGTATGCTGTTAAAATTAAAGTTTTGACGCATTAGTTCACAAGTTTCCTATAAAAAACACAAAATACAGGTCATTTTCGGAACATATGAGGCCATGCGGCAGGAGGGAAAATATGAACAAGGAGGGAAAAAATGAAAATCGCGGAAAGCGCAACACACGATATTCAACTTAATGCATTGTCATAATTCATTTTGCTTTGTGTCATCGCCACATACAAATGCTAACGTGAGAGAAAGTGTAGTTAGGGCTGTAATTGACCTGCATTTTTCGGTCTCTGAAGCAGCGAGAAGGTTCCATATTTATGAAAGAGGAGCTCAGAGGAGGGAACTTGACTATAATGCGACCGGAAGTTTTCATAGCAAACGTTGATCTGGCCGGACGCGTATTTCGATGCTAAGATTGGTTGCAGAAGTTGAGCGTAAGTTATTGATTTTGCACTAGAAGTACCGGTATTATAAAATAAAATCTAAAAAAAAATGCTCCTTGAATAAACATATTCCTCGCGAATCTATTAATTATTAATATTATAAAAATTTGCAACCAAGAATATGGCGGATTTGAGGCATATAGCCACAGCCTTCTATACATGTTTGTTTTGGAACAAAACTGACTAAATAATCAAGAAAATACATGGATAGACAAGAGGCGTGTGTGAACCTAACCTTAAGTCTTCCTGTACATGCGCATATGCTCGTTCGTGATACTTCATCAAATACCGCCCGACGTTTTTTATTTGACCGACTGTACAATATGATCTCTAGGTAGGGGCGTGCACATTGGCTCAGAAACGAGGGAAAGCAAGGGAAACAAGCTGGCTGGCAAGAGAGGGCAGGGCTTGTCTGGTGCACGACCTTAATCTATCTTTTGCCCAAATTTAGGTTATGCACCGGCAAAGCTCTGCCCACCCTCGCCTGCCAGTTCGTTTCCTCTGCTTCCCATGGCTTCTGAGCCATTGCATGTGCCGCCTCCTACTTCCTATTGTCCAGCGGAGAGTTTCAGATTTGAATGTTATGCCACTCGCAAGATGACTTAATTAGTGCAGCAAAAACGACCCTTGCACCAAAACGACTCCTGTCAGAGCCAACATAATATTTAACAATTATAAAAAAACGACCTTTGCAACAAAATGGCTATTTCTCATGTAGCCTACTATAATGCTCTCTAAACTTAAATAGCCTATATGAATTTTCCCTTTACTGCTCAGCAATCACTTGTGGTGTAGGCCTAGTGGTTAAGGCTGCTGGTTATGGTGCTAGTGGTCAGGGGTTCGTATACCAGTTGATCCAAAATTTACTGTTAGGAATGTGTCCAAAATAGGTAGGAAGGGTGAGGAAAAGGTGAGAGAAAGGGAAGACAAGAGAGGAAAAGAAAGAGAATAAAGCTAAAAAATAAATTATTTTTTCCCAGTTTCACCTTTTTCATAATAGATGGCATTTATTTATTTATTTATCCTTGGATCATATACAGGGTCTTTATTATACGTTGAGACCGGGCGACGGAAGGCGCACGCAGGCGGTCTGACCTTGATGCAACATCGGCACGTGCAGTTATTGTTAAAGTGTCAACATGGTGAGACCCATTTCGCTGCAGCATCGTATTTTTGTGTGTAAACATTATTTTAAGTACGAGTCTGCTGGACGTGTAGGTGATGAAGATAAGGTTTATCGAACAAATCCTCACACATTGGAGGAGCTGAAAGAAAACATTACGAATGAAATTAGGGGCATTACAGTGGAAGAACTCACTTGCGTCAGCCAGAATGTGGTTTCCAGATACAATGCCTGTATAACACAGGAAGGACGACACTTCCAACATATGTTATAAGGTAAGATATGTAATACTTTATACAGCCTACACTTTAAGCAGGGAAGCCGCGCGCGCGTCACCGGCGGCTAATGCGGACTCCGTAGCGGAGAGTGAAAATACCGATCGCCCGGTCTCAACTTATAAAGACCCTGTACATGATATCGGATAGGTAACACAATTCAAGATAAATAAGTAAATCAACACACAAGTAGGCCTATATGTAGCTAATGGTTAAAATAGTGATACATTTAGGATGCGATATTTAAACCCTAAACCCTACCTTCCCAGACAGGTCCCATTAGAGAGTTGGTGCACGATCTGAAATTGTTTTTTTCCCTTAAAAAAGATTGAAGGAGATGCAAACAAAGCAGAAGGGGGTTGTACCAGATAGCACTCCACTGTCCATGATTTATTCCATTTATATTTGACAGGTAGCACTCCACTGTCCATGTTTTATTCCATTTATATTTGACAAAGGTTCTAAATCTAGGTAAAATTGTGAAGTAGACACGAAATAACCTAGAATAGCACTGAGAACTGCAGTTAAATCATGAATCTCTGTGTGCTGGCCGATGTTCTATTGTCAGGCCAGGAGTGGGCAATTGATCACTTGGAGATAATACATTTACTGGAAACCTAATGGTAAAAAAACGATGGACTTGGTCGCTCAGTTGCTATCAAGGCCAAGGTATCTACTGGGTACAAAAAATTCATGTCTGAAACAGATTCACTTCCCAAATTTCTGGATTGGGGTCTTTGCCCCCTTCCTAGTTTTAACCCTATCTCCTTCACTGAGAACTTCAAGAGCAGTAACTTTGTATCAGCCCCAAACCCTACCAGGGGCTGCACCCCTTGACCCCCTTTCCAGCAGACCCCCTTCACCAGGAGCTCCATATCTTAATGGACAGCATGCAAATTTAAAACCATTGACAGCACTCGATAAGCCTTTGCAGGAAGGGCCATTAAGATGCAAAATCATTGGCAGCCAGTGAGAATGTTGGTACTGGTATCCAACCTATGACTATGGATGATGTACCAGTAACCATTCTGAACACCTCACATGGAATTACGGTAGGGTGCTACTAAACCCTAGTGGGGTACATCACTCCACCAACCATGTGGAGTTTGATGAAGAAAATGTAGACTAAATAGCAAAAAGTTGAGAAGTGTGATTGATATATCAGGTTAAAATATAAATTAATTATGTTATCAAGTTAAATAAATAGCCTAACAAAAACATAAGTTACATTAAACATAAATGACATAATTATGCCTCATTTGTAGCACGACATTATTAAGAAGTCATCTCTTCTTATATACTAAATTCCCAGTCATATCCCTTCTCAATTGGGATCTTTAACTATGTGCTTAACCCCAATAGCAAAGTCTGCTTCTTTGATTTTGTTTGTCCCTGCTAATAATGTTATGTGACCTATGTTAAATGAATTTCAGTCTAGGCCTTTATACATAGTTTATTTTCCTTCCCTCTATTATTCCTTCCCTCACTTATTCTCTTATCTGACATAAATAAGCCTGCACCACAAAGTGATATCATCTTGGTTCACTATAACACTATTAGGCCTCTTTCTGTTAAATTCAAAACCAATTTCAATCAGTTTGTGCTGGATGGTGTATTTTAATTAGGAAGACAAGATCTTATCTATTGTTGACAAATTTCTGAATTTAAGGAGTTTGTTGTTATCGAAAACAAAGCCATGCACAATGTTGCAAACATTTGTCACATTTTAGCCTACATCCAACACTTTTCTTGTATGGGAGTATTAGTGGCTATGGGTCATTCTCCAAAAAAAGGGCAGATTTCAATGTTAGAATTTTTTTTTTTTAATCATTTTTATTTTGGACCATGTAATTTTTTTTTTTAATAATTTTTATTTTGGACCATGTAATTTTTTTTTTAATAATTTTTATTTTGGACCATGTAATTTTTTTATGTAATATTTCTTTCTGGAGAGTAGGCCTACTACTGAGGTACTAGTCCTACTTACCAAGTGGTATTTTGCATTAAATTAACAAGGTTAGAAAATGACGCATTCACAGAGGTGAGAAAATAGTAGGCTACAAGAAATAGTAATCATATAGAAGTTATGTGAGAATTAGATTAAATTTACTGTATTAAATATTATCATGAAAAAGAACAATATTTATTACCATACAAATGGATTAACACACAACTTTTTACTTATTTTTATCTATGTTCAAATAGATTATCACCTTCAAATCAAAACATGATATTTTTGTCATAAAATATTAGGCTATACCCAGTATCTTCTCTAAACAAGAATAATAAATGCAGACAGAAAATATGTCATCAATTACAACATTAATTACACCTCCATGGATAGGACTCAAGAGTAACAGTAACGGAGGTGAGATTTTTCTCTAATTTGTCAAACTGCTAGAGTCAGATAATAAATTTTTAAAATCTGGATTATATTAATTCAGAATATGTAATAGTCATGTTTAAAGTTGTCTTTTGATAGCTTTTACAACAGAAAATTGTGTAGGCCAAATTGTCTCATGAAAGTTCATTTTCATAGCTAAATTGTTTCTGATGGATAACATTGTTAGTTCAATTAGTCTGATTTGGCTCGTTGTTGATCGCAAGTAGTTTTTGATTAATCTCATTTTTGTAGAACTTCTATCACAAGTTGCAACTGAAATGAAAGTTAAAATAACTTTAGTCCTAAACAAAAGTTTGGAATTCATTCTTGAAAGTCTAAAAGCCATCATACACATTAAGCGTTTTGTTAAGTTAATTTATAAATTAAGACTTGTTCTGTTTCTTTTCTTAAATGATACATTTTCTGCACGTGGTCCATTGCACATCTCCTAGTAACCTCTCGTGGCCGACTAATGAACCTGAGACCAATACATTGGTACGGTAACTGGTGTCAATTTTTAGGTACCGTAGATTTTGAAGAAAAATCTAGCTTTTGGGATCAGTACCATGTCAAGACTTTCGAAAAATTCTTTCAAATATCCTTACGTTTCATGCCTCCCTATGTACGAAACCACCGCCCGTTCAAATTTTTTTTACTTTTTTTGGTATATTTATATCTTGACACGCTAGCAGCCGTAATTTTGAAGATATTTGAACCAAATTTTATTATGCTATTTCTAGGCCCAATAGTTCGGACAAGTTCGTCAATGAGCAAAATTGGCCTAAGGAGGGGGGTCGGGGGAGGGGGTTGAAATTTTGAAAAATTTATACCTCGGCCCCTATGAAGTATAGAGGGAAACTTTGTTTGAATAAATTAGAATACTCCCTATGGAGTTCACAGTGACACCAACGATTCGGGGGTTTTGGGGGTACGAGTGGGGGTGGGGGGGGATGGAAATTCGAAATTTTTGAAACCACTTCTTGTGGGTTTTGTTGAAAAGCTCTTTATGAGTACTCTACAAATCAATAACTAGTTTCTTGATAGCTTTCATATAAGGCGAGATTGTTTGAAAAACAATAACACTTGAAAATATACCTCAGTCTGAAGGACTGCTGAAAGAAATGTGTGAGGACCGACTAAGGATAAAATTACCAATGTAATAGAGTTTGAAATATTAAAAATAATAGTTACACACCTTTAGAACAATAATGCATGGCAAAATAAAAAATAATAAAATATAATATCAATTTAAAACATAATTTATAAAAAAAGATTTCAGATTTATTTATATTTCATGTGGTGCATTGTACACTTTGATATTGCTATGATAAAATAATTCTCAGTAAAAAGGAGTTTAATATGAAAGTTACGGCTCAATGAAAAAAGAGTGTTGTCCTCAAAAAACATTGGGACTACTGTTCAGTTATGTTGATACCTTGAGTCTGATAGAGTTATCACAGTCATGGCTCTCTTTAAGAATCATTATAATTTCATTAATTTTGTCTTTTTTAGAGGCTTTGCTAATTTTATTCATTGCTTATCTTGCGCACGGCCTCCCAGAATATTATATCCTTTTATTGTTGTCAAAACAAGTGATTGTAGGCCAGGATTGTAAAAAAGCCGGCTAAAATTGAAAAAGACCTGACCAGCGGTTTTTTTCAATTTTAGCCGGTTAAAATCATGATTTTAGCCGGCTAAAATCAATTTTTCCTGGTTGGGGGAGGTGGGAGCGGGTTGAAATTTTGAAAAAATTATATTTAGGGCCCTATGGGGTTTAGAGGAAACTTTGTCTGCATAAATTAGACACCAATGATTCAGTGGTTGTGGGGGTGAGGGTGGAAATTAAAAATTTTTAAAACCATGTTTGTGGGGTATCGTTGAAAAGCTCTTGATGAGTAATCTTTAAATCAACAACTAGTTCCTCAATAGCGCTCATATAAGGAGAGATTTGAATTTTTGAAAGTCAAAAACACTTTAAAATATACCTCAGCCAATAGGCATCCCGAAATGAATTCAAGAGGACCAACTGAGGCTAAAATTACCAATGAAATAAAGTTTAAAATATTAAAAATAATAGTTAAATATTTTTAGAACAATAATCCTTGGCCAAATTAAAAATGAAATAATAAAAGATATCAATTAATACATAATTAACAACTCTCTTTTTATAAAAAATATTTCAGTTTTTATTCTACACTTACCCCAATAAATTCATAAAAAGCACTATGAAATCTACCTCAGCCTATGCCCTGTAGGCCTACCTAAAGGGATTTTTTATACTTATTTCTCCATCAATTACACAAATCTGAAGCATAATCACCTATCGCTGGGATTTTGTCAAGCCATAGAATCTTTACATCGTATGCCAGCCAGTTCTGCATCAATCTAAAGAGTATTTTCTTCATTTGGGTTAATACAAACCAAATACAAACCAATGGTGAAGTGGAAGAAAAGACCTTACGGTCTTAACTTCTCCAGGTTAAATAAACTATTATTATTATTATTATTATTACAAACAAAATTGAGAAACAGACTAGGCAATGAAATAGCCCAGAAGCTTGTATACATCAACAGGCAGAATAAAGCAAATATGCAAGAGTCTTATGATGAATGGTGAATTTACCATATTTACTTGAATATAACGTGCCCTATTTTTGTCCATTTGTAGATTTCAATACTGAGGTGCGCGTTAAATTCTAGTACAAATCCGTTTCATAGGTCGGAGGTAATATTGATCTACATAACAAGGCATTGCTATAATTCTCGACTTCGTTCATTTTATCGTTAGCCTACACCATATGAAATTTAATTTCTGAAACTTAATGAAAAAATAGTTTTTGTCAGTTCTATAGTGCAAATGTGGAATATTGTGCATTGTCGATTTTAAACTCATTTAAGAGTGGTATCAGCTTTTATTGTGAAACATGCATTTCACATTTTGTTTGTTCATTTAGCAATAAAAACTAAGCACATCCGAGGATTCCAGTGATGAACACATTAGTGAATAATGATGAGCCATGCCTATAGGCCTACTTGTAGGCAGTTAACTGTAAATGTTTATGTGTTGGTTCATTATTCTATAAATACTAAGACAAAATTCCAAATAAAATATCCTATTGATGCGCATTACATTCGCTAACAAACTCTTTTTTTATGATTTTAAGTTTCAAAATCAGGGTGCGCATTAAATTTCAGGGTGCATTATATTGGAGTAAATACGGTAATTAACTATTGCTGGGAATTACACAGTGAAGTGGTACAGTGAGTCCCACGCAAGAGTTGGCTAATGACGTAGGATTCTGCGAAGCGGCGAGCACAGCTCCAACTCCCGAGCGATCGGGTGAAATATCTACGCAAATAAAGCCGCGATTGGTGTAATGATTCAGGTTCTCATATTTACAGTTAAAATTACAATGAAAATAACCACACACCTCATCACAAGAGCTGCTGGAAATGTTCTTCTCTTGCATCCACACAACACTGGCACCTTTTCAGGAAATTTTCTTTCACACGCATAATTTCAGCTTCCGAGACAGAGTTAATCTCTCTTGTGATATTGTTTTTAAGTTCTTCTAACAGCATGTGACTATTATTTATGGGGAAACTTCAAAAATAAAGTGTATAGGTCAATTTGCCATACATTAGAAGAACTTGAAGACAATATCACAAGAAAAATTAACTCTATTTCGGAAGCTGAACATATGAGCGTAAAAGAAAATTTCCCAAAATGGTGCCAGTATTGTGGATGCAAGAGGAGAACATTTTTAACATCTCTTGTGATGAGGTACGTGGTTATTTTCATTGTAATTTTAACTGTAAATGTGAGAACCTGAATCATTACACCGATCGCGGCTTTATTTGCTGTGCCCGCCGCAATGCAGAAACCCGTGTCATTGGCCAACTCTTGCATGAGACTCACTGTATTAAATTACACAAAATACAATTTTAGGTTTCTGAGCTTGTATCTTTTATATTTGTGATGTTTGGAAATACGAACATGAAAGAAACTTCAATTATTTTTACTCAAATTGATTTTATCCAGATAAAATGCCTGGCATTTTTCAAGTGGATAAAACTGGTAGCTCTGCATTTGCACTCAGTAGGCGTAAGTAGGCCTACTACAGGTTCCGAGCTTGTAACTTTTAAATTTGTGATGTTTGGAAATAAAAACAAGAAAGGAACTTCAATAATTTTTTTTCAATTTAATTTTAGCCGGATAAAATGTCTGGCTTTTTTCAAGTGGATAAAACTGAGGCCTACTACAGGTTCTGAGCTTGTAACTTTTAAATTTGTGATGTTTGGAAATAAAAACATGAAAGGAACTTCAATTATTTTTATTCAATTTGATTTTAGCTGGATAAAATGCCTGGCTTTTTTCAAGTGGATAAAACTGGTAGCTCTGCATTTGCGCTCAGTAGGCCTACTACAGGGTCTGAGCTTGTAACTTTTAAACTTGTGATGTGTGGAAATAAAAACATGAAAGGAACTTCAATTTGATTTTACCCGGATAAAATGCCTGGCTTTTTTCAAGTGGATAAAACTGGTAGCTCTGCATTTGCACTCGGTAGGCCTAAGTAGGCCTACTACAGGTTCTGAGCTTGTAACTTTTAAATTTGTGATGTTTGGAAATAAAAACATGAAAGAAACTTACATTATTTTTATTCAATTTGATTTTACCCGGATAAAATGCCTGGCTTTTTTCAAGTGGATAAAACTGATAGCTCTGCATTTGCACTCAGTAAGTATTACATGTTCTGAGCTTGTAAGTTTTAAATTTGTGATGTTTAAAAATAAAAGCATGTAAGAAACTTCAATTATTTTTATTCAATTTGATTTTATCCGGCCTGGCTTTTTTCAAGTGGATAAAACTGGCAGCTCTTCATTTGCACTCAGTAGGCCTAAGTAGGCATACTACAGGTTCTGAGCTTGTAACTTTTAAATTTGTGATGTTTGGAAATAAAAACATGAAAGAAACTTCAATTATTTTTATTCAATTTGATTTTATCCGGCCTGGCTTTTTTCAAGTGGATAAAACTGGTAGCTCTGCATTTGCACTCAGTAAGTATTACAGGTTCTGAGGTTGTAACTTTTAAATTTGTGATGTTTAAAAATAAAAGCATGTAAGAAACTTCAATTATTCTTATTCAATTTGATTTTATCCGGCCTGGCTTTTTTCAAGTGGATAAAACTGGTAGCTCTTCATTTGCACTCAGTAGGCCTAAGCAGGCATACTACAGGTTCTGAGCTTGTAACTTTTAAATTTGTGATGTTTGGAAATAAAAACATGAAAGAAACTTGAATTATTTTTATTCAATTTGATTTTATCCGGCCTGGCTTTTTTCAAGTGGATAAAACTGGTAGCTCTGCATTTGCAGTCAGTAGACCTAAGTAGGCCTACTACAGGTTCTGAGCTTGTAACTTAAATTTATGACGTTTGGAAATAAAAACATGAAAGAAACTTCAATTATTTTTATTCAATTTGATTTTATCCGGATAAAAGTGCCTGGCTTTTTTCAATTTAACCGGCCGGTTAAAACCAGGCCGGCTTTTTTCATAACAACCCTGTTGTTGGCTCTTCCTCTTTACCGAATTCAGTTCAACATTTATTTTCAATTACTAGTTTTTCTTATTTTAATTAAGCAATAATTATGAATATATATATATATATAATTTAGCCTCTCATCATATGACTGTCAGATTGCTTCTCAATCTATGTCTTTTCTTTGAAGAATATCATTGCTGAGTCGTTCATGTTTTCTTCACCAATGGGAGTGCGTTTTTAATCATTGTTGAATAGCTCTAAATAAGCAACTATTAACGTTTTGTTCAGCTCACAATAGCTGACTATTTAATGCTACTATCAAGGATAGTAAAGAAGAAGAGTACTGCGCAACGACATTAAATTAAACCAAAAGCACTTTGAAATCTACCTCAGTCTGTAGGCCTGCCTAAAGGGATTTTTTTTATTGGTAACACATCAAATACACTATATATTTTATTTAATACAAAAATTCCAATGAGTAAAAAAAGAGGTGGAACATTAATTCCAGGGTGCGCGGGCAAAGAGAGTTAAGTCCACCATCCTAAAAAATTGAGATATGTCCATAGAGTTATAGATAAAAATCTTCTCTACATTTGTGTTAAGCCCAGTAAGTCATAATCAAAATTGTACGGTAGTTATGGATGTGTGCATCATGGGTTTATCCATCTCTAAAGCTATGTTGGGCTGGTATAGTTTGTTAAGTCACTCTAATTCTCAGTAACAAGAAAGTGGACTTAACTCTCTTTGCCTGCGCACCCCGGAATTTTTATATTAGGGTGTTGGCATCAATGGGGGCCCCTATAGTAAGTAGGGCCCGGGGCAGACCGCCCTACCCTAGGAACGCTACTGCAACTGCGCCATGTTAGTGCAACCTATACTCTCGTCCTGCTGAATAGCAGAGTATTTTGTGGACTTCAGTTTGCTGATGAGTTGCTCTGTCAAATCATTATCCATACTTCAGATCCTGCGAGACACAGTATCATTGCGTAAAGGGATGACATCCTGCTGTTTTGTTTCCTTTTCACCAGTAACACATTCCACCATGACTTTGGCAGCAGACAGTAAAGATAATTCCCCATGTGTGTGGGGTTTTCCAGCCTTTCCTATTCTCAAACGAATTTTGATGTGGTGAAAAAAATAAAGATCACATAATACACTTAAACTGTGGTTTGTTAAATACGTGGAACATAATTTCACTATGGCCTTTTAATTCAACTGTTGGTAACCTGGTATAATGTATGGGTACAAATAGTAAACACAGGTTTTTCAATTTCAGTAGGCAAATATTTTCATTGTGTATGTATAAGTTCATATTTTTTCTCTTGAAAGCTGCTCACGTACCCCCTAAATATCATTCGCGTACCATTAGGGGTATGTCCTGATTCCTGTTCCTATTTTTATATACACATCTTGGTCTGAAAGTGCAAATATCAAGTTACAAAAATGGTTTTCGTTAATTCGTATCAAACTGATTGAAAGATAAAACTGTTATGGTACCAATATAGTGAAATACTTTAAATACTTGATTTTCAGAATCTGAAGCTACAACACCAGATGCTGGATCAGACAAAACAATTAATAATGAGCCAATCAAACCACATGAACAACGCGCACTTAACTTTCTTGTGAACGAGTATCTCCTACTCCATGGCTATAAGCTCACGTCCATAACATTTTCTGATGAAAATGAGGATCAGGTAAGGTTAGATGATTTTACATAATTCTATTACATTATAATGAAACAGTGGCGGCTCATGTATTGGCACTGTGTATATATATATATATATATACACAATATATAATGGAACTCCTTCAGAATAGCATAGCCAGCCATGCTCTGCCATTAGCGACCGTGCCCCTCCGAGCCGCGGGGAACAAAAGAGAAATGATTGGCGCAAGGGTAAAATTTCCCGTCATAGAAAAGATTCAATGTGAGACATAATAAACTCCGTGCTATTCAGTATATTGCTCCTAAAGTAATACAAATGTTCCTAACTTAACATAACATAACCTGTCACTGACCTAGAATTCCACGCCTTTTGTAAAACATCGTTACATGGCACGAACCCCGCGCTATGCAGAATACTGCTGCTAAACTAACATGACTGTTCCTAACCTATCATAACATGTCACGGATCTAGAATTCTTAATGCAGAAGCTTTTTTACCCTTCCACATCTTTCATAAAACATCGCTACAACAGTCGTTTATCTGCCGAATTCAATCGGCATGTAAATCATGTTCGTAATATTGGTGACATTGTAGACTTGGTCCCACTCGGTACGGCCCGGTTATGACGGCGGTCACCTTATTCTCAAGTTTAGCATATATAATCCATAAGCTTAATGTCAGTAGCCGTCCCCCAGTTTATTAAAAAGATATAAGAAAACCTGTGTATGGAACTGTGCTCTTCACAGTTCCAGCGGCATAATGTTTGACAGTTGTGTGCATGCAGACATAGGAAGCTGAAGCAAGGGAGAGAGAGCACTGTCGTTTCCACAGTGCCGACCCTGGCGTACTGGTGGAAAGTAGTGTTTTTCCTCCAAGTGTGTTGTGCGTAAAAGCCATGTACCATATGTTTTAATGTGATAAGGTGTAGAATTAGATTATTATCTTGTTTCCAGCTATTCTATTTGATTCATTTTTTCGGTTCTTTTATTTAACAGAAGACTTTAACCATGACAGATCAAGAAGAGAATTATTGATCTTTTCACGGAAATTAAAACAAGAAGTATGGATTTCATTTTTAAAACATATAGATCAAGCTTAAACTGTAACAATTTAGATTAAAGTAAGTAAAAATTTTTTATTTTGTTCCTTTTAGGGTTTTATCAAGTTTCTGAATAAATTTTATTCTTATACGGTGAATGCCACTTAATGTAATCGTGGATAATTTTATCAATTGGGTAATGTTATCACTTTTGTGAAGTCCTGGACGGATTAATACTGATACATTGAAAAAATGCTGTTTATTGTGATCAAAGATTCAATTTATGTTATCACTTTTTCCTTTTTGTGGCTTTATTTCCAAGTACATCATTCAAAATTTCCTTTTTAAGGGTTTCGTTTCAACTGTACTGTGTTGTACTACAGTGGTTTACTATAAAGCCCGGGTCTTAAAGTACTTACAGGTTGTAAGTCGCCACTGGGTTCGTATCTCATATTGAGAACACCTGGTGGTATACTGGGATTGTGAGTCAGTTGGAGAATTTAATGTTGTACCGGCACGTTGCCATGGTAGCTCAGTTGGTTAGAGCATCGGCACGGAGAGCTGAAGATCCTGGTTCAAATCCCGGCTATGGAATTGAATTTTTCATTCTGACTTCACCTTTCCATGGTAGCAATAAAATTCTGTTCCCAGTTCATAGGATGACCAGTTGAGGGGATGGCATTACTGTGCATTACCTAATTTTCTCTTTTAAGCAATAAAGCACAGTTAAGCTGCAGCTTTAGATTTATGAAGATAACAATGTTGACATGCAGTGTTAGCTAGTGTAAAATGAAAAGATTTGAACAGACAGGGGTTAGATGTTTTGCTATGCGGTGTTTACCACAGACCAGTATAGACTTCCAAAACCTTGTAAAGACTCGTAACTCGTAACTGACTATGCAGTATGGTTAATGGACTTCTAAAGGAAAGTAAAAAAAAATTAAAAACTATGTTACTGGTTAAAAATAGTTTCTTGCAGTCTATTACTGTATAAGCTTATGAGTGGTTCAGTGATTCACAGTTACATATTATTTTATGAATAAATATTTAAGTATAGTTAAGGATTAACACGTTCAAGCAGTTAAATGTACCTTTGTAGGTTTTAGTGTGTGGTTGTTCTTGTTCTGAGAGTGGTGTCAATAGTTTTTTCTCAACAAAAGGGGCTATGCAGCGAAGCATTGTTGTAACCGAGAGTTCCCCGCTGTATGTATTGAATGATTAAATAAATCAATATACCAATTGTTATTTTACAGGATTTTGAAGACTGGGATGACGTTGGTCTAAATATTCCAAAGCCTACTGAGTTGCTCAACCTCTATAGAGACTTCATGCGACAAACTGGACATACGAAGCCACCTAGTCAAGATGTAGCAAGTCAAACTGACTGGCTAGCAGAGGATTTAAAGAGGGAAGCAGAGCTGCAGGAGCTGGTGAGTAAGTAGACTGTAAGCTCTATTGCATTATATAGTATCATCCTTTTACAAGAAAACCTCTCAACAGGGGATTCACATGACTATTCTGCACATGCCCAAGGTCAGTAGTGACACAGTCTCAATATATTTATGACAGCTCCTTTATTGCTTAGAAAGTTCAAGTTTATTGCTCTCCAAAGGCCCCTTTAAAATATTGGCAGCACTACTGACATTCTATGTCAAATTAGAGTTGATTAGCAAAATGGCTTACACCTTTGAAAAGCAAATTTATTTGGTGGAATCTTAACTTATGAAAACATTCAGACATGCAAACTTCCTGACACAACAGTCCCTTCAAATTTGAAAAACTGTCACACAATAGAATCAGTTTGTGACAAACCAATAGATCATAAAAGAGTGTTAAAAACTGATTAAAAAGATTAGGATGTTCAGTATGTCCTAGGAATTCTTTTAGGGCTTAAGCATGTAATCTGTGGTTAGTAGGGTGGTCCTTATTTTTTAAAAATTTTGAAATGTTGTTGCCTGACCCTCTTATTTTGTTCTATGATGTAAAAAACTGTGTTGTGAAAAGTTTTGTTCAGATCAGACATTATTTAGAGATCGCTCAATCAATCTGAAAAAAATGATTTTTTTAATAATTTTTCAAGAATGGTGAAAACTGAACATGGCAGCAGCGACTAATTCTAGACGGTCCTCCACAATTTGCTTAATGGGCTCTGAAGAAAGTGAACTGAAAGGATCCAAGTTACCTGTAAATAAACAAATGTTAAGTGTCTGTTTTTACCATCATAAAACCTTCAAGAAAACAGTTCGTGAGAGCTGTAGGACCGTTGTGAAGGAAATTTCTGTGTTTTGGGAAAAAGGCATTTATTCCCATTTGACATGAGCAGGATTGTATAAAACAACTCGAGAAGCTTCATGAAAAGTGGACTTTGCTGGAGAAAAATTTCCAATAGGAAAACAGCTGTGCAGCAAAGCAATGAGACTTTATTCTTAAGAGACCTAGACAATTTATTCGATATTGCTCATCAGGAAGCCCTGCAGATGATCAAGATTTCAGAGGACAAAGATTTTATTCTTGCATAAAGAGAACTTGGTCACCATGGTTGCTTTGGGCAAGTCGATAAAGGTATACCAAAGTTGCTGTCAGGTACTGAAGTAGTAACTACTTTGCTTGAAGAGTGGTGACTTGTTCACCAAGTAAGCACAATGCGCTTTGACACTACTGCCAATAACACAGGTCACAGAAATGGAGCTTGCATACTTTTGAAATAGAAATTGCCAAAGGACCCTCTCTACATAGCATGTTGTCACAATTCTTGCAAGTGTGTTCAACGAGGCTATACGATGTACATCATCTGGCCCTGTTAAAGGCATTTTTAAACATTTTAAAGAGTCCTGGAATGAGATAGATCAATCATCTCACAAAAGTGCAACCAGTAATGCAATGCTTGCGACAGTTTTAGCAGCAATTATTTTGCAATTAACCATCTTGAGGCAACACAAGTCAGAAATGATTACAAAGAATTTCTAGAGCTTACAATTATGTTTTTGGGAGGTGTTTCTCCACGTGGGATACACTTTATATCCCTTGCGGGGTTATGGATGTTTCGTCGCCAGTTCAAAGTCTCTATGAACGAAGAAAGTGGAATGTTTAACATAGCTGCATTTTTCTTGTATCTGTTTATCTGAGAGCTTGGATTAGAGCTGAACTTCCTATTTCAGCACCTGCTAATGACCTCAAATTACTGCAACAACTAAGTGCTTATGAAAAGATTAATTCTGAAATCTCTAAAGTTACCAGCAAGAAACTTGTGGTGTTTGAGTGAAGAACTTGTGGGTTTGGTTTTTATTTTTATAAAAATGTGTTTACAAGTTCAAAAAGTTATGCTTTATTCCCTGAAAGAAAGGGATAGGGTCCATAAACCTCTTAAACATCTTCTTCTTCTTCTTCTTCTTCTTCCAATGGTCTTCCATTGGGTCATCTAGCCCATTTGGAATCTGGTGTCCCAGTAGAGATGTAAGATTAGTTGTCTCTCTTGTTTGGACTTGTCCAGTTTGTTGCAGAGTAGAAGGTGGTGCCTATTCATAAAGAATCCTCCAACGAAAATGGAGAACCTCTTAAACATATCCAGCTGAGTGGAAAGAGTTCCTGTGATATGAAGATTGAAGATTTTGTGAGAAAAAATACAACAAATTTCTTTCATCGCTTTAGTATCCCAAAAATTACTTAGATTTTGATCCTAAAATATGGCATCTCAGAGATGACTATAAGCAAGCAAGAGCAACAGTTAAACATTTAAGATTTGTTAATAATAGCCTAATGCTGAAAGAGGTGTGGCTCTTATGCAAGAGCATAATGCCCTTATAACAAAGAATGAAGACCAGAAACAATATTTATTACAGGTTTTGTAACAACATAGGCTTTGTTACCCTGAAAACAGGAAAAAAATTAATTTCCCTTGAGTAGGGTCACATGAAACACTTGATTATGGTAATTTCAGTAATAACAATGAACATAATGCTATCTGTTACAGACTTAATTGAGAATGATCAAGAGTTCAGCGAGAAATTTATCAAAATATATAATACATCAATATTTCGGCAGTAATTTGTATAACGTAAAACTCTGAGTTCATTCAGCTACCCCTAAATATTAATTAAATCATCTGAAACTTTGCACACATTATTTTTGTATGTAAAAGAACATTTTTGAGGGGTCAGGGCACATAAATTGCTGAAAAAGTTTTTCTTATTAGTAAAGGAAGAACCACCCTAGTGTAGCATGCAAAATTAACTTTCAGTTACATTTAACTGTCTTTCTTTGTTGTAACATTAATCCAAGTTTACCTCATTCAGACCAACAGTTTAATATAACTGGTGAATTTTTGCAAGTTAAAACATAAACTGATGATTTGGAAATTTTAAATACATTTCAAACGGTGAAAAGACTGTAGAAACTCATTTTGTATGTGCAATATGAGTTATTACCGGTAATTATTATTTTCATATGATTTTGATTTAGTTTGCTTTCATTTTGTCTAATGACATTAAAAATACAGATACCAGTACCTTAGCTTTGTTGTTGGTTATGGTAGCCCTACATTACAAAATAGCAAAATTTATTTCTAGGTTTCTGATTACTCTGATACAATACCTCATCTGGTGATGCAATGAAAATCCATCATGAATCCCATCTGTGTCATAAGAGAAGGAATCCTTTATTAATACTGAATGACATGCTACCGAAATTTGAGTAAAAGAGGTTATGTCTCCTATTGTAATCTACTTCTCAATTTGATTGAAATTTACTTTCCATATACCCCTAATATTCCTGTCTGTTCTAAATGTTTTTGCTGTCTTGGGAGATGTCATGCTTTAAGTTGGCCAGGGAGCTTACTAGGGAGGTTTTCCATTTCATGCCTAGTGTTAATGGAGTTTAG
The DNA here is from genome assembly GCA_964059195.1 of Ectobius pallidus. Taxonomy (NCBI): domain Eukaryota; kingdom Metazoa; phylum Arthropoda; class Insecta; order Blattodea; family Ectobiidae; genus Ectobius; species Ectobius pallidus. Next base: position 119,738,558 of record CAXKWD010000003.1, read on the forward strand.
TACCTCCACTACGGGCTTTGGTATGTACGCTTTTTGAAATGGGAGGTAAAACCAGTTATGGAAAAAAGCAATTCGTACCATAGAAACATTAAACGTTACTTTCTTCTGCTCAACATACATCTGAAGCATAATTCATATATATTTCTATCTCTCTTAGATAGTAGAAGTGGAACACCTAAAAGAACATATTGCAGCACTTGAACAAGAAAAACAAGAACTTCAAAGGTTGTGGTCACATGAGGACAGGCTGGTGGTGGTTGGAGAAACAGTATCTAGCGTTACAACTCCAGCTTCAGAACTTGTTGGTATGGCTCCTGGAGAAACAGTATCAACTCATAGCACAACCCCTGAATGTTTTGAGATGATTGAAGCTGAAGGAAGAACGGGGTATAGGAATGGATGTACAGTGCAAACTGAAGATGAAGTATCTTCCGTGAGTCTGGCAGACACTGATACAGATTGGACTCGTGTTATACTTCCACCTGCTGCTAGGTCCAGTAGAAACGATGCCAGTACGCCTGTAGAATCATCACATGGATCCCTACATGAAGTTGCACATCCTTCAGTAATTCTCAGCAGTCCAATATCTCGGTATGTTTTTTCTGAGGTGGACATTCTTACCTAATTTTATTTACCTTTGCAAATAGGCTAATCTTAACGTTAGTAAGCCTTTAATTAATAATTATAATTTATTATAACTTACTAAGAAGTAATAAACTTCATGTATAAAGTTTAACAAGATTATCAGATTTGAAAAATGCCAGTATAGGTTTTGAGATATGATAATATATGATAATAATAATATATTATATAATATATATTATAATATATTATATAATAATAGCATATTAGGTCTACCATTTATGTAATATTTGTAATGATACCCTATTTGCTGAATTCAAAAAGATACTGCAGGTCTATACTATTAATATTTTATATTTATATACTGTCTGTATATGTTCTGTGATATTTTGAATGGTACCCAGAAATACTTCTGCATTGTCTGTTACTGCATTAGAGATGAATATGATGTGAGGCCTGTCTACCATGGCAAAGGAGAGAGTTACTCAAGTTACTTGCTAACATTGTCTAATGGCCACTTTGGGTTCAGTTTAGATTGAGCCATCGCCCATCGGCCTTGTTAAAGTCACTTTTAAACGCAAAAACTATAACAAAGAATTATTTTGAAGATCTAACAATTTTGATTTGACAATAAAATCTTTTTCAGGAATGGTTCATGCTCAGTTAATCACACACAGGCCAAACTGTCAACATAACTTTTTGCACAAATTGATGCGTCTTTTTGAACACAATGGTTTTGCAAACAGAAAAAGTAATTTCTGAGACTTAAAATTGTTCAGTAGTGGACAATTTGAGTTTACAAAGTTAATGTCCCTCTCAAGTTAATGACAAAAAAGCCAAATAAATAAATAGATTAATCAATTAATAAAACATAACCAGAACAGTAAGTTACACAATGAGCAGAATAAAGACACTGACAGAGTACATACAGTATATAGCTGAGTATATATAGCCTACTCATAATTTGATACATAAACTGTGCTTCTTTGTTTGCTTTTCTGTGGATGTGCCCTCCCAGAATAAAATTTATGAAGTGCCATTGGATAAGAAACGTATGCATTAGACCCTATAAAAACCATTTACTATAATTAATAATAGAAATTAATTTATAGGTATGTAAGAGTGGAGATTTTCTTGCCGAAGAAGGTTTCTCGGGTGGTCAGCCAGGTGTGGAAGTGAATTTCTCCCGACGTTTCGAAGGCCCATGCTGCCTCCATTTTGAAGGGCGTTGAAGTGCCGAGTTGTTGTCCTGCTGTAGAATATATACAAGTTCTGGTTGTGCAGATTCGACCAATCAGGTGTCGGTAACCCCTCAATCGTTATGGGCTAGCCTCTTCTACTCTGAGAAATCAGCAGTAGCAGAACATGCTATCAACTCCGGCTCAGGACACAAAATCGAATTTTCCAACACCACGATTCTGGCCAAGACATCATGTTACTGGGACAGACTAATAAAAGAGGCGATTGAAATTAAGTTGGAACCAGACAACCTGAACAGAGACTTGGGAATTAACATCAGCCCTATTTGGAATCACTGCCTCAGATGGGTGATGAACTGCAGGGAGTGGCTAGTCCATAAAAGGAACGATTAAGGGGTTACCGACACCTGATTGGTCGGATCTGCGCAACCAGAACTTGTATATATTCTACAGCAGGATGACGACTCGGCACTTTGATGCCCTTGAAAATGGAGGCAGCATGGGCCTTCGAAACATCGGGAGAAATTCACTTCCACACCTGGCTGACCATCCAAGAAACCTTCACACTAATTTATAGGTGTTTATTCATATAGTATTTAAAAAAAAAAAAAAAAAAAAAAAAAAAAAAAAAAAAAAAAAAAACCTAATTTTATGCACAGAATACTTGTTTTAAAAATACCGCTAAACTGGAGAATAGGGTGACCGCCGCTATAACCGGGCCGTACCGAGTGGGACCAAGTCTACAATGTCGCCAATATTACGAACATGATTACATGCTGATTGAATTCAGTAGATAAACGACTGTTGTAGTGATGTTTTATGTAAGATGTGGAGATAAAAAAGCTTCTGCATTAAGAATTCTAGGTCCGTGACAGGTTATGTTAGGTTAGGAACAGTCATGATAGTTTAGCAGCAGTATTCTGCACGGGGTTCATGCCATGTAACGATGTTTTACGAAAGACGTGGAAGGGTAATAAGACTTCTAGAAGTAGTGACAGCCAAATTCTAGGTCAGTGACAGGTTATGTTAGGTTAGGAACATTTGTATTAGTTTAGGAGCAATATACTGAATAGCGCTGGGTTTATTATGTCTGACATTGAATATGATGGGAAATTTTACCCTTGTGCCGATCGTTTCTCTTTTGTTGCCTACGGCTCGGAGGGGCACGGTCGCTAATGGCAATGCATGGCTGGCTACGCTATTCTGAAGGAGTTCCAAAAATACTTTGCAAATACTTAGCAAAATTTAATAGCAAATTTTTAACAAATTGTTTTGAATAAAATCATCAGGTAGTCAAAAATTAGCACAAAAGATAATTTTTAATTCACACTGAATTAATTCAAATAATGATTTTTACATAATGCAGAAAATCATTCTTTGTTTCCATTTGATTATTTTTTCCCCCATGAAAATTATTCTCCGAGATCAGTTTTACTGTCTTCCTGCCATGGAGCTTTGAGCTTGTTACAGTGAACACCAACAATGCAGTGCAATGCAGTGGGTCGCTATCATTTGGCATACAAAGCATGCATTTTCTTTCCATCTCAAGTATCACTGATGATATTGGCCCAATTGAACAATTAAGGTAAACAATTCAAAATCGGAATACTATTAATAAAGCAATTATTCCCGTATAGCCTATATTAATTATTTTCGTCCCCTAGGAATTCACCTAAATAGAAATCAGTAATCCAGTAATGTCAAATAGTTGTACCAGTACCAATTAAGTTTCATTTCATCTATGTTTCACTCTAGGTTCCTAAAAAGCTTTTAACGAAACATTTTTTTTCCCTGCAGTTCATTACCTGCAGCATTCCAAAGAGAAGTTCTTAGTCGGTGTTTTATCAACACTAATAGACAGCAAGATGGTCATATTTTAGAAGATATGCTAAATGATGGCATCTCTGAAGAGCGTTTGGTTTATGTTTTGGGTCAGAGTTTACCCAGAATAATTCCAAATGTTATTCTCAATAAGAGGGAGGTAAGTGTTTTAAAATGAATTGAATCTTTTAACTTAATTTTTTCAATTTTTTCCCATGGTAGTGAAGTAAATTAATATTACTTAGGTAAACATTTATACTGACACTCACTACTTCTTGATAATTTGAAATACCTTGTTGGAGCACCATCTATTGTATATGGCAGCCATCTTCAGCAATTGACTCCTCCCTTGTTACCAGCATATGTCAGGAAGATGTTGTGTACGATTTTGTCATATGTGATCTGAATTGTATTAGTTTGTTTAAGATGTTTGTGTTGTTTTCTATGGTGTGTCTCTATATTTCATATTGTTTTTGTGTGTTGAGAGTGTGACCTTTGTGGTTAATGTGTAGAATTTTCATGTCTTTTGATGTCTGTTTAAGCATGTCCTGTATTTATTAGATGGTTTGATTAGGCAGACTGTGTTTTGTTTGAGGGCTCTGATAAGTTCTGTGTATCATGATTTGAAATTTTGATCTGTTTGTCCAATAAAAATTTTGGACATTAGTTACAATTTAGTTTTTGCACTCCTTAGCTAGTAAGTGTTACTTACGAAAGTTGTTTACATGGATCGTAAGTTGACATTCCCACACAATCGTGTTGCTAAGGGCGTTGCGATGAGGTTAAATTACTTACGGTCCAAGCGCCACGTCATAATTCATTACGATACACTTCATAATACAAGCCTTTATGAACACGGCCCCCAGGACAAATATTCGGTTCCCATAACAACGAACACATGCGAATCACTTTCTGAAATAAACATCTATTTTCAAGAATGTATTTACACTAGGAGGTGCCCGTGGCTTCGCCACGATTATTCTTTTAAAAATTAAAAATTAAGAGTATAATAATTATTAAAGAATTATATTTATTAACACTTGCACGCGAATCATTCATAAACTAAGCCATTAATAATTAATGAAACAGCTAAAATTCCTGCTTTAGGGTACATTCCACGACATGAAAGCGCCCCCTGGGAAAACTGTATCAGAATCGATTATGCATTTCCAAAGAACCTGTGAACACATAATACGTATTGATTCTCAGCTGTTTATTGACATGAATATGATGTGAATTTTATTTTATCAATTCAGTGTAATTTTCAGAAATTATATAATATTTCAAGGGAAGGAATGGTTTGTTTGGATTATTATTATCAGCGATATTTACAGAGATAAAACCATCAATATTTTACAGCTGTTGCTCCCGGCTTCGCCCGCCATTATTCATTGACTCCAGGATTTTTAAGAAAATTACACTGGTAGATTATTAAAAATGTTTGTGGTTCAGAGCTATGAAAATTGTAAGTAAAAATAAAATTAGAATATTTGTTCATTGTGTTCATTTCACTTAGGCCTTATATAATAAACTGTTTTCCTTCCTAATTTTGTAGTCGTCATGAAAGTTTAGACTGCGAGAGATGAACATCGCCGAGTATACCCGATGTCTCACGAAGCGGGCGAGCAAGCACGCTATTTAGGGCCGTTGAATTGTATAAGAGTAGATAATATTTTCAGGTAATATCACAATTAATATAATTAAATTGATATAAATAATCATCGTGCAAAAAATAGCATGCAACACACAGGCCATAAAGGCATTTACGGGTCTCGAAAACTTAAAAACCCTCGGCTGCGCCTCGGGTTTTCAATCTGTTTCCTCGACCCGTAAACGTGCCTTACGGCACTTGTATCGCAATATACTATTGTAGACTCCTGGCTTATTGTATTTTTCTCTGTGTGTGTTGTTTATTGGTTGTATTCTATTGAGTATTTGTTTCTTCATTCTGGGTGTTACAACATTGTTAAGTCTTCAAATAATTCTTTATTTTCTGAAGTTTTGGACGAGTTTCTGTGTTTGTGTATTGAAGTATGTGAGTGTGATATATTTATCTTTTTATCTGTGATTGCATTGTTTTTCTTTGATTTTTTCTTGTGTAGTAGGCTGTCAGTGAGTGTGTGATTGTTGCCAGTGGTTTCTGCTAGTTCTTCTTTGCAGTCTTTAGTGGTTAGTGTGTATTCTGTGGAGCATGAATTGGAATGCAGAATGTTTGTGCTGTGTGGGTGATTGGAACTGTTGTGTATATTTATGTATGTTTTTATTTTTTATTTTGGGTAAACTTTGTGCATTTTCCACATACCTGTAGATACCTAGTTAGAATTATCAAATTTGGCAGGCTTATTGGCACATCCAACTGCTATAAGCATGCCAAATTATATGAATCTAGCTGCCCTGTAAGTGCAGATAGCCTTAATGTCATATCTATGACAATCTGAAACCTTCACTCACTGGCACTAACGTTTACCCACTTTCTCAGGAGCTAGAAACTTGATATTTGGCAAACTTTTAGTATTCCTCCACCCCCTAAAAAGTTAATATATAAAAAAATAAAAAATACGCTTGAAAAATTCAAAAGAGCATATGCAACTTCTGTGTTTACATCAGACCTATTTTTGGAGATTCATTGTGGCTAAATGGTAAATCAGATCAGAAAATAGATTGTACGCAAATATCAGATTTTCAGAGGTATAAGCATGCCAAATTTGATTATTCTAGCTACCTTATAAGTATGGAAAAGCTGACTAAATAGCCATAACGTCATTCACAATTACTTCAGTCTAAATACATGGACTTTATAACCAGTACGGGGTCAGTTCATAAAAAATGCTTTTACTTTGCGGGTGTGAGTTGTTATATATATATAGTATGTTCAGCTCTCAAGACTTAATTTTTATCCTGTTGTGAGCAGTAACAGAGCCCTTTCTTAGATTAGGATGTTCAGTGGGCAGGCTGCAGAGAAAGTTACGGTGGTGTGCTGACTCTAAAAGGAACCCATAGCTCAATATGGGTCATGGACCACTGAGGATCTCTCAGTTTGAAATGAGTGGCAGTTACAAAGTTCTGCACTAAGCTAGTATGATTTAAAAATACAGCTGCTTTTATCTAACTTATATTATTTGGGATGAAAATTAAAAACAGAATAACTTAATAATATTTTAGGAGAAAAATTTCTCTGACACCAGGATTTGAACCCGTGACCTTTGGCTAAGATACCTCTCAGCCTATATTAATCTATAATAATAAAAGGAAGTGTTTGTCTGTCTGTCCGCAATGCCCAGCAAAATCCACTGAACACAGAGATCTGAAATTTTAAACGTAGATGGACTCAAGGGGGGGCGAATGCACCTTGAAGCCGAATTTTTTATTTTCGCTTTCGTTCGCGAGTTATGAATGAAATACTGGTGGTAGAAAATGTGTTCTTTTTTTTTTCACTATCCAATCATCAGATTTCAGTAATATATTTCATTTGTCAAATCAGTTGTAGGTGGCTTTGCCTACTTTTGTCACGATTTGGAAATAAAAGAATCGCTTTATTTTGTAAGCCCACCCTGGTCGATTCATTTGTTTATAATGCCAAGGCCCACAGACATCTGAAATTTTCAACATAGTCGGAAGAGGGATAATGGATATAGGCTTAAATGGACAAACATTGATCGGTTTAGGCGGAACTCACTATGCAAGGGTTTTCTGGGCCAGAAGAACTTGAATCTGAGGTCGTTTTTCCCAGGCGATGCTTTCTAATCATGGAATTCACTTCAAAACTGGATTTTTAGCTGTTTCATTAATTGTATTAATCGTGTAGTATATGAATGTTTTGCATGCAAGTGTTAATAAATATAATGTTTTAATTATTTTGCTCTTAATTTTTAATCGTCCAATTAATTATCGTGGGTGAAGCCATGGTACCTGTCAGCCTATATTAATTGTATATAATTATACAGTGAGTCTCAGTCAGATTGCACCCGTTTGCCGCGCGCCGTGTTTCTCTTGTGATGACTCAACACTACCCGCGTCGCGGCCAGCTAAGTCAACAGCCTGCAGTTGAGCATTGTTCTCATGTTGTACAGACGTGAAAGTGTTATTCTGTAGTTGTCACAACTAAAAGAAAACATTAGGATAGAGATAAACTCAATAATAACGGAAGAACAATTAATGCGTATTAATCGGAATTTCCTATCACGATGCCAAAATTGTGTAAATGTAGGAGGAGGACACTTCCAGCATCTCCTGTAATAAGGTAGGTGCCTATTTTCGTTATTTTCAAACTTATTTCATTTATTTTCATTGTCACGCACGGACAAGTCAGTCAACTGCCGGGCAGTTCCTTTGCCGCATACCGGGGATAAGAGCGTCATCTGCGGGGAACCCAACGCACGGCGTGGCGGGTGCAATCTGTCTGAGACTCACTGTAGATTGCAAGAGTGCAATAAAATCATTATTTTATATTATGCCTAGCCGTAAGAATTTTGACGAAACCATGTTTTCCCGTAAATGTATTTGGTGACTAAATACATATACAAGGGTAAGTCAATAAGTATCTGCACTTTTTGTTTAATCTTTTGTAGGTTGGCTGTATTGCTTTGTGCTCGGGCATGTCAACAATGTTGTTCATTTGTCTCTGCTTGTGGAATGTTTGACCATTATGACTCCACTGAGTGTTGTGCTATTGCACATTAAACATGGCTGCACCGTTCAGCATTTGCACCAAAAAAGAACAGCGTGCAGTAATCCATTTTTTGTCATCTAAAGGTGTAGAACTTTCTGAACAATATTGGGGTGAAGCGTGTATGAATGGATTGAAAAGTTGTTGCATGACAGTGCATGCCCACACTGCTCAAACGATTGTGAATCTGGGTTTTGAGGTTTTAGAGCGTACAGTCTTGATCTCGCCTGTCAGATTTCCATTTTTTTACCCACTTGTCGATTCACCACAGACCCAAGAACTGAAGGAAGCGGTGCATATGTGGCTTGCTACTGAGCCGAAAAACATTTTTCTGAGGGCATCAGGAAGCCTGTGCAACGATTCATCAAGTGCATTGAGAAGCCAGGGGACTATGTTGAAAAATGAGATAGTTTAAAGTTTTGTGTTGTTGTTGCAATACATTTAAAAAAGAGAGTGCGGATATTTATTGACTTATCTTCATACATATACATATATTACATGTAGGCATGTCTGAATAACTTGTAATTCATAAATCTCTCAGTTCTAATTTGAAATTCTTTTTTGCATTCCTGTTATAGAAAAGTTAAATATGTAATTTTGAAACTGCAGATAAACTGTTATAGCTCTGTCTATATTCCAAAGTCGTTTAAATACTTCAGCATGAAAAATCCTTAACTTCTTCACCATTATTTTCTTGATCGTGTAATCTCCTAATCTATTTGTATGGCAACAAGTTTGAACTTGGAAACTATGATTTTTGTTATTGTAGTTTCCATATTCAGACTGGAAATCTTCTAACTCTATAAGAAAAAGTTCTTATATTATTAAAAATCATTTTTAAATAACATTTTATTAATTCCAGGTCTGTAAATGTTTACAAAAATTATATTTCAATAAGAATAAATAGATAGGAAGTTTTTCACTTGTACTGTAAAATAGTTCAAACAAATTAAGCACAATTTTCTACCTGTTTTCTTCAATTTTATGTTCTTTTACAGGAATTGCTTCCACTAATCATTTGTACCATACATTTGCACCCTGATGCCTCTGAACGAGATGTTCTGCTCCATCTACTGTTCAATCTCAAGAAGAGGCCACAAGAAGATGAACGAAGAATGATTCTTGCAGGTTACAAGTGTTTTGTTTTTGTAACTTATTTCTATGTAAAAGTTCTTCACGGGCTAACAGCCAAGTCGAGGTTTTAAAAAACTCCAAGCTTTCGGACTCCATCTCTTGAGTTCACCTTCTGGGAAACTGGTAGAGAAGGCAGAAGGACCTATATATATAGGCTGGAGCAGTTGGTGAGTTATATTAATAACGGAATCATGTCATACTGGAGGTCTGCCTATTTATGGTGTATACAGGCACTTCCGCCTTCTCTACCAGTTTCCCAGAAGATGGGCTCAAAGATGGAGTCCGAAAGCTCGGAGTTTTTTTTAAACCTCTACTCGGCTGTTAGCCCGTGAAGAACTTTTACATAGTATTCACCGAGAAAAGCTCAAACCATTTAACTTATTTCTATTTTAAAACTTCAGCAACCAGTTTTAGTTAGAAGTACTATCTTAGTACCTATATCAGTTAATGACTGATCTCTGTGTGAGCCTTGTTGAGCGTATGGGGGATATGCATAAAAGAGAGTATAAAGTTTATACTTGCAGATTTCAAGTATCTAATTGCAATCATATGCTTAAAAATCCAGCAGACTGCGCCCACGTGACAAGACGCTCTTTGTACTCTGTCGCATAGTGCCTGCTTCAATTCTGCATGCATAAAGATCGAGCGGGTTCAGCATATGCTAGGAAATTTGTAAGCTACCAAAACGGACACTCACTTCAGTCACTGCATGCTACTTGGGTGATTCGTGCGGAATATATGGACATTCCAGAAAGAATGAAAACTACAAATAATGTAGGGACAGCCCCCTGTCATTGCAGATGCACCAGATACAACCCCTGTGATTTTTCCTTACGAAAATTTGCGAAAATAAAATACTTGAATTTTTATTTTTAATCCCTCTGCCAATACTGGGTACTATAGGTAGAGGAAATATTGTGTAGATCCCGATATTTGATGTCATGTTTTGAGGTTCTTTGAATCAAAAAATATTATTTTCAGAAAGATGTTTGTCTGCATAGCTGATTAGACCTAGCTCATCTATCAAGTAACGCTCCGAGCTAACCCTGCTATTGGCGGGAGGCCTTTACCCTAATGGGATTAATGAGGCTTATTTATTTATTTATTATTTATTTATCTTTTGGGGATGTGAAATTGGCCACTTTACACAAAGAAAAGTTCGGTTTTCGCAACATTCTCGAAAAGGGTCTAATGATTTTGTTTAAATTTTGTAATTGAGGTGCTTATGCTAAGAGCTAAACTTTTATTTGAAATATTTTTTTCAAAAAAATTATCTGACGGGTAGTTACAAGGCAGGCATCGTTCATATAAACTCAATCTTGCCTGGTGAACAGTAACGCTTTGCATCAGGCTAATACAACTGAATACCTATTCCAGTGGCGGCTTGTGAGGTTCCATAGGGGTGGGTCACATACAAATATAAGCCATAGATGTTAGAGGAAAACAGAACTCGCACTTAAGCTAAAACCTACCTTTCTGTTTCATTTTTTGTATAACAATACTATTCTTAAGGACATTGTCAAGTGTCACGGTGTAGTTAATGAGACCTTTGAAAACACTTGGGTTATCAGAACTCTCTATCTCATTATGCCCACGCAAGGCCAATTCAAATCCCCCGCAAAATTTAATGGCATCAAGAATGCGTGACAAAATATATAATATGTTTTTGTCAACATCATTATGCTTACGGATACATGTTCTATACCCATCATCAAGTTGCACCCTGATATCAGCCTTCCCTAAGACAGCGAGACTCATTTCATTGTCTAAATGGCGTTTTGACAAACTGTACTTACATCTATCGGGTAAATATTTACCAGTTTTAGTCAATGCATCTTCTCCACCGAATTGAATACACGGAAAACAAAATAGTGCATTAGTTGTCAGACACCCGCACATCCACTCGCACTTTTCATATACCGGTACATTTTAATGAAATTACTCTTGTACACTCTGTTTTTGTCTTTATTAGCTCTGGTCTAGGCCGGCCTAATTATTTGGCTAATAACCGGTCCTCAAAATTTAGAATTTTATTTTGTATCTTATCTCATTCATTTAACTATCACTATGTAAAAAATACTTTACTAACTAAGGAAAAATCAGAAGCACGCACTAACACTCAACAAGAAAAAACTTCCGGCTTTAGCTTATTTGAGTTGCGGAAGAGGGTAGGAAAACAGCATTTTTGCACTCGCCTTTTCCCAACTGGACAGGTTTTACGGGTAAGATGTTATTGTATTCTGATACCCTGGGGGGAGTAAGAGAGTTGGCTATACAGTATTCTGTCTCTCTCGACACGTAAATATGTTCTCAACTACAGAGTAATAATAATGCATACCACTCCATCTGGCGGAGGACTTCAAGAGTGCAGACAGTGCTGATTTGTGTGAAGTCGCAAAATTACTGTGACCCTGTACAACTTAAACTAGCCACAACCCCTCCCTGCATTCCGTCAGCTTTAGAAAGGGGAAATGTTTTAAAGGGATGAGAGATGGCCGGGCACGACGGAAATTTGACCCATGCTATGTTGCCGAACGTTACCAGGAAAGCAAACGCGCGAAGTTTGAAATAGATGGATGTTAAGTTATTTTATTCGTTGCTATAAATGCAGTACAGTTTATATTCAAAATAGATGGGGATGGGGGGGCACGTGACCCTGTGACCTATAGGTAGAACCGCGCCTGACCTATTCTCTGCAACACGGCCTCTTATTCTATATTAGGATTTGAAGAAAGGTGTATTGCCATGCCTAGGTTATAAAAAAGTATGCGAGTGTATTTATTAAGATTTTATTTGGATTGTGTATCCTTCAGGGATGCAACACGAGATATGGCAACGACTTTCTTTTCATTTTTACAAGCACTTTATTTGAAGAAAATTTTCATTTTTCTTAATTTTCAAGTGCTAAAACTTTTATTTGAAAAACTTCTCCCAAAAAATTCTCTGAAGGCTAGTTATAAGCCATTCATTTTACACATAGACTTGGAATTTTTGGTCTTGCCTCGCGAATAATGCACCTTGGAAACAAGGCTGATACAAGTGTATGCGCACTACTGCAATTTTATTCAGCCGTGTACTCTACACTAGAATAGGCTGTATTAAGGGTAGAGGGAGTTATATGAATGTTTTTTATCACATTTTAAAAATACTAATTATATTTAATGTTGTAATTATGTTATAGTGAATTTTCATTAAACTAATTTAATCCTAAAATATTATGGAAATAAATATTTTCATTTGTTATATTACTTCACTTAAATTTTCTTGTGAATACTTGTTTTATAGTGATTATTATTGTAAACTTCTAAAAACTAAGTCTTGCATATTACGAAAATAATCATCTCGTTTATATTGTACTGTTGAAATTTGCTGATTGATGGGTTTGTTTCATGCTCTGTTATTTCCTGGATTTATTTCTTTCACTCATTCAAAATGTGGGTTTGTTCCCAGTTTTCTCCATGTCTGTTTTATTTTTTATCCTGGTTTTCATGATTTGTACTTTTTGTACTTAGATTTCTCTGAAATTGAAGCCTAATTTCAAGTTTATATATGTAAGAACTACTTTCATTGCTGCTGTCCTTTCCAGTCGAACTACTAGCAATGATTGGGATTTTGGAAAAAAAGAAAGTATTATGTTTTAAAACTTCAGCGATATAGAAATATTTTTCCTCCTCTTTATGCTGATGTGGCTGTGATTTAATGCCCTGCTGTGAGAAGACCTTTGTTTGTTTTCTTAGCTTTGTTTATGCAGGTGGATGTTCTGCGTGTGTTGCCGAAGTATAATATACTTTCTGCTCTAAGTAGGTAGTATTCTGTCGCAGCGATTTTTTATGCATAAGACTTGTGAGTGACTACACTTCTCAGCAAGAAGATGCTATTACTTTATGCTTACTTTTATGCATATCAGCCTATGCCTAGGGTGTGGTTTTCTTATTCATTTTTCCTTACATTTTGCTATCTTTTTTATTTCCGTTTTCTTTCTGCGGGCCCCCCCTGCTCCCTGCTCACCCCCACTCACCCCCACTCTCGGGGTCTTTGAGTGTGTTGTTCATATTCCGACAACTCTGCCAAATTTCAAAACTACACGAATTTTTATTTTTCCTTTATTGCCTGGACTATACCCTCCCTAGCAAGGTTCAAGTGTTGGGAAGCATACTAGGTGCTGAAATATAGCCTATGTGACACCTGTCCTGTATCATGTCCACAAGATTGTAAGCCCAGTTCACACGCTTTCAAGGACTCATACGTGGGAGCTTTAATAAAAAAATATAAAAAAATTTGCACAAATAATCCGCAGACCAGATAATCTGTGCGTGAATATTCAAATTTGCTGTAGTTCCTTTTTGCTATGCATAATTATGAATTATACTCCTTATTTAGAATTTGGAATAAATTTATCTCTGGTATACTCCCAAATTTCTCTTAAAATTAACCAGTTCATTAACCCTTTGTGGGTAGCGATGTTTTATGGCTGTGGGTAGAAGGTTATTTTAAAAGAAAAAATAAGTCAATGAGAAAACTATTGAAAGTAACTTAAATATGCATTCATGCATAAAAATAACATATACCTTGGATTATTGCAGAATTCTGCCCCTAATCTACTCCAGAAATAATTTTTATTATTTCACGTGAAAATGTTTATGTGGAAACGGCACAAGTCTCACTGAGTGCATTATAAGTTCACATAGACCTACAGTAGGCTATGATTTTCAATTGGATCAGTATCTTGATCAAAATCAGAAGGCAGAACTGGCCCTTGCTGAATATTGTATATTGTAATAGTAGATGATGGGCCTGCATCGAAATTACTCACTTCCATTCAGCTGAATGCAATATTATAACCACGGGAAGATGGTCGAATCGTCGGCAGACTTCTTAAATACTACGCGGCAAATACCCGGAAGCCAAAAAGATTTTATTGATGCAATATTGCCTCCAGTGTCATGTCACTGTCACTCTCATTAATGCTACCAGTAGCGATCTTGGAAAAACATCGCTTACCATCGCTAAATGATAATTCTGACATTTCACTATCACTTTAAATAATTAATTTGTCAATTTCAGAACCTGTAAAGCACATTCTTCTTGCCATTTTGCTGAAAATAAGGGGAAAACATGAAACAAAAAGATCATACCATTCACTAGATATGCACGCCCAGTGAAATCTTCTACTAAAATCATGGTGGCACGTGTATAAGGGAATTCCCAGGTCAGAGTGGTTAAGAGAACATTCTCCTTCCATCTTTTGAAGTTTTTATGTACTTCGTGCATGAGAAGAGCTGGTCACATTATGAGTCTGTCAGAGAACTCAAATATGGGTTTTCGCCCACAAGCGTCATACAGGCATGCCATATATGAGTTTCTGCCCACGAAGGGTTAAAGTAGTTCCAAATATACTACTGTCTATACTACTCTCCATTTTAAAAATATATTATTACAAATTATGTTTCTCTATTTCAGGTATTATTGGCATTGCTAGATGTTCAGGGTTGAGCTTAGTGGAAAATGAGATATTACCTCAGTGCTGGGAACAAATTAGCCATAAGCATGCTGAACGGAGACTTCTAGTTGCTGAATCCTGCAGCGCCCTAGCCCCATATGTCTCTGTAAGTTTCACCAGGCTTTCTTGTATTTATCTATAGGTCCAGTATGACTAATAATTAATAGAAGATCTGACGTGAATGAATGGGGTTCCCACAAATGACCTTAGGCTTTTGAACACGTAATTTATGTTAATGAAATGCATACTCATAAAACTGGTATCAATAGAGAGAGAGACTCAGAGTTTTAGTAACCCTACTTCACAGTTACTGATTGCAAACCCCCCCTCCCTTCATGGTTACTCGGCATGTGAGGGTAAGTCAATAATTATCCGCACTCTCTTTTTTAAATTTATTGCAACAGCAGTACTAAACTTTCAGTTACCTTATTTTTCATCCTAGTCCCCTTCCTTCTCAATGCACTTGATCCATTGTTGCACTTAGAAAAAAAGTGCTTCGGCTGAGTAGCAAGCCATGTATGCGTCGCTTCCTTCAGTTTTTGGTCTGTGGTGAATCGACAATTGGGCCAAAAAGGTGGAAATCTGATGGGGGAAGATCGGGACTCGATGCAGGATGCTCTAACACCTCAAAACTCAGTTTCACAAAAGTTTGAGCAGTGTGGGTAAACATTGTCATCCATCAAAACAACTCCTTTGGACAATAGGCCTCGATGTTTGGTTCGAATTGCAGGCTTCACCTCTTTGCTCAACATCTCACTGTAAGATGCACTGTTTATTGGTGAGCCCTTCTCCAAGTAATGTCGCAGTATTTGTCCTTGTGAGTCCCAGAAAAGTGTTATTATCACTTTTCCTGCGGAGGGTTGACTTTTGAATTTCTTTTTGACTGGAAATGCAGGGTGTTTCCATTCCATGCTTTGGCGTTTGCTTTCAGGCTCAAAGTGATAGATTCACATTTCGTCTCCAGTGACTATTCGTCTCAAAAAACCTTCACCTTTGTTACCATGGCGGTCCAGTAAGCATTGGCAGATGGACACACGATTATGTTTGTGCTGTTCAGTGAGTTGTTTTGGTACCCATCTTGCACAGACTTTATGAAAGCCAAGCCTGTTATAAATAATGTCATATGCAGAACCATGGCTAATTTGCATATGCCACTTCATCGACAGTCACTCTTCGGTTTGTCTGAATCATGATATGGACTTGCTCAGTGTTGGCATCCTGTTCTTTTCTCATCCTTCACAATTGTCTGACCATTTTTGAACTTTTCAATCAATTCATACATGCTTCGTCATGGTAAAACATTGCCCCCGTATTGTGCAGAAAGTCTTCGATGGATTTCGGCTCCTGGTACAGCTTCAGGCGACATGTTTAATGTTCAGACATGTTTACCCACACTGCTCAACTCCACAACACTCAGTGGAGTCATATCATTCAAACATTCCACAAGCAGAGACAAATGAACAATGTGTTGACTTAAGGACTTACCCTCGTACATAAAGGCAGTTCGTTCCAGACACATTATGGTGGAGCAGAGTTTTGTCACAAATGGGCATCTAGTTGATTTCTCATAGAAATGCATTCCCTTGCCTACCCAGGATACCACTTTCAAACTGTAGGCCATGCAGGTGAATATGCACCAACTTTTCTTACAAAATCTGAGACACTAATAAAAGACCTTTTACATGAAAATTCAGGATAGGAAAACTCTTCTTTCTTCTGTGACAGCCATTTCATCTCAGTAAAGAAAAATGTTATATATGGCAGTGTTACCATCTGTTACATACTAGAGCAAAGAAGGAACTTAAATACCATATTACTCGTGGATAAGTCCAAACATGGGCCCCACCCTAATTTCAAAGGTCTTTTTTTTCCTTTTTTTCTTTCTTTCTTTCTTTCTTTCTTTCTTTCTTTCTCTCTCTCTCTTTCTTTCTTTTCTTTCACAACAAAGAAATTGAAGTCAGCTGGAAGAGTTAACAATGTGGTATACTCCTGTAGAGCCAGAGAAGTCAGTAGATCTGCTCTTTACTCCAGTGGTCGGAAAATTAGGTGAAGAGAAAAAAAATGCCACATGCTTATGTCAATAACGGAATTCACCCAGTAGCGGTTCGTGGCTCAAAATGAGGGCGTGCTGCAAATATCATTTCATACAGCAAACTTAAAATATTTTTAGAAATTATGAGTAGGCCTATCTAAACTGCTCGTCTCTTAATCCAATCTCTGGGAACTCTCACGTGATTTTCTCTGCCCTAATTATTTTTTTTGCTAATTTCTTTCGTCTCGTAGAACGTTATGTGAGTTGCGTGACGAGAGAAAATAGCAAAAAAAAAAAAAAAAAATAATAATAATAATAATAATAATGATAATAATAATAGTAATAATAACAACATCAATAATAATAATATTTATTAGGGCAGAGAAAATCGCGTGAGAGTTCCGCGAAATGGAATAAGAGACGAGAAAATAGTATTTTTAATGATCGAGGTAGAGGAAGTCGCTTAGTGTTCCCAGTGCGACAGAATACTTAATCGGGGTTGTGGAATCCGGGCTTTTCTGAACTTAACACATTCGAATTTGGCGGCGTCAGACGGTGGAAGATCTAACATGCCCACCTCTTTCTCCGAGCTGACAGTATGAGGTGCTGGCGAAGAAAATGGCTGAACAAGAGGGACGGCTACGTGGGTAGTCTGTTCGCGTCGGTATGGGGACGTGGGATAAGCGAAAAAACTGCTGCTTGCATATCCTCAGTTTTAGTTGACCAGACTACTCATGCAACGGAGGGCGTTTTCAGTTCACCTTCACACGGCCGACTTGAAGCAAGTTCCGCACTCAGGATTTCAGTGTCTCCTAGCTTTGACACCAGGTGGTGGCGTGGCGGGCAATTCAAAAATACAGATACATTTATAGTAAAAACCAACATTCATGGTATGGAAAATAAACTTTAAAAATACGTATTGTAAAGGAAAAATACTGGTGAAGTGCTACTTCACCTACTTCCCCTGAATAGCCGCCACTGCTTTACTCACTAGCAGAATAACCTTGGCTCATTCAGCAAATCATTGTGCACTGTGGAGTGCTGATCTGTCGACCTCTTTGGCTCAATAGAAGTGAACCAACTTTGATTACTCCTAACATTATCTCGTGTATAAGCTTTACACTTGTTTTTTTTTTAACATAGAGAATTGGCAATAGTAAGTTGTAGAGCTTATACACAAGTAAATGTGGTTCCTTCATTATGACTATTGTGTCTTGGTTTCTGGGATATATCACTAAACTCCATGTTTTAGGTGGGACGAAGCTGGTCAAAACTAAGCTCTGGAAAATATTTGATTTCTGAAGTCTGAATTGCTTTGTGCATTTTGCGATATTGCATGTATCTTTTCCACACCAGTGGAGTGCTGGACTGTACAGGAGGGGGGGGGAGCTCCCCACAAAGGGGGACTTGGGCGGGCGGGCATAATAATAACATAACCTAACCCAACCTAACCTAACCTAACCTAAACTAAACTAAACTAAACTAAACTGAAAGAAGGTGTGGTTGAAAAGTATGTGAAGCCGTAGAAGACGAGCTTCTACTAGCAGTTTTTCACGAGGATTCCAAAAATGCAATCCTCGTTTTCCTAAAACCAATGGTTCCTAAGATATGAATTTTGACTACTGTCCCAAAGGATGAAGAGGCTTATGACTCGCACAACTAATCTCTGCTGCAGGCGGATGACTCATCACATAGTCAGGCATGAAAAGTTTTTCACAAGGTACAAGAGGTACATAAAGGAACATGCATGCAAAAAGAGCATATAAGCACAAAACAATTAAGAGGTATGAAGAATTTATTTACAGTTACAACGTACATTCATTTATATCATATTTAACTATATGCTGGTTTAACATTAACCACTATAAGCCTTTGAGGCTTGATACCCAAATTTGTTATATTACAAATATCATAAGTATTACTAGTAATAGCATCTTTCTTTGGTTTCAAACACTTAAAATTAGCATAAGGACTAGGAGAAACATCTTCATCCAAATAATTAGGAACATACATACACATACGAACAGGATCATAAAAATCATTATTTTGAATATTTTTGCTCCAACTCGGAGCAGCTCTCATCCAAATCAATTCAGATTACAAACCCGCTAGTAATTCAACTGTTAGTTTGTAATTCACAATAATAGCAATACTATGAACCAATAAATTATTTTCACTTGTCAAAGTAGGTTTACCTATCCTTTTATCAATATTCGAGTAATATCATTCTTGATTTGTTTAAATTGATTATTTCCACAGTACACCATATTGGCATCAACTGTTTTATTACTTTCATTGAAATTACTATAAAAAGGAACCAATATTTCTTTCATGGGATTTACATTAGGACCATCTGCAGCACCAGGAGCTATAGAACCTCTGCCAGATTGAGAATTATAATGAAATCCACTAGAAACATTTCTAGTAATTAAATCATAATCCTCAATCGCGGCTTCCCATTCAAAGGTCTTTTGGTTATCACCAGGATATATAAGGAAAATGTTATCATTGTTTCTCAGGACATAATGGTAATATGAACAAACAGGATCAGCAAATTTGTCTACTTCAGCGTCATTTATTTTCAATTTGCCCACAACTGAGGTATTAGGAACTCTAAATATAAACTCGCTTTCATTCACCATCATTCTTTTTGAAACATTGTTACCATCCAAAAAAACAGACATGTCATACATACATACATTACAATACATGTTTTTCCTATTTAAAGTTGTTACATATGAAGGTAGAGTATTATTATAAGAATATTGATAAACATTATTACTAACATTAGCGCAAATAGGTATTGGATTATGAAGAGACCAAGAAGCTTTAACAGGTCTCCACGATGAACTACTTCCAAACATATTTTGAATCTTAATAGGAGTACAATACAATCCTAAAGAATTAACCGGCAATGCATGCCAACCGTGCTTGCTATATGCTAATTTTCCAATTGAAATGCCTTGGTCATAATTAGTAAGCGTAAAATCTGAAGCCTGATAAGCAATATCAGGATTGTTGTTGTAATACAACACTCCACTCATTTATAATTCCATGGCAATGTTCACACTTGCACTGTTCTATAAAATGTACACAAAGCAATTTAGAAATTTCCTGTTCAACAAAACTATACTTTTCCAAATCAGGATGGTGATAAAATCCAAAACATAACATTGCCATAAAATCAGAAACGGTTAGAGGGTGCAATCGATCACAGTCATTGATATTGTCGATTTTTTTTTCGTTTCGCTGCGGGTTCTTCAAACTCCTGACTTCCTGAAGGTTGGCTTTGATGGAACGGGAGGGAATCTGGCTCAGGAACTTCAAGTTCTTGGCTATGATGGGACTCTGAAATGGCAGAAGAAATTACAAATGGGACAATCAACCATACATTTTTGAAAAAAACATATGAAAAACATCTTGCATCTAGCGCTTCTTTTTCGCTAGACACAAAACGATGCAAAACGTGTTTCGTAGTAATTAATACGGGAATCCTTTTCTCAGTTTCAAAAAGATTTTTGCCTTTAACAGCAACAGGGGTTTTACAACCCTCCAGTATTAATTTCCACGTATCGACGTCTTCTACTGATATTTTGGGTTCCTCACACAAAATAATATCGGCATACTGCATTTGGGAAAAGGAAAACTGACCATCTTGATTACATTGTTTGATGTGATCGAACAAATTTTCCTTTAATTTAACAAAATACGATTTTCCACAATTAACATCCCCAAGCAAAAGGAAGGCATTTTTTTTACCATTCAATTTCAAAAACCAGGTAACAAAATCAATTGTAAATTGCTTAGGACAGATTTTGTTAACATTACTAAAAGTGATACAATTTTGGATACAGGTACATTAAAGTTGTCCAACAATTTTACAAATTTCTTCAAAATCATCATATCATCTCTCTTTCCAAATTCCGATAACATACACTGTTCGAATTATCTTTCAAGACCAAGATCACACAAATAAACATCAACATCACTACATTTTAGTAAATCTTGAAAACTTTTAACGTTATCGTTACGAATTTTATCTAGAATGTAATCAACAACAGGCATCTTATCATACGATTTCTGCCCATACACATACTTCCGATCAAACCAACAAAACATTTTTAAAACTTCCAAACTACTACTACATACCAATTTAGGATCTTTTTTCAGATAACTTATGTAACTTGCTGTAGACCTAATCACTTGAATATGACCAAACAAAATTAAATTGTATTTAACCCGAAAATATTCACTCACTTCGTCGAAGACTTTTTTCAATTGATCTGAAACATAAGTTGAAACATAAGTTTCACATGTTGAGTGAAACATAAGAGATGAGTATGATAATAATCGGTTTTAGAATCTTTTTCAATCACAGCCAAAAAAATCAGATTCATGAATGACAACAAGCGTTGTATAAATTCATCTTGAAAGTTAACATGTTTTTGATAATTAAATGATAAATTTTCTAAGTGTAAAGACAGACAAATGGATCGCATTTTAGTATACGTCACAACAATCTTTTGTTTCACACTCGTAGGCTCCTCAGGAACGACATACGGTAGATCGCATGCCACGACATGGTCGGGACAGCAATTGTTAGGCATGTTATCACAGTAATCGCAATTAGGAGCTTTACAAGTATCCACAATATAATGATGATACATTCTGCAACACAACATTAATCAAGATTAATATCACCGCATACATCAAATTCCTCTATTGCTTCTACAACAGATTGCACCTCATCGATGCTTTTCAACTTAAAAAATTCCACATGCTTTGTCAATTTACCAAACCTTTCACGAATTTTTCTATAACTAATAGTAAATCCTGTTTTCCAAATATAATAATTAAATTTTGAAACTTGTCCAGACATTTATCCAGAAACTTGAGGAATCAAATCATCCCCATACAAATTTTTAATTAAATTTTTCAATGCATTAAAAAAATGCACAACATCCTTATTGACTTTTATTAAAACAACACCAGAATCTTCCTTATTTTAAGCCATAACTTATGTTTTTATATAGAGTTCTCATAGGTATACAGGTGGGCTCTCCCCAGACGCTTAACGTAGATGATTACCCTAGGTTTATTCTTTTTGACGGTGGTGCCTCATCACTCCCCGTCCCAACCCTTTTGGTACCAGAACCTCTAACGACACTTCCATTCGGTAGAGTTGGATCCTGATGCTCCAATATTGGTGTCAGAGCCTCCTTGAGCAGGCTTCTCAACAATGACCGGGGTCGATGCTGGCAGTTGAGAGGTGGTGGTACTTGCGACGGGTCTGCCGCTATTACTGGGGTGTGTAGGAAGACTGAGCTGAGAGGAGGGGGTGGAGGTGCTTGGAAGTGTTGTTGATGTTGTTGTTGTTGTTGCTGTTGTTGTGGATAGTCCAGTGGTGGCTCTATGAATTCCACCGGTCGCACCAGGCTTCTGCGAGGAATCAGAGCCTGCAATCGAAGAATATCGTGATCGCTCATGCAATGACAATTTTGTAAACGTAGACGAAATATTTCCAACAGATTGTTCAACTCGTCATGTGTGTCGTTAACACATTGTTGCAGTATTTCACCCTGAGATTCAATTCCTGAATCTTGAACAGGAAGAAGTTGTCTGAGAGGTACTGCGTATTACGATTAAAACCCATTATACCTGCAAAGGAATTAAATCGAATTACTTCATCTGGAAACTGAGATTGCTGTAATGTTTTAGGAAGTTTACTCAAATAACTCTTCACAGAATCATATCTAGTACCAAACAGTTTTAATTGAATATGCCAGTTAAATAAAGTCATATAAAATTCACGGCTTTGATCTTTTGAAAATTTCGGAGAGACAAATTTATATTTTTGAAAAAATTCACGGCCATGTTGAGGTAATAACGTACTTAGAAAAGGTCCCATTTCGGGAGCAGGAATACTTTTCACTTTTGGATCATTTAAATTACAATTTCTTAAATTAACAGTGAAATTGCGGAAATCTGCATTAGGGGCGTTGCACATAATAATGATAAGTAGACTTCGGACTTTTAGGGCGCTAAAAATTCTGTTTTAGGTACCTAAAATAGGCTCTAAAAATTGGAAAATAGGTTCTAAAAATCGTAAAATAGTCTCTTATAGAAACGTTAAATTGCCAATTTTCTGAAATACCTCAATTACAATGCATAATATTATATTTATTGAAGTCACCATTAATCAATAATCATGTTGAAACACATATAGGCCTATGGTACACAGAATTATATACATATTTCTAGGGCCTGTATTACTACCATAACAGTGAAAACCTAATCCCTGTGCCCAGAAGCTACGCATATCATACTGTACTAGCATATTCAACCCCTTGTATCCCTCAGTGATTGTATCCCTCTTTCTTTTTGGATGTAGGAGTCGGGAGAAAAACACTACATTTTCTTGAGAATTCCAAGGAATTTTTCTATTGAAGATGAAACATTCCTTACTATTTAACCACGTCACAAATATGTCATGTAGGCCTACTGCACATTCAGAGCTAAAAATTAGTACGAACTGAAAATAAATGCTAGAATTTTATAACAAAAAAATGACTTATTTTGAACTTTAGAGGAAAAACAAGCAAAAAGGCAATATTAGGCTCTAACATAAAAATAGGCTGTTATAGGTCCTATAAAAGTAACAGTTTTAGGTATAGTCACATATGAAACATGCATATACAAGTTTTCGTCCATATATCATTTAAGGATTAAAATAGGTTTTTACCTAAAATCCGAAGTCTAATAATAAGTACTTACAAGAGATCACCAGCAACCTCAGTGCCCAGAAATAACAGTAGCCTATAGCAGCTACAGCAGGTAGTAGTACAAGTAGAAAGTCTAATTTCTGCAAGCCATTATATACTTCACCACAGTAAAAAAAATGCATTAAGATGCAGTGAAATCTTACTTCACACAAATCCGCTTTGTAATAATACTAATCCTTCACATAGAAAGCCGCCTAATTGACAAACATATAAATACTACTAATACTATGCTAATCCAGCCAGCTAATTAATAAACAGAAAAAATTGCACCGATAACAATACACACGTCACATGCTAAATAAAATGCATGTGCAACACATGACATGAGATATTACATACTAACAGGGATGCACAAAATTGTTGAAAAACAAAATTTATATATAAAATAATAAATATTAAAAAATCAAATTTCAACTTACCGCTTATAACAGAATGTATACCATATCCAACACCAATTGCAGTACCACCCACGACTACTCCTGCTGTAGTGACACCAACTTTAGTACTAGCCAAATTACTTAAGTTCGCACCAATATTTTGTATAACTTGCCCTAATTCCCCAGAAGAGCCAATCGTCGATGGAATACTAATCGAACCATCAGGTGTATAAATAACATCGCTACTACCTGAAGAACCTGTTGTAGGCACGGGAGCATATTCACGAGGAACAGTAGGAATCTCAAAAGACGATTCATTTATTATACCACTACTACCAGAACCGGATGTATTAACAGGTTGATATACACCTCTAGTAGGAGTAGACGTAGCAGAAGGTCCAGCACGAGGGGGATTACTTAAACAACCAGGAGGTATACGACAACGAACAGGATATACAGGTCTGTTGTTGTTGTTTGCTAATGCTCAGGAACTTGGATTTCCTCCATTCTCCTTCGGGCGTTCCAATAGTAATGTGTGAGCTGGGTTGGTAGATCAGCATCAATCTTCTTGATTGCCGGGCAAGTCAGTAGGTGTTCTCCATTCATTATTGAAGCTGGAGCGTTGCACAGGGTACATTGTGGTGAAGGATAGATGTTGATTCTATGAAGATGTGAAGCTAAGCAGTCATGACCTGTAGTTATGCGGAAAAGAGCAACTGTTTGTCTTCTGAGTAGATCAGGAATGGCTGATTTATTCCTCAATAAGGAATTCCATGACTTCTTGTGGCTGTCTTTTTCATTTTTCTCTTTACATTTTTGATTAATCTTATATTATTATATATGGAGTCTGTTTAATGTTTGTTCCTTTCTTTGCAAGGAAGTCAGCAGCTTCATTTCCCATAATTTGACAGTGGGCAGGTATCCATTGAAATGCAATGTCTTTTTTGAGACTTTGAAGTATTCTTGTTGCTGTATGTATTTCTCTTACTTTTTTGCTTTCTGGGTATGGTGATGCCATTGCTTGCAATGCAGTCTTTGAGTCCGTGAGGATTACCACTTTGTTAAATTTAGTTATATGGTTTAAAAGTTGCTGGAGAGCTGTGCTTATTGCTTGTACCTCTCCATCATAGTGTGTTGACAAGGGTCTGAGTGATATGTGATATACAGGTCTAGCTTCAACTAATTCAACAGTCTCGACAGGAATTTCACGAACCGGAACACGTCCGGACATCTTACTTCCCTCAAAGCAAACAACACACTGACACAAAACCCTAATGACCCTAATGTTTTGTCGAAGAATTAGTGGTTATTTATTAGAAAAAGTATTTCAGTATAAGTTTACTCCAGAAGTATCTCCACATAGTGTTTGTGATTCTGATGCGACAGTTTCAGATGTAATTCACTCAATACAGAGTCCAGTACATCAGCATTGTTTCTTGAATGTTTGTTTGAAGAATAGCACAAGCATTTCACTCCAGAAAATAAATGGCTAGTCATAGGAAATAAGTTACTCTGCTGTAATATTTGCAGGCACACAGTTTTCTTAATTATATTTTTTTAAATAAGAAGACTTTTTACGAATTTTCAATGAAAACTCAGAAATATTTTTAGGTTGATTTCAAAGAAAAATCTACCTATTGCGATCGATACCATCTCATGATTTTCGAAAAATTCTTTCAAATCTTTACGTTTCATGCTTCCCTAAGTACAAAACCACCGCCTGTTAAAAAAAAAAAAAAATTGTGATATTTATATATTTATATCTTTACACGCTAGCGGCCGTAATTTTGAAGATATTTGAACCAAATTTTATTATGTCATTTCTAGGCCCAATAGTTCGGACAAGTTCGTTAATGAGCAAAATTGGCCCAAGGGGGTGGTCGGGGGAGGGGGTTGAAATTTTTAAAAATGTATATCTTGGCCCCTATGAAGTATAGAGGGAAACTTTGTTTGAATAAATTAGAGTACTCCCTATGGAGTTCACAGTGACACCAACGATTCGGGGGTTCGAGTGAGGGTGGGGGTGGGGGGATGAAAATTCGAAACTTTTGAAACCACGTCTTGTGGGGTATCGTTGAAAAGCTCTTGATGAGTACTCTACAAGTCAATAACTAGTTTCTTGATAGCTCTCATATGACGCGAGATTTTAATGTTTGAAAATAATAACACTTAAAAGAATTAATATCATAATTTTGTCTTGTTTAGCGGCTTTCTAATTTTATTCATTGCTGATCTTGCGCACGGCCTCCCAGAATATTATATCCTATTCTAGTTGTCAAAACTAATGATTGTAGGCTCTTCCTCTTTACCGAATTGAGTTATTACTGCGGGTTTGCCATGCCAAGGCTAAAGAAGAAGAGTGCTACGCAGCGACAGTAAATTAAACCAAAAGCACTTTGAAATCTACCTCAGCCTGTAGGCCTGCCTAAAGGGATTTTTTATATTTGAAACTTCCTGCGAGTTATACCTTCTATTATGTTGTCCAACAATGAAAACCACTTTAAAGGAGATTTTATCTAGGTGAATATCCTTGTTTCATTTCATAATAAAATAAGTGACTTACTTTCTGTATTTTTCTTTCTTGAATTTATTAAGAAAGATGGAAATATTTTGTAATCACAAAACGTAAGCTTGAAGAAAAATATTTTCGAAGGTGATTTTCCTTTTCTAGAGCACAATTAGAAATTCTTTAATGCTGTCCATGCTGCAACAGATGCTGTTGGAAGATAAAGATGACAGTGTGAGAGAAGCTGTTGTCCGAAGCTTAGCACTTATCATAACTTTCATGGATGACAAAGACAAATATTTCCAGGTAAGTAAGAATACCAAGTGTGTATTTAATCTTTTGTAAGAAACTTTTAGAAATCTGTTTTAGCTAGTTGAATGGCCTAATTCTTAATGATGTAGTGCATACATTTTTGTGATATAATTCATTTGGCATAGAACACTATTTTCTGTGTACAGTAGAATTTGGTTAATTTGAGATTAAGTAGTTCAAAATATTATATAAATATTGTAAAACTACTTCAGATATATGTGATCTACTTATACAGTACAGGCTGATTTTGTCATTGGTAAGGACAAGCTCATTGCTATGGGTAAGCTCAGAGCCAATGGAAATGTGATTGAATATGTTTGCTCTTGGGGAAAGCAAACAATTATTTCACCTTTGAAACCATGAAACCATGAGACTCTTGCCTCCAATTGTTCCACGTACGCTAGCGCCATCTCCAATCCACTTAGTCGTTCATTGCGTGTCATCTTTGCATTTTATTCTGCTCTAGTTCCTGGTTCTTCTTCATTTTCATGACCATTTGCTAGACTTCCAATGTTAGTGCCAGACAGTTCAAACTGCTGATCCTGTTTACACAGTTTTACAACTCGACATTATGGGATACTACTGCATACTGTTATAAAGTCCCATCGGAAGTACAGTGAAGAAAAAGTATTGTCTTCCACGAACAGTGATTGATAATAAGGAATGTTGGATGATGGCCAAAGATCAGATAATCGAGACTACCATACAGTTTAAGCAGTGAGAAAGTTAAAAGTTATAGGGGAATACTTATCAGTGATATGCTTTCACCTCTCAGCAATTCATAATAAGATGAGGCACATTAAAAAATTTAAAAAAAAAAAAGCTGTCTAAATAACTAAATGTCATGTGTTATTTTAATATTTTTTTATTTTCCTACAATGAAAATAAAATACTGTAGTATCTTTGTGATCATAGTGTGAAGAGTTGGCCATGACTGCTTTGGAAGACTCATCGCCCAATGTGGTTGGATCGGCTACTCGGATTCTTATACCGGTTCTTGCTAAATGGGCTTTGGATTTGGGTCGCCTGCAGAGCCACCTTCTCACACGATTATTGCAGAAGCTCAAAACACAAATTAAGGTACAGTATTCTGAAATAAATGTATCAATTGAAGGTAGTTAAGTGATCTTATTTTCAGTAGATATTAACTAGAAGATCCTACTTGTTGCATGTTAATTGCCATTGTTTGCATGTCGCAATGTGTACATATTGTGATTGTTTCCGAACAGGCAAGTCCTCCAGAATCACCGGGGATGCTGCCTCAAAGGAAAAATGCAAATAATGATCAACGACCAGCCTGGGTAGTAACTGTCCTTCAAACACTGGTGCCTTACATTGTTATGTCTGTAGCAGTTGTAGATACAGTCATTAGCAGAATCTCAAGTAGTACTCCAATTATTGAAAGTAAGTGTTTTAATGATTGGTGTATCTTTCACATCCCACATCTTCTTCCAGGGCTTGAGTTATCTTGAAAAAAATTTCGTACATTGAAAAAATGTTGTTCTAACTAAATACTGTAGCTGTTTTCGGTTTCTTCAAGTGAGCTTGCTAGCACTCCTCAATACAGTACTCATTTATATCAAAATTAATTTAAATGTAAAAATCTTGACGTGAAACAGTCACTTCACTTTCTTGTCCCAAACCATGGATCTGGCCATTTTCTCGTTTCTCTCAGCCAGATTCCAGAAGACTGCATTCTGAATTTTCTTCATGAAAAATGGTAGTAAAAGTAAAGAGAAAATTGGCACTTTGTTTTCTATAATATATATCTCAAGATATATATATCTGAATTAAATAATTTTATTTTGATAGTGTTTTTGTATTTGTTTACAGATTTTTTCTAAAATCTAGTATTTTTGGACTCAGGACACCACAAAAAATGTGTTAAATTCTTTTCTAAAAACTCAAATTTGAATTTCTGGGTAAACACAATACTTCCTCTTACAATAAATAGGTATGTGGTCTTGAAACCTAGTTAATACCCAGAGTAAAAAAAAAATAAAAACTTACTCTATAGAATTAAATTATTCATCATAAAACCAAGAGTAATAATTTTCTTCTTCAATATTTTGAAAGCAGATTTCAGTACTTGGCTGAGAGAGAGGAATATCTAAATCTTATTCACTCATTTGTCTTTGCTCTCAGAAACTGTTGTGGCCTTTATTATTAAGCACATTTTGGTCTTGGCATTCAAATCCCTGACTTTTCCTACACTACAGTTCAACAATACAGGATAATTGACAGACCAAAGTGAGATCCTGTTTTAACTCAACCATGACCAAACACATTGTTCAGTTATCTTCCAATTTGGCATGAGTGTACCTTAAAGTAATTAAAAACAACTTGTGTGTAAGGATTTTTTTTTTTTTACTCCGCTTCATGATGGTAGCTTCTTTCAATGTTTCTAACCAAACCATTCATGCTATAAACATTTGAAGACTACTTCCTCTCTCGGGTGTAAAATTGACCAACTTTCTTTCACCATACTTTTGTCGTAACTATTGGTTAACTGGCATTTTGTCTGTAAATGTGTCTATGTTGTGAAGTCACGATCAAACACATTGTTCGATTTTCAGGCATAATTGTTCCTTGAAATCAACTATTGTAGCCATCACTGTGAAGGCGGAAGGTAATTTTTAAATCATTGAGGAAAATTTCAATAAAACAGCTGTATTTTACAAGTGATGCACGTATGCACAATTAAGCTTTATTTCCTTGCAGTCATGGCCACAGCAGTTCTATCTATCTTCCTGTATATCCCCACTGTTGGGGCATTAGGGCTTCCAAGTGGAGATTACTGGTACCAATGCAAATGTTGTTATGATTGTTCTCCAAGAGAGGACAGAGGGTCAGGTGGTAAGCCCATTGCCTCACAGATGCCTCAAGGAAACCAAGGTATTACTTGACATGAAATGGCCGAGAAATTTTGTCCAAAGGTTCTAACTTAGGGCCTCAGCAGTTTGTTAGATTTTTTTTGTTTTTAGATGTGAGGTCTGCTATTTACAGAACTACTAGTTCAGGTTATTCATGAAAGAATAAGTTTCATTTTTAAAAGCTGAACGTATTTATCTCAACTCTTTGAGCTGCAAGCTGATGTCACATGAGGAAGAAATTTGAAAAAGGAAGCTTTGTTCATTTTTACAACTCCCTTTGAGGAGAAATATACCCCATGATCAAAGTCTTTCTACCCAGTTTCTTATCTGTGTTTGGACTTACTTACAGTGGTGAACAGACCTTTTCTTTCTGAAATTCACAAAATCAAATCAGAACAGCTAAAGTGATCCAACATTTGTGTGATATTCAACAGAGAAAAGTATACCCACATAAAGGCTAATTACTTTCATCTTGCGTAAGTAAATCTGAGTTTTAAACTGTGTACTTTGAATGCTGTATTATTAAGTGCCAGAATGGTACTTTCTAAGACTGTATGGTGGACGGGAAAAAGTCTGTTCATCTATCTGTCCCTGTGTCTGTACGTGCAATAACTCGATTATGCTTTATTAGATTTTCATGAAACTTAGTATACGTACTTATAATGTCTCTAGGACGAATCAGTTACCTGGTTCTGAAGTAATGCACAATTAACAGTTTAATAATAACAAACATCACTACACTACAAAGCCATATGGTTAACTCGCTCATTGACATAATTACTTGCCCACTTCTAGAAAAGCCAGAAACTTGAAATTTGGCTAATTTATAGTTTATAGCTTGTAACTAATGAAAATATTCCAAAGCGATCCAATTTTTTATTTTTTACCCTTGAAAAACGTACAAAATGGCGGACGTAACTTTAAGGTCTGCTTAGACCTTCTTGAAGGCGTATAGTAGATGAACTGTACATCGTATCAAAAACCGATTGCACCAGCAGGATCAGATTTTGAGAGATCTACAAGTTTTGTCCTATGACTTTTTGTCATATCTCCATCATTTGTACCTTAGATTGAGTTAGATTTTTTTTTTTTTTTTAGTAAATTTTGTATATTTTCCTCACATTAAGTAATTTTTTACTCACTTATAGAACAGGTAGAATTGTAAAATTTGGCAGGCATATTGGCACATATAGGGCCGTGGAAAGAAAGCAAGAGCCCCAGGGACAAATTTTCACGGGCCCCAATTAAATACTAAATTCACTACCCAACTCCCCCTTTGTAATATAGCCTATGCAACAAACAGATTCTGTAATGATAAGCCTATAACATAATTATGCCTATTAAGTGTCATAATGGTACTGGTACTTTATGAGATTGTCTACCAGACAATATCTGTCCTTCTGACTGTCTGTGTGTCTGTAAGCACGATAACTCAAATACGCTTTATCGGATTTTCATAAAACTTGGTATACCATTTATAACGCCCATGGGACGAAGCCTATTGATTTTGGACCGAATCGGTTAACTGATGCCGGGCACGAACCGGAAAAATGAATTAAAATGTTCTAATTAGGAACAATTTTATCTGTATGTACCAGTTTAAACTGTTGAAAATTATTATTTTAAATGCCGGACATTAGTGAGGCCTACTGTTGAGTCCAAAAGGACTTCTGCTTCTACTTTTCTAAAATAGCAATTTTTCTTCAAGAATAATCAGATTCAGATTAACTGATTAACTCCGTGTCACCGTTATACGACAGGACAATGCAGGGGCTACAGCCCCGGCTGCCCCTCCCTCTCGTCAGGCCTGGGCACATACAACAGTCATAAGCGTGCAAAATTTGGTGTTTCAGGCTGCCCCATAAGTATGGAAAAATTGGCTGGATAGCCGTAACATCATTCACATCTACAACAGTTTAATCATCCACTTATTAACATTGATGTTTACTCATTTCCAGATGAGCCAGAAACTTAACATTTGGCAAACTTACGGCTTTTAGTCTATAACCTATGGGGAAATAAAAAAAATCAATTCTTTAATTTTTTTCCTCTTGAAATTTTTTGACTGTGCATGGCTTCCGAATTTTGGCAAAAATAAAGGAATAGGCCTATTGTTGACGTGAGGAATTTGTTGTAAATTTGTTCTGTTATTATTCTAGTATTCCCACTTCACATAATATGCTTATCGAGCTTTCTCAAGAAACCATGAAATATGGCGTATTAACTCAATCTGCCACTTTGCTATATCAGTTTACCTGATTTTATTTATTAAATTTTTTAAGTCAATTGTTTCTAACAATATGTGTTCATATACCTGCAGTGAAACTCAATACTTTGTGTGTGACCCTTATGATCTATTAATTTGGAGACCCCTGATCAAAAACTATAATTTTTTTCAGCCAGAAATAAAGCTTTCTAACATAATTATTTTGAACTTGAAGTACCCACATTTAAAAATTGTTGATAAATTGTAATAGTCTCCTGTATTTTTACTTCATTAAATGCAGTATCAAATAAATTCGTGCATTTAATAATTATTGTAGAGTTTTAACTTCTATATTATTTTCACTAATTTACATTTGATCCCTAACATTTTACTGAATCTCATCGTTGATGTCTGGAATAATGGAAATTGACAATGATGATAGATGTGAATACATTCAAACTGGTGACCCTGACCTAAAAGTTGCATTTTATAAGTCATTCTAATATATAATTTTTTTAATTTTTCAGGACAAGAATTCTCTGTATTAGGTCATGGATTAACAAACCCATCTGTCTTCTATGAAGGTGAATATGATGTGGGTTTAGTATTAGGAAGTTTTGAATCTTATATTAGTCAAGAATGGTATGAAGAGTGGACTGAAAAGGAATGGATATGCAATACATTGTAAGTACCGGTACATTAGCTTTCGCTAATAACAGTGAAAGTGTGAGAGAATGTCAAATCAAATGAATTAGATATAATCTAATTGTTGATTGCTATGGTCCTGTCGGTAGCACATCTGCCTGTCAATCCTGCAGCCCATGTTAGATTCCCGGTAGGGTTGGTTTTTTTAATCTCAACCCAAGGACTAGAATTAGAAAACATGGTGGTGTACAACCTTTTATATAGGTTCAGTCTCAAACCTCTGCACAGTGCTTATGAAATTAAGGCATATGTCACTGTTGGTAGTGATTCGTCTGTCACATGGCAGCCATTGTTTCCCATTTCAAATGTAATTGTGGGATCTATAATAGATTCTTGTCTTGTGACTTTAAATATGCCAAGATGTCAGTTTCACTGGAAGAGCCATTTAGCAATAAAAAGCTACTTCTTTTCCTACAGCCCATGTTTTTGTCTTTAATATAGTAGCAATTGATGATCTTACAATATGGTACCTTGAATTTCTGAGAAGCAAACCTCAACACACTGACTTCGAACCTCAGTTTAATTTTGAATGCATTTGTCTATTTATCTAAATGCTCTTGCATCAGTGTTTCGTGCATAGACATCTAACACTAAAAATAACATGTAAGACAATGTTTTATATACAAGGTGATATACAGTCAAACCTCTTAATAACGAACATTGATATAACAATAATCCTGCATTTAGCAATATTTTTCTTTGGCCCTGGCAAATTTCCTGTCTTAATAAAATCAGGTAAACTGATGTAACAAAGTGCCAGAATACTTTTGTTGAATCAATTATAATTGCAATTATGATATGCAGAAAATATTTTTTTTAATCGGATTAAAATCGTCCAGTATCAACAGAACTACAGATTTGTGATATCTTGACAATCGCACAGTCACATAAAAATTAAAAAAAATTAAATAAAAAAAAAAAAAAAATCCAAGTCAAATTGGCCGGCTCCAGGATTTAAACCTGGTACCTCCAGAATACGAGTCCAAGACGTTACCATTTCGGAAATCTCGCTCAGTTTAACGGTCTAGTTTGATAACCATATGTGAAGGAATAGTGTTATTTGTCAAAGCTAAATGTAGCCTATTGCAACTTGAAATTCTTAAAATATGTCTACATTTCACAAAATTCAGTGGCAAAAGCTCAGCTAATTATTTCACAGTAATATACCTTCTGTATATAACAGTATTCATGTAGTACTCAATTTCAACTTGATCAACGAAGTAAACAAACATCTGACTGCTTTGCAGTCAAAGTCCTCAATGATTAGAAATGGGCATTGTAGTATAGACATGATTTAAAAAAAAAAGCATGTGACCTTTAATTACCTTATATACCCGAATACTACCCACCCCCGAATAATACCTGCACCCAATTTTTTCGAAAGGGAATTTGATGGAAAAAAAACCTATTGGCCCAAATATGATATTATATTACCAGTTTTATTCTTAAATAAACAATTATAATTAACATTACATATCATAAAAGAAATAAATATGGTAGGTTTAAATAACGTGCACGGTAACAGCCAGCCAAAATCTCGCCATCTTCAACGCGCAGCGTAAGACTTTAACAACAACAACAACAACACTCAGCTGTTCAGCAAGAATCCATACACAATGACGTGCATCTGACCCAAGGTTAAAATCGTGTGGAAATTCACCAAACTTTACCATCATCTGTACGTGGACCATGTGCATAAGAAAGCATCTTCTTTGTCTCATTTTCCTTTCATTACAGCTTTGCTACTGTTATACTGTACTGTGATGTTACTACAAAGCAACATGTTATATTGAGCTTATATGGTACAAAATTCAGATGAGAACAGTCCAGTATTCAGATAATACCTGCACCCCAGTTTTTTGTCCGTGATTTTTGAAAAAAATATGCGGGCAGTATTCAAGTATATACGGTAGTTGTTACTCTGGTACCAGTCAACTGATTTGGTCCAAAATGAATAGGCTTCTTGCCATGGACGTTATAAATAGGTATACCAAGTTTCATGAAAATCCAATAAAGCGTATTTGAGTTATCGCATATTTTGTTATATATTACCATAATTTGGCACTAAATTGGGCATTATTCCTGTACAGGCCAACTGATTTGGTCCAATGTCAATATACGTCTACCCATGGACATTATAAATGTGTATAGCGAGTTTCATGAAAATGCAATAAAGCGTATTTGAGTTATCGTACCTTTAAAATAGACACTAAATTGGGTTTTACTCAGGTACTGGTCAACCGCTTTGGTCCAGTATCAATAGGCTTCTTCCCATGGATATTATAAACCCGTATACCAAGTTCCATTAAAATCCGATAAAGCGTATTTGAGTTATCGTGCATATAGACACACGGAGACTCCGGTCTGATGGAAGAGAACCCGTGGCCTACGGTTTCCCCAGAAGACTGGAGGCTGGCTCGTATAATCGTCACTGTTCCTAAAGTGAAATGGGCAATTCATAAATTTAGCCCATTTAAATCACCGGGAGGGGACGGAATCTTGCCTGTATTTTTACAGAAAGGTCCAGATTCCCTCTATAAATTACTCTGTTATCTTTTTAGGGCAAGCCTGGCCTTTGGCTATGTACCTCAGCCCTGGAGAAATAGCAGAGTCGTATTTATTCCTAAGCAAGGTCGTTCAGACCATTCTAATGCTAAGGCATATAGACCAATTAATCTGTCATCTTTTTTGCTTAAAACAATGGAAAGAATGATAGAAAGACATATACGAAGTGGGGTTTTATGCAAGACGCCACTCCATCGTAATCAATACGCTTATCAGCCAGGCAAATCCTGCGATTCGGCCCTGCATAATTTAGTGGTTAGGATTGAGGATTCCCTGGCTGTTAAGGAAAATGCACTGGTTGCATTCCTCGATATTGAGGGAGCTTTTGACAACACCTCATATCGATCTATGGTCAAAGCTGTTCACAACAGGTGTAGAGGAGACCATCACTAGATGGATTGGCACCATGTTGAAGCACAGAAATATTGAAGCTAAACTTTTTGGGACAACACAGGAGATTACAGCCACCCGAGGATGCCCACAGGGAGGAATCTTATCCCCCCTGCTGTGGAGTCTTGTGGTGGACAGCCTCCTGGTGGAATTGAACCAAAAAGGTTATTACCTGCAGGGTTACGCAGACGACTTAGCTCTGATGGTCAAAGGCAAATATGCAAACACCATAAGTGACATCATGAATGTTGGCTTAAACTCAATCAATGAATGGAGTAAGAGAGAAGGTCTTAGAATCAATCCCTCTAAAACCATCATTGTTCCCTTCACAAGGAAAAGAAATCTAGAAACCTTTAAGGGACTAAAAGTCGGAAGTACTTGTGTAGAGATTTCTGATTCCGTCAAATATCTAGGATTAACCCTGGATAGGAGATGGACATGGAATCCTCATATTAATAACATTATCTGCAAAGCCAAAGGATCACTGATAACCTGTAGACGCTGTGTCGGATCTTCTTGGGGTTTAAAGCCACAGATTGGCCAATGGTTGTATGTGTCAGTCATCAGACCACGGATAACTTATGGTTCTCTGGTCTGGTGGGGGAAGGCACAGCAATCAACAGTGGCCACTAAACTAGCGAGTCTACAAAGACTGGCCTGTTTAATCACAACCGGTGCTTTCAAAAGCACCCCTACAGCTGCACTGGAAATACTACTGAGACTTCCACCGTTAGATCTTTACCTTAAGGCAGAAGCTACTCTTGCAGCCTATAGGTTAATTAATACAGACAACTGGAAAAAGGGCAACCACGGTTATGGACATACCCTGATCCAAGATGATGTAGAAAGAAATTCAGTCACAGCAATGAGATCTGATCTCATGATAACTGAATACTGCTTCGACCACTCTTTCGAGATACAGATTGGAACCCGGCAAGACTGGTCCAGTAAACAAATCCCAGAGAGATTCCAAAACCATCTGACATGGTTTACAGATGGCTCTAGAGATGGAATACACTCTGGTGCAGGAGTATTTAGTACATCTCCGAGAACAGAACTTAGTCTCAGTCTCGGAAAATATAGTACTGTGTTTCAGGTGGAGATATATGCAATCCTTGCCTGTGCTCAGAAAAGCTTAGAAAAGGGATACAAGGATAAAGACCTACTTATCCTCTCTGATAGCCAAGCTGCTTTAAAAGCACTTGATTCACATCAGTTCAACTCAAAACTGGTGTGGGAATGTCTTCAAACCCTGCAAACTCTATCACAGCGCAACTCTGTTGTGCTAGGATGGGTACCAGGCCACCAAGGTATTGAGGGCAACGAAAGAGCTGATCAATTAGCTAAGAAGGGAGTTACAACCCTCCATTATGGACCTGAACCATTCTGTGGTATAAGCAAAGTACAGGCTCGAACCGCAGTAATGGAGAAGACCAGGAAAGAACATCATAAAAGATGGAACAGTTCTGGATTGTCGCTATGTAAATTCATAGTTAGAGAATCCAACGACACATTCACCAGATCACTTTTACACCTAAGTAGAAGTAGAATCAGGAAGGCAGTTGGATTAATAACAGGACGTGGACACTTTAAGAAACACCTGCAAACTGTGGGCATTATCCATGGAGATATTAGTTGTAGACTTTGCGGGCAGCAAGACGAAACTGCCAAACACCTACTTCTAGACTGTGAAGCTCTGGGCAGAACAAGACATCAAGTCTTTGGGACCTCATTGCTAGATAAACTTAAAGATCCTATCCCAGGAAAAGGAGTCCTGGAGCTGGTTAAATCCAAGGAACTCGAATTCCTATGATAGGAAATAGGGATTGCACAAAAGATCTTTAGGTCGAAGTGCGAGGGCTTTAAGCCCTCTTAAAATTCCCCAATTATACATACATACATACATACATACATAGACACACGGACAGTACTGATGGATGGATAGACGGACAGACATTTTCCCGTCTCCCACACAATCTCATAAAGTACCATACTGGCACTTAATAATAACAATACAATCTGCAAGATCCCACAAATATTGCTATATGTATTGACTGTATCACATTCAACATTCCTACATCTTTTAGTCACATTGTAGATGGTTTCTTACCTGTCCTGATAGATGATCTCCCGAACCCTGGCATTGTTTTATGAAGTGATACCAGTTGATGGTCTACCCAAATGCTTGCCATCCTTAACAGACTCATGGCCGTTTGTGTAAATATGGTAGTTCTAAGTTATAATTTTTAACAATGTATTTATGTTTGCCTTTCTTTTTCAGGTTACCTTATTTATTAGATGTTTTAAAGGACTTGGATATTTCTCGAGAACTGATAGTTTCATCATTTATAAAATTTTTTAGATCCTTCTGCTCAGGTTTTGGAAAATCCTTTACGCGACTGATGGTATGTGATTGCTCCGTAATTTTGCAGAATTTGAAGTATCTTATACAGTTGACTCCCTCTAGTCCGGCCTCGAATGGTTCGGCCGCCGGATGATCTGGCCGACTTCTTGGAATGAGTCATCTGCGCGCAGAAGGGTTTCTCACGGCAGTAATCGACTGGAATAAACATTATATTACTGAATTATTATGACATTCTTCTTATGGTGAGGAATGTGACGTAATATAAATAGATTATTGGTCAGCACTCACCACTGTTTATTGATCCTTTTGTGAAGCCGTTGTCGAAGGTTACTTAATCTTGTGTGGAGCCTTCGTCTTGAATAAACATGCCTGTTTAGTTTTCAGTCTTAAGTGTAAACAAATCACATCAGTTCACAGTCCTGGACCTGTCGACTACCTATGTCGAGCAACAGGCTGCTGCATCAGCTATCATGTAATGTTCATGAAGAAGTGGCGTGATAATGCTTTCAAAAAAAGAGTTCAACCAAAAAAGCAGAAGAAAATAACAGATTTCTTTTAATTTTGAAATTGTAATTGTAATGCTGTATTTTAATTTTTGGGTAATTACGCTTTAAAAAATGGACAAAACCATCTTAAAAGTTGATTTTTGCTTTAATAGGTTATACTTGACACATTTAAAAGACATCCGGATGGTCCGGCCATTTTTTAATCCAGTCGAGGGTCCGGTTCCGGGGTGGCCGGATTAGAGGGAGTCTACTGTAGCACATAATTTACGATGGTCTTACTTTGTAGGATATAATATCGTAGTTTTAAGCTGAGGGATATAATATCATCCTTGATCAAAATTAACTAAATTAACTAAAATACTGAGACCAGTAACTGCTAGTTGACTTTGAATCTCATTGAGTTGTTAAGAATTGCAAGTTTAAGTTTGCAGTAAGTGCATAAATGTACACTACTATCACTGATAAGGTGTTATTGTATTCAGATACTTCAAGGAGGTTCTTCTGCCACTGCAGGAATGTGACACGTATAGCTAGCTGTACACTCTCATGTTAACGTAATTGCAATCTCAGCTTTAGTGTCAAAAATATTAAATATTACTTTCCACCCAAATCACCTATATATTCATTCTTCAACTTTGAGTTGACTTTGACTTTGACAAGAACAGACAACAGGATCACATTGAGAATATTATCCCTGCTGTCTTGCCAAACTTCACTTAACCCACTAATGTATTTATACTTGTATAGGCCAGACATGGGCCAACCCCTATCCATTGATACGCAACCCGCAAACTTTTGTCAACATACACATAGTTCGAAAAGAACGGATAGATGGAGACACAAGCAGACAATAAGTTCAGTGGCAGTTGCTCATTCTTAGGGAAACACTAATTTCACTTTAAAATGTACACTACAAGAAACAAATAATACAAACAATCTTGTATTTTTAATTATTCTTTTACGTGTGCAATTATTTCATTATACAAAGGCTTAGAATGTGTCATAACGCCTTTCCAATCGGAACTGTGTCGCGACCAGTCACTGCTTGCAAAGATAATATGACTCTTGCATGGGAATAATCTACCACGTACACCGAATGTCCGCAATGCCATCTTGTGTGTTATGCGGGAAGTTCATGAACCACAAGTGGTTCGCGAACCAGTAAATGCCCATGTATGGTATAGGCTGTGTGCCTGTAATTTAAAGGCAGTAAAGCTGGGATAAATAATTTTTTTTTTTCCTTCACATCTAAGAACAGAGCAAAAACACTAGTTTCATATTAAGAAATGTGCTATGTCAACATTGTAAATTCCAGTGTTACATGCTGCATCCTATGTGCATGTAATTCCATGCCATTCACTCATAACACAATAGTTGTAAATCCCTTACTGCCAGCTGCATAACAGTACTGTTCAGGCCATTCATAATAAAGGATTTGAAGGTCTGTGTTATGTCTGTTCACTATATGTAAATATGGGTAAAGCAGGTTAGACTTCCAAATTTAAGTTGCAGTCTGTGGATTATGCCATAAAACACAGAAATGACAGATGGGAGAAAGTTTAATGTGATGTGGTGTTTGACGACAGTGATGAAGACCTGTAACACGGTTAGTTGCTTAGAAACTTACGGATAAATTGAGTATTTATGAGGTATCTAGTGGAAATTATTCTAAATTAAAATTTTTTTCTTATTTCATGTATTTTCTTATTTCAAGCTGCAGCTAGATTAACTTAGATTTTGGGTAAAAACTGTGGCCTGTGCACAAGTAAATACAATATATAAGCAAAGCAAAATGCATAGTGTGAAATAGATAAATGTTATAACATTATTATGAACGCAGTTCATTTTATACACATACTGATTGGGGGGGGAGGCATATGACTCATTGTGGGGTTTGTACTTTGAAGTAAAAATATCAGCACTTTTCAGTCAAACAATGTGCTTCATTGCAAAATTAAATTTTGCATTGTTTGGTGGATATCTCTATATAGGTCAACTAACACATGAGTTCTGTTATAAAGTAAATTTCCTTACAGGTTCAGCCACTGTTTGGTGAGAGGCTCCAGAGCTTAGAACAGTGTTTGATGGATGTTGGTCAGGCAACTGCTTGGCCATCCTTATCTCTTGTACCTGTATATCTAATGGGTGTAGTGGCCTCAATGCAGGTGAGAAATTTGTGTTTTTAAATAAAATATCTGATGTGTATATAATTAAATTGTATTGGAAGTAACACAGTGAAGTTATATAACATAATAATTATATATGAGTTAAAACTTTTACACTAGACTTCACTTCTGGTATAGTTTTACCTGTACATGTTTCGGCGCCTTTGCAACCATTTTCAACCAGTTAGAACTAAAGAACACCTAAGACACATCAAATTTAGAAATACAGACAAATCAGCAGTAGCCACAAACTTTTGGAACGATGGACATGAAATTATCAGAGAACCAGAAGTATTAAAATGTGTCCGAGGCAACAGGGAGCTTTCTATTTGGGAAAGAATTTTCATACACAAGAGGGGAGACCGGCTGATGAACTTCGACATCCCAACCAATGACGACCTCATCTCGAGATTTATTCCACGTCCACGAGAGGGTAGCACAGCAGTTGAAGTATGACTGTTGAAAATGGTTGCAAAGGCACCGAAACATGTACAGGTAAAACTATACCAGAAGTGAAGTCTAGTGTAAAAGTTTCAACTCATATATAATTAATACAAGTAAGAATCAGCTTGAAAAATTTTATGTCATAACCGGGATTTGAACACGGATCTCCAGCTTAACGCGCTGATGCTCTACCATTGAGCTACCGTAACAACATGCCAGTACAACATCAAATTCCTCAACTGATTCAGAATACAAGGCAGACCACTGGAGGTTTCTCCGTTGAGAACACACATCCAATGGTGTCCTACATTTGTAGGTACTTTGAAGCCAAGTTATTATTTATATACTATTAATTAAGTGGAGGGAAAGGAAATAGACATTAAATCCATGTCTGGGATATTAATACAAGTAAGAATCAGCTTGAAAAATTTTATGTCATAACCGGGATTTGAACACGGATCTCCAGCTTAACGCGCTGATGCTCTACCATTGAGCTACCGTAACAACATGCCAGTACAACATCAAATTCCTCAACTGATTCAGAATACAAGGCAGACCACGGGAGGTTTCTCCGTTGAGAACACACATCCAATGGTGTCCTACATTTGTAGGTACTTTGAAGCCAAGTTATTATTTATATACTATTAATTAAGTGGAGGGAAAGGAAATAGACATTAAATCCATGTCTGGGATATTAATACAAGTAAGAATCAGCTTGAAAAATTTTATGTCATAACCGGGATTTGAACACGGATCTCCAGCTTAACGCGCTGATGCTCTACCATTGAGCTACCGTAACAACATGCCAGTACAACATCAAATTCCTCAACTGATTCAGAATACAAGGCAGACCACGGGAGGTTTCTCCGTTGAGAACACACATCCAATGGTGTCCTACATTTGTAGGTACTTTGAAGCCAAGTTATTATTTATATACTATTAATTAAGTGGAGGGAAAGGAAATAGACATTAAATCCATGTCTGGGATATTAATACAAGTAAGAATCAGCTTGAAAAATTTTATGTCATAACCGGGATTTGAACACGGATCTCCAGCTTAACGCGCTGATGCTCTACCATTGAGCTACCGTAACAACATGCCAGTACAACATCAAATTCCTCAACTGATTCAGAATACAAGGCAGACCACGGGAGGTTTCTCCGTTGAGAACACACATCCAATGGTGTCCTACATTTGTAGGTACTTTGAAGCCAAGTTATTATTTATATACTATTAATTAAGTGGAGGGAAAGGAAATAGACATTAAATCCATGTCTGGGATATTAATACAAGTAAGAATCAGCTTGAAAAATTTTATGTCATAACCGGGATTTGAACACGGATCTCCAGCTTAACACGCTGATGCTCTACCATTGAGCTACCGTAACAACATGCCAGTACAACATCAAATTCCTCAACTGATTCAGAATACAAGGCAGACCACGGGAGGTTTCTCCGTTGAGAACACACATCCAATGGTGTCCTACTTGGCTTCAAAGTACCTACAAATGTAGGACACCATTGGATGTGTGTTCTCAACGGAGAAACCTCCCGTGGTCTGCCTTGTATTCTGAATCAGTTGAGGAATTTGATGTTGTACTGGCATGTTGTTACGGTAGCTCAATGGTAGAGCATCAGCGCGTTAAGCTGGAGATCCGTGTTCAAATCCCGGTTATGACATAAAATTTTTCAAGCTGATTCTTACTTGTATTAATATCCCAGACATGGATTTAATGTCTATTTCCTTTCCCTCCACTTAATTAATAGTATATAAATAATAACTTGGCTTCAAAGTACCTACAAATGTAGGACACCATTGGATGTGTGTTCTCAACGGAGAAACCTCCCGTGGTCTGCCTTGTATTCTGAATCAGTTGAGGAATTTGATGTTGTACTGGCATGTTGTTACGGTAGCTCAATGGTAGAGCATCAGCGCGTTAAGCTGGAGATCCGTGTTCAAATCCCGGTTATGACATAAAATTTTTCAAGCTGATTCTTACTTGTATTAATATCCCAGACATGGATTTAATGTCTATTTCCTTTCCCTCCACTTAATTAATAGTATATAAATAATAACTTGGCTTCAAAGTACCTACAAATGTAGGACACCATTGGATGTGTGTTCTCAACGGAGAAACCTCCCGTGGTCTGCCTTGTATTCTGAATCAGTTGAGGAATTTGATGTTGTACTGGCATGTTGTTACGGTAGCTCAATGGTAGAGCATCAGCGCGTTAAGCTGGAGATCCGTGTTCAAATCCCGGTTATGACATAAAATTTTTCAAGCTGATTCTTACTTGTATTAATATCCCAGACATGGATTTAATGTCTATTTCCTTTCCCTCCACTTAATTAATAGTATATAAATAATAACTTGGCTTCAAAGTACCTACAAATGTAGGACACCATTGGATGTGTGTTCTCAACGGAGAAACCTCCCGTGGTCTGCCTTGTATTCTGAATCAGTTGAGGAATTTGATGTTGTACTGGCATGTTGTTACGGTAGCTCAATGGTAGAGCATCAGCGCGTTAAGCTGGAGATCCGTGTTCAAATCCCGGTTATGACATAAAATTTTTCAAGCTGATTCTTACTTGTATTAATATCCCAGACATGGATTTAATGTCTATTTCCTTTCCCTCCACTTAATTAATAGTATATAAATAATAACTTGGCTTCAAAGTACCTACAAATGTAGGACACCATTGGATGTGTGTTCTCAACGGAGAAACCTCCCGTGGTCTGCCTTGTATTCTGAATCAGTTGAGGAATTTGATGTTGTACTGGCATGTTGTTACGGTAGCTCAATGGTAGAGCATCAGCGCGTTAAGCTGGAGATCCGTGTTCAAATCCCGGTTATGACATAAAATTTTTCAAGCTGATTCTTACTTGTATTAATATCCCAGACATGGATTTAATGTCTATTTCCTTTCCCTCCACTTAATTAATAGTATATAAATAATAACTTGGCTTCAAAGTACCTACAAATGTAGGACACCATTGGATGTGTGTTCTCAACGGAGAAACCTCCCGTGGTCTGCCTTGTATTCTGAATCAGTTGAGGAATTTGATGTTGTACTGGCATGTTGTTACGGTAGCTCAATGGTAGAGCATCAGCGCGTTAAGCTGGAGATCCGTGTTCAAATCCCGGTTATGACATAAAATTTTTCAAGCTGATTCTTACTTGTATTAATATCCCAGACATGGATTTAATGTCTATT
Organism: Ectobius pallidus; assembly: GCA_964059195.1. NCBI lineage: Eukaryota > Metazoa > Arthropoda > Insecta > Blattodea > Ectobiidae > Ectobius > Ectobius pallidus. The sequence goes on from CAXKWD010000003.1 coordinate 119,782,906, forward strand.
TCCTTTCCCTCCACTTAATTAATAGTATATAAATAATAACTTGGCTTCAAAGTACCTACAAATGTAGGACACCATTGGATGTGTGTTCTCAACGGAGAAACCTCCCGTGGTCTGCCTTGTATTCTGAATCAGTTGAGGGATTTGATGTTGTACTGGCATGTTGTTACGGTAGCTCAATGGTAGAGCATCAGCGCGTTATGCTGGAGATCCGTGTTCAAATCCCGGTTATGACATAAAATTTTTCAAGCTGATTCTTACTTGTATTAATATCCCAGACATGGATTTAATGTCTATTTCCTTTCCCTCCACTTAATTCATATATAATTATTATCTGGTGTGTACTCTAATTCAAAAAGTGTAGTTCAAATCAAGTACCATACAGTTATTATTTGAAATACAAGGTAAAAGTTAAATTAAATAAATTAAACAAATTTTATATATATGTATTTCAGGATCCTGAGGCATGTGAAGAATTAAGTACTCAGTTGAAGCGATTCTTGTTTGCTCTTCCTGTTTGTGGAGCTGCACTTGACAGTTTGGAGATCAGCATGCGCAACCTGTGCAAGGAGCCTTCCTGCCAAGATGCTGTGCTTAGTGCATTGTGGGAAGGTGTGGTTCATCCCCGACCCATAGTGCGATGTGCAGCAGCTTCCCTTTTTGTGGCTACAGTTGGAAATATGTCTGACCAGCTTGTGGCTGCTCGTGTAGCTCCAGCATTAGTCACTTTGGCCAGTGATCCAGACATGTTAGTAACTATTTTTTCTTTCATAACTTCCAATCATCCTTTTGGTTTAGCTTATGAACTCACAATCCAAATGTTGTCAGAAGCAAACTCATATAATGCATGCATATTGCATATAGATGGAAGCAAAATATGCTGAGAAATAGAGGGAAGAAAAACCTAATTTGAACTTACTGATTTATCCTTTAATTGGATGACAGATATTGTCAAATAGATATGAAAACAGAAACTAGAGACAAATGAGTCAATGAAAATTATCATATCTGCTGTCATTGATATCAAATAGAAAATTGATCCCCATTTTAATCAACCAGTGATACGAACTTCTTTTGGTCTATGTTGTGACAAGTAATCCTCAAATGAATGCTATTATTTTGCACTACTGCATTTCTGATATTGAAAACTTGTAGTAAAAACCTGATGGAATCTTTAACGAACTGGGATTATTTACTTCCCATATCAAATTGAAAATGGCTGCCCGCTCATGCCTGGAATTTAACAAAAAAGCCCTAAAAGTTCGTCTTTTCAGAATGTTTTCAAAGATATTATGCTGAGCAGTTTATATTATTAATATTTACTTTGGGAAAGAAATTCAGTATTAAAAATACATTTTTACTTTTTATTATTGTGTACACAATTTATAACTCATTATTTTATAAGTGGATGGAATCCCATGTAGTCCATACACAAAAATAAGTAGAGTTTGTCACAGAGTGACTTTCTTGGCAGTTGGTTAAACCATTCTAGAACTATATGCTCATAATATACATAGTATAGGACAGTTACAAAAAAATAATTAATTTGTTCTTAACCCTTTAAGAGCGGAATGTTTTTGCAAAAAATTAAATTAATAATAAAATTACAGTATATGATGTGAAGTAGTGTGGTAACTCAAGATGTGTGTTTTTATTTATTTAATTTATAAACATTAAGAATAATTTTGTTTACATTTATAGAAATTTACATTTATATCTTGGAGCAAGAGTGGGATAAATGACATTTTGTAATGTTTGATTATGCTAAAAACTGATGCTGGAAATAAGTCTTGTAAGGTCTATATTGTTCATTGGAATGTGTATTATTGGTCCTGGATTGTTGGGTACTATTTCAAAGCATTACATGCCCATGTTACCACCTCCTGCCGCTTCTATTTCTCTGACACTGATAGCATTGTCATTGTCACTCCCATTTATTCATTTTCACTCTCACTAAACAGTAAATCTTTTCAGTTTGACGTCACATTCCAAGATACAAGATACATGGAATCTCTTCTTCTCCCAAAACTGTTATGCTCACCATCTTGGATACTGGGGGGGGGAGATACCCTTTCCAACATAACATATGCAAATCGTATTTGCATGTGTTGTATCTGGAGCTTACTAAAACAAGCAGGCTTGTTCTCTGGTGATACTAGTAAATTGTTTTCTAGTAAACTTTACAAAAAAAAAAAAAAAAAGAAGAAAACTGTGGGCCAGTCCTGGATATAACCAGTATCCGCTCGGGAAGGGTTAAATAATCATTATTACACTTACGTTATTGTTAATTATTTTTCAAAATAAATATTTAAAATTTTTATTGCGTGTGTGTGTATATAAATGTATATCACCTAAATACTTATGAAGCATGTGAGTCAGTGACATGAAACTCAGTGTGTTCGGATAACCATATACTGAGAACTCAAAAACTGTAAAACCAAATTTTTGGACTTCCAGTTTAACCAGAAGAAACTCCAGCTCCCTTATTTTAAATGTAACACCTGTTATATATATGTATATTTTAATAATGAACAATAAGAGCTTTTAAAAAGTACCCTTACTAAATATTTCTTTATAAATTAATTGTTGCTAAATCAGAAAAGTGTATCCAATAATAAAGTAATTAAATATTCCTTCCAACAAAAACAAAAATCTACATAGATTTCTAAATTAAGTATTCAAACTGGACAACGCCAGCACTCAAAGAGCAATATGGAAAAAAACTGAATTTTTTTCCTCAAAAAGAAGTGACCAAATAGATTTTGAGCTTGAGATTTACTTCACTGTGAAAAGTAAAATTTCCATTTCTACTGCTGAACCAGTTTCATTTAATAAACTAAACTAAACTCCATGGCACTACATCCCTGGATGGACTTAGCCTACCACCTGACCGCTGCATCATCTACCACAGGTAGATGGCAGGATTGGGGAGCATGTGGTCAGCATGCCGACACCCACGGCCGTTAACGGTGGTTTTCATGACCATAGGTGCTACTTCTCTATCAAATAGCTCCCCATTTGAATCACGAGGCTGAGTGCACCCCTGCCAGATCTCCCTACCTCAGAAAAATTCGAGGAGGTACTGGGGATCAAACCAGTTTCATTTAATACATGTCGAAAATTCTTCAACATCAATGTCCATAAAAGGTGTTGTGATGAACTGTGGCAGAAGTAATATTTTCTTGAAATCCTGAAAGCTTTTCTGAAATTGCTCTCTCAGTCTTGATAGAATTTCTACATTCTTTTTGCCACAATAGGTTTGTAAAGAATCCTGTTTATCAAGTCTGTCTTTCAAACAGGGGAAATGTATAACATCATCTCAGATGAGGTTCTTTTCCCACAACTCAAGCTTTCTTGAAAATGCTGAACATCAAATATAATTTCTCCCATGCCTTGCAGTTGGAAATTTAGTTCATTAAAGATCTTAATTAAGGAACCACCACCACCATTACACAACAGTCAGCTGACGGTACAGTGTAGCCAGTCTCATGAAGCCAAATTTGACAATAATCATGGGCAACTTTCCATGAGCCACTCAAAATATCCCTGTGAGCTACCTGTAGCAATATTAAAAAAATATGTAGTGCATATTCCAATTAAAGCAAGAGAGTTGGAGTTATTTCCAGTTAGACAGCAAGCCCAAAAAATTCTTTAATATAGTTTTTGAGTTTCAGTATACAGCTACCCAATCACACAGTTATGTCACTGAACCGTATGTTTCAATAGTTATTTAGGAAGTGTGGGACTTTTTAATTAATCCTGTATATATACAAGGTGTGATTGAAAAGTTTTAAGACAGGAGCTGTAACTTCTCAATGGGAAAGGGTAGATTTTCCTGCAGGTGTGAAAAAGAAAGCTTGTTTTTCCGTGGAAGCCGGTGACTGAACACATGAAAAAACGGAACAAAGAGTTTATGTCAAATTTTGTTTTAAAAGCATGAAATCAGCTTCAGAGACTTATGAACTCAAAACATCTTTCAGGGATAAATGCTTCAGCTGGTCAAATGTTTTTATTTGGTTCAACGAATTCAAAGATGACCAGGAATCAGCAGAAGATGATCCCCAGTCCAGCCAGCTTTTCACATAAAAAACCAATGAAAACTCTGACCGTTAACTAACAATTAGGGAAATGGCCAATGAAATGAATTTATGTTTGTATGCGGTTCAGTCTATTTTAATTGTTGTCAGACGAGCAGAAAAAACACAGTCTTCAATTGTCCCAAGAACTGCTTAATCGAACTGAAAAAGACCCAGATTTGTTAAATAGCGTAATTAGGGGTGACAAATCATGGGTTTATGGGTATGACCCAGAAACAAAGGCACAATCATCGTAGTGAAAGAGTCCAGGTTCACTGGGGGAAAAAAAATTGTGCCAAAGTCTGTCAAATGTGAAGACAGTGTTGCTGGTTTTCTTTGACTCTATGAATATTATGCATCAAAAATATGCCCCTAGGAGGCAGTCAACTGGGGTATATTATAAAAGTATCTGTTATAGTGCTTTCACATTCGCCAGAGGTTTCAAGGCCAAATTTAGCACGCTTTCCCCCACTGATCAGAAGTCGACAGTATTCCCCTCGGCGCGGACGAGCTGCGCTGTCGCACACACTCATACGACATCCAACCGATAGGGGGGGGTTACGATGAAAGATTCTCTCTGTGTGGGTGAAGTTGAACGTATATAAAATAAACATTATAAACATGACCTGTAAAGTACGGGAGCAACGAATAAATAAATAAATAATTATTAATACATTATAAAACAGAAAAAATGGCTTACCAAGTAGAATACTCAGTTTTCGTTGCTTTCCACTCCATCAAGGTCATCATTGTCACTGCCGTCATCACTGCTTTCATCACACAAACGAATAATGATATTTTCGATGCAGTTATCTCGTAGCCCTTCTTTTACAAAATCCTCTTCTTGCAGTGCTTCGGCATGACGAGCGCAATTCTGCCAGTCTTCCACCGACACATTATTTATGCTGTCGTGTAATAATTTTCGGACGTCTTTAATTTTAAAAGTACAATTTTTGTCGGCCACTTCACCCTTTACTTGCGCCCATATGAGTTCTATTGGATTGTACTGGCAATGATAAGGGGGGAGACGCACAACTTCATGTCCCATTTGCAAGGCCAGCTCATCAAGTTCATATGTTCTGTAGTTACTACTATGCTGTTTGACAATAACGAGCAACTCAGCAATTGTGTGTAAAGGATTATGGGGTATTATGGCGCACTTTGCTGAGCTTCCTGACAAATGCGTTGCACTGTACTTAATGATACGCCACACGCTTTCGCGACTACGTTTTGCGTATCTCTAAACAACACATTTACTTTTTCTTCACAATTTTCAATCGACTTGAAGTAATTGTACACATTGTAAATCACATTTTTAGACTGTCGTCTCATTCCACTCATATGTGAAGCCATATCACTACAAGAAAACACTTCTACACAAAAAAACAAACCAGAGCCGATAACCTGCAAGGTTGGACACCAAGGGGAACTCCCTACTGGCTTGTCATGTGACTGGCATTGGAGGGGTATGATGTCATACGAGTTCGGTAAGTGGGGGGATCATAGGCAAGCTACGTTTGGCCTTGAAACCTCTGGTGAATGTGAAAGGAGTATAGCATTTGTGTTCTGGTGAGATAAGAATTGAATCCTCCAATATGACAATACACTGGTATATTGTGCCTTCTCAATCAGGGAATTTTTGGCTAAATTTCAAATCCCTATGCTTCTTTAACCAGCCCTATTCCCCTGGTATAGCCCCTAACAAAGTCTGCCTGTTTCATATATTGAAACTTTTGCTGAAAGGGAACTGATTTGACTGCACTGAAGATATTCAGAGAGTTTTTTAACACCCTTAAGATAGAAAATTTCCAGGAAACACTGTTAGAGTTGGTGTGTTCAGTCAAAAAGGGAATACTTTGAAGGAGGTCCATCACACCAGCCTGTATGTACCACCATTTTGAAATGACAAGCCCAGTTTTAAAACTTTCTAAACACACCTTGTATATATATTTTTTCTACTGAATTGTATAGGCCCAAGAATGCAGTAGGACTCAAGGGACATATGAGTAACAACAAAGGAAAATGTGTGTGACCAAATTATCTTGTAATTAGTTACTGTCTGTCATAGCATTTATTGTTTGCATTGAGCATTACTTTGAACCTGATAAAAACTTACATTTCAGGTCTGTAAGAACAGCTACCATTCCTGCATTTGGTGCTCTTATAACCAACACAACAATGAAAGAGGTAAGATTATGTATAAGAAAATCACTATAATATAAAGCCACGTGGATATTGATCCAGTGGGAATCGAACCCACCCTTTTTCTGTTTAGTATGCTGTTCCTGAGTAGCTTAATGCCTCAGCATCTGCATATTAAGGAAGAAAATCTCTAGTTTGATCCTTGCGTAGGAAAATTATTTATCCAGTAAAGAATATTGTGCAATTCTCTTAAGTGAAATATAGCTAAATGTTGTACAATTTTACCAGAAATTATGTGTATAAATTAAGTTCCTAATAGTCAGTGGTGTAGCGTAATGTCGGTTGTCGACCAAGAGCTAAGCTAAGTTAGTTTAGTTTAGCTCACATACAGTGCAGGATTTCATATGTAGTTGTGATGACAAAACTACATATGAAATCCGGCACAACTATATAAAAAAATCCCTCACTGTATGTAAGCTGAGCTAAGCTAAGTTAGCTTAGCTCTTGGTCGACAACCGGCATAAGGGTAGACTTTGAGACGAGTCTACCTAAATAAATATAATAAAATAAGTGGATTCATAAACAAATAAATAATGACAGCATCAACCAAACCAGTAATCATTACAAAATCATTAGCCCTGTTATCAGAATATTTTTCACCACTGCATACCCCAACCCCTCCTGCTATTATACGTCAACTAGTGATGCCATGTGCTTAGGCAGCATCGAAATCTCACGATGCACCAGTAAAGACGAGCTGAGACTGAGTGATCGTCCAGCCAGTCGAGTCTCATCCAGTGCGAGTTATATGACTTCTCCCAGTAAATGTTAACTTACTTATTGCGAAGACAAGGCAATATTTTTTCGCAAGAGCAGCATATAGACGCCACCAAAGAGACTGACTGGAGAGATCTTTGATATCGCTAGTCTCTTCAGGTATTGCTTGCTTGAAAAGTCCCCGAGCAGGAAGCCGGACAATAGAATGAATAAAGGGAAGGGTATGGTAACATAAACATTTCATTCCTCAGTTATTGCTGACCTCGCATTTAGTGCAGTGTTAATTTATTTTAAACTTGTGATTGTTTCTGTGTCACATGTTTTTCAACTCCACTCGACCGTTTTCGACTTTATCATATGAATAAAAAATGCAAATCAAAAGGTAAAAGACCAACTCCTAAGCTTGATATAGGCGTTTTTTAAATTGAACCTTATACTTTATTTTTTAGCTATAGGTCTATAGTTTAGTTTAAAATCTAAGTGCACTAAATTTCAATAATAGTTAATAATGGTTGTGGTATTACTACTAGGCCTATTACTACTGCTACTACTACTACTACTAATAATAATAATAATAATAATAATAATAATATACTTTATAGAGGTACCTGTATGTACGAAATCTAATCCATGTGCATATTAATATTATTTTATTATTTAAATCACTAATACAATGGGAATTCGTCTATCATTTGAATAATTATAAATTCATATTTTAAAATCCAGTTTACCCAGAACTCAGTGTTAAGCTATGTCACTGCTAATATAAAATTACCTCTGGACTAGCTTCATCCTTCCTACATTGTAAATTTTTAAAACATATAATGAGATCTGTAACGAACTAGAAGACTATTTGGAATTGATTCTTGGGTACCTGAGTGTTCTCAGTATTTGCAAACCTTTTGCAGAAACCCAAGTTTGAATTCTGACCAAAATGATTTTCATCTATAGACTATAGTCTGATCACATGGTAGTGATATGTATGCTGTGTCGCAAATTCAAAATGAATGTCGTCTTTTAACAAAGGATGCTGCTTCACCCTATACTAACATTAATATTGGGTTTCTGGATGAAATTTTTACAACAGTAGATATCGAGGGGTAAATAGAAGCTGTGGTCTCTGATCACCTGACTTAAGGTATTTCATAGATCTTTGAAATGAAATCTATAACTAACTAACTCCATGGCGCAAATATCCCAGGAGGGACAAGGCCTACCACCCGACCGCTGCTTCATCTACCATAGGCAGACAGGATTGGGGGGCTTATGCTCAGCATGCCGACACCCACGGCCGTTAATTGTGGTTTCCATGACCAGAGCCACTACTTTTCTACCAAGTAGCTCCTCAGTTTGAATCATGAGGCTGAGTGCACCCCTACCAGACCTCCCTACCTCAGAAAAATCCGAGGAGATACCGGGGATCGAACCCGGGCCGACGGATCTGTAGTCAGAGATGCTAACCTCAAGACCACGCGGGCAGTCAAATGAAATCTATACTATTTATCATAATTTTTTAAAATCTTATGACATACCAAAACAGAGTTAATTTCACTATCTGAATTTTTCTTAAAAATGTGAGGGGTATGTATAAAAATTTAAAGCTATAAATTCAAAATAACTTTTAGAAAGCATAACTAGACATTTAGTTAACCTAAAAAATTAATTTTTCACCATAATTATCCACAATGTACATATAACATTACTAACCTAAATCATTTATTGTAAGATTTTGTTAATTTTTTCTTTTTTTAAAGTTAAAAAAGATACCTGGAAAATATCCTTTGAGGGGGCCCAACAACATTTTTGGAAGATTTGTAAGATTGTCAGTTTAATACACAGCTGCATTATTTTGCTCAGTTTGGTGTTCATATGAAGTCAATATCTTAATTCTAAGCCTTCTTTTCATTTTCTAGAAGGTAGAGAAATGTCAGAAATTTTGAAATTGGAAAATGTCAACTTAAAGTTTGAGTATGAGACACAAGAGCGTAAACTCAAAGTTATGCTCCTAAAACCCTCTTTCTGCAGTATTATTTTCAACGCTGTGATGCCGTGAAAAGCACGAGTTTTCTTTTTGTAGGTCGTAAATTTGAACCTATTGAATAGTCAGAAACTCCCATGTAGCTGATATGCATACAAGCCAGACTGCCAAGAAAACATGAAACTAGCACTTTAATTTCGTGCATGTGATACAAAACAGGTTAAGAGGTTATTTATTGAGAAAACTCTTAAACTAGAGAAATCAGACATTTGTATGAGACAATAGTGATTTATAATAAAGGGTTAAAAGAAGGATTTTATTTTGCGAGTAGGTACGTTTGCGGAACGAGTCTGTAAGGGCAACTGATGCATTCCTACAAACAAAACAAAATCATTTTACCATTTGCATCATTTACTATTTTTTAGACAGTCATTAAAATTTGTGACATTATAATGAATATTATTGTAATAAATTACGCACCATGGAGCCATATTGCAGACAGCTGACAGGTGTTATGGATTTTCTTGTACACTGCTGCCAACATAATTTCATGCTTTTCACCCACCTAGTATATTGATTTTTGCAATCACTGTGAGAAATTTAATAATTATATGCAAGTATTTTCCATGTGATGGATACCAAAGTTGGTTATAATTTTATATGAAAGGTTAAATTTTATCCAGCCATCCATGAAAGGATAAATTAACCCGAAGATTTACCCTTGGAAAGATCTAGCCCGAGTTTGTAGGAACATTTCTGTCATTTTCATATTTATCCAGAGAACATTTATCTAGAAACTCGCCACAAGTGTATGTGATTGCTATCTTTAAATTATTTGTGTTTGTGTGGTGTTATTTTTGTGTAAATTCTGTCCATAGGTAATTCGAGTTTATAGAAACCGGCCATCAGTGGCATAATTTTCTCCTTTTATTTCATATCATCGACCATTAAAAGCACTTCTTTTGGCTTTGACTGTCAAAAAAACCTATTTATATACATGAAAATTGCTACATCAAGGGTCATTGAACACCTTAAGTAGCTTTAGATTTCTAGCTTATTTAATATGCATTTAAAATATTTATTGTTTAAGGTTGTATCATTAGTTCAGAAAACTCTATGGCTTTATGGATACTTATATCCATTCAGGCTTTAAATTTGTTTATAAGTTTTAAGAGTAATTTGATTGAGGTTTTAAGAGTTATTTTTTATTGAGGCGTTGAAAGTTTAATATGATCAAGGCTTTAAGAGCTTAATTTGATTGTGGTCTTAAGAGTTTAATTGGTTTGAATTACAGGTTCAAGACAAGACTTACATGCAACTTCAGAGTTTTCTTTCTGATCCCACTACACGAGAAAATCATCCTATGTTGCTACAATTGATTGCTACCATGGGCCACATCATTTCTGCATGTGAAGCTTGGTTCAGAGAGGAAGGTTGGACTTATATTTAATTTTTTTTAACTATTGTTTTAGGGTTTCTTCATTTGCTAGTTGTTAAATTTATTTCTTCTGTTCATTTTATTCTGCTTGTTATTTATTAAATGAAATTCCTATCGTTAACCTCACTTATTAAACTTATGGAGTTCTCACGCCTCTCTTTTTCACCTTTTCTTCTTTTTTCTTTCTTTTTCTTTCTGTCATTCACTATCATGCTCTTAAATTACACATCAATTACGGTAGCCTTTTTCATCCTGCTGTCTCGTAACTAATGTTGGTTTTAAACAAATCTTCGTTTGTAAAATACCAACAAGAAAACTTATCTTCAAAGTAAAGCCCTTATGTTCTATATAATCTTGAGCCACCTTTCAGCAAGGATTTGTTTATCCCCCTACACCTACCAGTTTCTAGTTTATCATGTGAAGAATTTGGTGTTGCTCAATTCCAAGACTTTGTTGTTTTCAAAGATTTTTTCCATGAAAGAAATGGGACATGGATTGGAACAGATGATAATCTGAAGGGTCAAGATGAAGACTATTATGCTGGTGTGGTAACAGATTGATCCCCCTCAGTTGCTGGATTTTTGCCATCACTATGTGAACAATATGGAGTCTCACATTGTCATGTTGCAAGTGAACTCTTATTTTGACCAACTAATTCAGGTATCTGTGTTTTAGAATTTAAAGAACTCGTTCCAGTTGTTGGTAATTAAAACCATTTGGGAAAAAATTCCCATTGAACAACCGCTTCAAAATTCTGCCACACACATACATACTGGGGTTGAACTGATATTGATGACTTTGGCAGACTGATGCCACTCTAGATTGAGTCATTCTTTGAAGGTGTGGTAATATACCTGTTTTTCATAACATGTAACACTATTTCTGATAAATCTATCAGCTCTTGGATTGGCAATGAGGTGACGACAGATGACCATTCTGCATTTTGGTATAGATCTACAGCTAAAAATAATAGTTGTAAATATTATACATTACTCATAAATAAAATTCTAGCATATTCAGCCAAAAAATAAAAATAAATTCAAATCCCCCACTTCTGTATGATTTTTAAGTGTGTTAATATGACAATTTATGATACTTTTAGACAGCCTAAAAATGCTCACAATGTGCAGAATAATATTCATTGTCCAATAAAATATAATTCTACAGTACAAAACACAGACTTTAAAATACATTATTTATGTGACAGCCTAATATTTAGTGATAGTTCTTACATTATTTATGTGACAGCCTAATATTTAGTGATAGTTCTTAAAGGCTTTTACTGCATTTAAAAAGTAGAGATTATTTTTGATGATTTCAGCTTGACCAGCCTTCTTTAGCCATTATTAATAGGCATGGAATCCTGTGAGGCTGTCAGTTGGATATTACAGAGAATAGAATTGCCAACTTAATTGAGAATGTATGGAAGAAAAGCAAGGTTCTTAGCACAAGGTAGAATTGAAATAAATGGTTATTATTCATATGCGGCATTAATGTTACCTGTAAATAAAAGATGCAACTAATATAATTATAGTAATAAGCATAACTCTAAAACTATACATTGTCAGTAATCATCGTTCAAACTAAATAAATTATGTGCATAATTAACCTTTTAGCTGCTAACATTATTCACTGTGCAAACTGGTGGTGCTGAATTAATTTTAAAATTTCATTTGTAATTATAATGGGTAAACAATTGCAAATAATTTGTTAGTTTCCTCCAAAACAAGAGCACAGCACCTATTTCTTGAAGTTCAGAGTGATTTACATAAGCCTGGTATAGCCCTCATGTCCTCACAACATAGCTGATTTAATGTGCATTTCAATGAATGATGTAATACATCACCCAAAATATTTTCCTACAGAAGGCAGCAAAGGACGGAGAACTGGGAATTTATAGTGTTAGGTAATAGACAACAGATGACATCACATTATGGAATCTCTCTTACTGAGAATAACTTTCATCTATTGTCATGCAAGTTGGTGCATCAGATATATGCGTCAGTAGCACGACCAGCAGTGATGTGCACTGACGGATATATACAGCTGTAGCAGTGAAAGGGTTAAGACAGTCTACCTCAGTCTTGACTCTCATCCGCTATCTTTCTTTAAGTCTAACATTTCTGTCAGAATTTCAAGGGATATTTTTTTATAGATTACTCTGCATTATAAAATGAATCCAGTGATTATGCAAGTTATTAGCAAAAAAGGTGATTATGTGGTCAAAATATCTGTATGGCTTTTAAAAAATCCCTGAAGTTATTGTCCTTTCATTTTTATAAGTAAATTATGTTATAATTAACACTATTATATGCGGGAATCACAGTGAAGTAATAAAATATTACAAAAAAGATTGCTATGGAGCACTCAACTTCACTAATTTAATTTAAACTTCAAATTAGTGAAGTTGAGTGCTCCATAGCAATCTTTTTTGTAATATAAATTATGTTATGTTTGCAGTCATTTTGCCTCATCTTGCTGCCTTGGCATCTTGTGCACTGCAGATGACCAATCTGACCAGAAGGTTGGATCTAGCTGTTACACTTGTGGAAGCATTTTCTTCTGCTGTATATTGTTCATTGAGTAAGCAAGCAATCAGCACAGCATTTCTTCCTGGTCTCAGGTACAGTTATTTTCTTTAACACGTTCAGTACGAGATAGCTGCCAGCCATTTAAACCTCCCAGCCCAGTCTTTCAAGAGGTACTTTGAAAGCTCACATTATGTTTACTCCATTTAGGAAATTTAACATTTCTTAAGAACTATTTAATATAAAATTATAGAGTTTTGAACATACCTTCTGGAAGACAGCTAGAAGAGTTTTAATATGTGATATCTCGTATCATATGCCCCATGGTGAAGAGGCACTCCACACCTGTCACAAAATCACCTAGTTTCACTATTTAATTATATATGTATATATATATATACATACATATATAATTATATATATATATATATATATAATAAAAAAAAGCACTGCACTAAGGTATTGTCTGCTCACACAAAAAGGATAGAAATCATTCTCCAATAAAGAATCCACTAATGATACAGTATGATCAGAAGTAATTAATTACACAAATAATGTATTAATTAATACATTACTTTCAATTTGAGGTTAAGGTTATCAGCTGGTTACTGACCAGATTTTAACAATAGACTCTCGACTATAGGAGGCAGATAGTCACTGTAACCTAGTTTTCTGTGTTCCTGTTTTAACAGCGAAGTGATAATATAAAAATGTTAAGTCCGTATGTTGTAATGTTAATTTTTTCTAATATGTTTATTTCTATTTGTGCTAAGTATCTGCATCCAAATTAATTATTTAACTATTAATTCATTCTTCTGTAAAGAAAATTAAACATCACTGGAGCTAAAAGCGCATTCTAATCTTTCTGACATAACTTCCTTGAGGAGGAAGTTACAGCTTAATAACAGAAAAAGTGTAAATCCTATTTCAGAAATACTTGTAAATTCATATAATACTAATTTGTTTTCTATTTGATAGATATTTAGAGCAAATCAGCAGCAACTCATTGCCCTCTCATCATGATACAGTTCAGGCTATGATAAAAGAAGCAGAATCTCGGATCGATGTACAGAAGCCTAATGAAAGGTACGTAGAATCACATCATTTTCAATTCATGAACAAATTAGGTCAGATCAATATATATATGAATTTAGGTTAGATCAGTTTGGTTCTTTAGTATACAAGAAAGTAAAGGCATTTCTTTTTAAGGTTAACTAATGTTTTAGAACAGTTTGGTCCAACCCCAGCCCCTGGACTGTATGCTTATTTTTGTGGCCTTCCATAGTTTTCATTAAATAATATTTAATGCATTACGGACCGATGGCATAATTTAAAATTGTGTTTCATGGTAATCTTGTTTGGAAGTTTTGAAGTTTCCATTAGAATGTTAGATGACAATATAAAATAATAATAGTATATTTCACACACAAATGATGGCAGCACTTGGCAAAGGTTCTGCCTGTTTTGCCCCAAAGACATGTCATTGTTCCAAACGGTTTTTAACTCTTTATTGTTGTTGTGGAATCTAGTTGGCTATACTTTTAAGTTAGTACTTCAAAATGTCAGAAACGAAGAAACAATACATTGCAGACAGGCTCCAATTTCAGATTCTTTCCACCCTGAACAAAGCTTTGTATAACCACCGCTTTAAATTTTTTTACTTTTATTTTTTACAACTAATGACAGAAGAAAGTGAATCAAATTTTAGTGAGTTTCTTGAAAAATTATAAATGACATTAAAGGAGGAGATCCAGACAAAATTCAAAGATATATGCAGATGTAGCAGTGAAAGGATTAATGAAAAAAGGAAGAAAATATCAAAATATTTAGGAAATAGGACAGCTGGCCAAACAAGATTTAATTATTTTGTCATTGAAGATTATACAAATGATTATGTAAAATGTTCAGAAAATTACTGTAACTAATATCTGGTAATTATCATTTTGGGATAAATAATTGTTTGTTAAGAAGAGAGATCTCATATCTCCAAAACTGGCTATTTTTATGTTAAGAGCTGTGAAATATTCAGAAAAAACAGCTCTGCTTATCATGTGCAAATCACCATTGATTGTGGTGCTCTAATCGATTGTAGTGTGAACTTTTACGTGCTTATAATGGTGAAATTGAAAAAGTTTTCTTGTCTCCTGAAAAGTTACAATTTTAGAGATATTGATGGATCAGCCATCGCCCATCATTGCCATGTCTGCCATTAGACGATGTACAAACCAGTTGAGATGAAGAGCACCAAAGTAGTCCTCCATAGCAGCATAAATGACCTTGGTTAGGCAGCAAGAAAGTCATGTTGGTGGTGGACTAAAAGCAGCATCTCATGACACTTGGAAGGTCTTGGGGGATTCATTTGTATATTAGACATGCCTAGTTCTTCCCGGTACTAATTTCCAGCAACTGGGACCTTACTCATCTTTTGACTGTAGCCATGATCAGAAGCCAAATAAGGTCCCAGTTGCTGGAAACTAGTGGGACCTTTTGGAGATACAATGTATTTCATCTTAACTGACAAATTGATGTTAAGATATGTATTAATAAGTTATCCTGAAAGGAGAATATCATTTTTTATTTTTTTATTGCCTTTACTTGTATGAATGAAATTACATTGCTGTATAACCCAAGCATGACTGAACTGATTAAATTCACTTGGAATGGGAAATCACAGTGAAGTGGAACAATATTAAAACGTACTATCCTGGAGAACACTCACTATTTCATTAATATTCAGCTGATGAAGGAAGGTCCTATTGAAAACGGTTACTAGTAAGTCATGAATATTAATGAACTAGTGGGGGTTCTCCAAGATAGTTTGTTTTAATTACTGAACTGGTTGTTATGAAAATTGGTGTTTAACATAAAATTGTATTACAGGCTACATGATATTCTAACAAGGGAACCATATGCGTTGTCATGTCGAAACCACTCTCAAATTTTGCACATCAATAGATCTTCAATATAGCTGAACACATGCAAAACCTTAGCTGCTCATACGAACTGTAAGTGGGTGAAAATGTGTTTATTTTGCTCCATAAGTAAACAACAGCGGACACTTGTGGAGCTCGCTTGAGTAACCTGCATGCTGGGAGCAAGTGACAGGGCAGGGTGTACGATAGAGGGAAGAAACTGCCTTGTTACTTGCGGTATGTGTTTCACTAAATAATTTTTATATAATCATTTCTGCATTTTGAAACTATATAATCTATATAGACAGTGAGGGGTTGCTTATGATTTTTAGTGTGCGTAGGTGTTAAAGAAGTGTGACCATTCATTTTGTGTGAAGTTTGAAGATATTGCCCATGCAAGTAAGCTTCAATCAACTTATTCTCAATATTGACGTTTATTGTCCATTCAAAAGTTTTTAAGTGTTAAGAACTCGGACTAACATACTACAGTGAGTCCCACACAAGAGTTGGCCAATGACATGGGTTTCTGCGTCGCGGCAGGAACAGCTCCAACTCCCGAGCGATCGGGTGAAATATCTACGCAAATAAAGCCGTGATCTGTGTAATGATTCAGGTTCTCACATTTATAGTTAAAATTACAACGAAAATAACCATGTACCTCATCACAAGAGATGTTGGAAATGTTCTCCTATTGCGTCCACACAATACAAGCACCTTTTTAGGAAATTTTCTTTCACGCGCATAAGTTCAGCTTCCGAGACAGAGTTAATTTCTCTTGTGATAGGCCTATGTGATATTGTCTTTAAGTTCTTCTAACAGTATGTGAATGTTATTTATGGGGAAACTTGAAAAATAAAGTGTATAAGTCAATTTCCCATACATTAGAAGAACTTAAAGACAATATCACAAAAGAAATTAACTCTATCTCGGAAGCTGAACTTATGCACGTGAAAGAAAATTTCCTAAAAAGGTTGACAGTATTGTGTGGATGCAAGAGGAGAACATTTCCAACATATCTTTTCATTGTAATTTTAACTGGAAATGTGAGAACCTGAATCATTACAGCGATCGCGGCCTTATTTGCGTAGATATTTCACCCGATTGCTCGGGAGTTGGAGCTGTGCCCACCGCAACGCAGAAACCCGTGTCATTGGCCAACTCTTGCATGGGACTCACTGTACATACTAATTGTACTGGTCATTATAGGCCAAAATTTTAAAAAATGAACTAATGTAAACAGCACACGAAATTCATTTAGATTACCCTAAAAATTTAAGGAGGTCAACTTCACGACAACTACCGGAATACAAACATGTGTATCAGAGGAGAATACTATTATTTATTGTAATGTTATTCCCTCCCACAGTGATAAGGAAAAGGAGAGATATGGCAAACTACACACACATCTGCCACGGGATTCAGGAACACTGACATCCAATGCCAAGCACTTGCTAGATTGGGAAGGCCGCTACCCCCTCGTGCCGACAGCTGTAAGAGGCTACTCAGTATTTCGAATTTACGAGAATCGCAATTAATTTTCACTCACTAAAACTTTATATGAGCAGCTAATTTTTGGCATATGTCTTATGTGCAATAAGGATCTACCAATGTGCATAATTTGAGGGTGGGTTTCAACATGACAACCCGTATGGTTCCCTTGTAAGTACTTTCTCTAGAAGGGAGTATACAAAGTAATAAAAATCAAGAAGTCTTTCCCTTTGATTTTTTGACAAAATGATAGATAACTACAATTGACGAGCAATATGTTTTCAGTCACTTCAGTTATTTTCAAAGTTTTCATATGATGAACATTTAGGGAGTAATATAAATTTTTCATTAATGTCCATCTATACTGTGAAACATTAAAATTCCTGATCAGTACAATTTCTGCCAGAATTGGAGACAGTGTAGTCCTAAGTAGGCCTACATCAGGGATAGAAATGCGATTAAAAAATGTATAAATTAATTTTTGCGTGAAAAAATCTGTATGATTATGGAAACATATTATTATATATTGCTTCTGTATTGACCATGGAAGAAGTCCATTCCAAAATCTTTCCTAGAAGTAGGAATTATAAGGGAGAACAAAGCTAAATATGAAAATTAAAAACTGACAAAAAAAAATGTTATATGGCAAAAATACAACATTGAGTAAGTTATCTTGCTTAACTTAAATTTTTTGATATAGCAGTTCCCTGAGATACCCTAGTTCTCTCAGCCGTTCACATAAGTTGCCCTAACAGTCCTGGCTTCTGTAACATTAAAAGCAATAATATCTTCAATAATTTCACAACAGTACACATATTGTAACACAAAAATGAAAATGTTTTATTAATTAATAAATTATCAATTAATTAAGCATACTTTTTAAGTCACTGGAAAACTTACTTAATACTTAGTTTAAGTTACTATCATGTAACACACTTTCAGCACTTGGGAGTTCAAAGACTTACTTCGTGTGAAGTCATATAGTCAGACTTCAACAGAAACTGACTAGAAATTTACAGTGGACATTTTTAGAGGCTTGTGGCTTGAAGCTAGACTTGAATTTTGTGTACAAAGTACACACCCTTTTTTCCTGCACATGCCTCAATGAACTGTACCACTGAATGTTAATGCAGAATTGTGTATTACTTGTGAACTTGAACCTACAGAGCCTTGTTACAATTTATTTTATCATGAATTAGTTTAGAATTTTTTAATTTGCTTTAACCTCAAGCCTTTGAAGCATAATATAATACCGCTCTATTAACAATCTATGTTTGATTTCAGAGTTGGTAATATGAGTTTGGCAATGGCCACTGCTAATGTTGGTCAGGGTGTTGAAGACATGAAGCAAAAAGTTTCCAAGATATTTCAGAACAAACCAGTAATGAACAGACCAACAAATCTACCAAACATTCCTGGTATTTTCAGAAAAAAATAAAAGGTGAATGTATGATATTCTAATCCATTTTTCTGGCAACTAAGGTAAAACTCATAGCCATAAAGAGGTGCTGTACAACTTGTACTTTAAAAACTCTACGGATTTTAAATAATCTTATTATGTGGATGCTATCCTTCATTAAAGAAAAATAGAATTGGATTGTACCATTTATGTGCCAACAATTTTCCATTCCACTTTTATACATTTCTACAGTGTAATAAATTACCCTGCCAAAAGTTAATAACATAAGAAAATATTTCTAGGACTTTCAATGTATTTTTGAAGCTGCAGTTTGTATATCTTGAATCAGATGTGATATTTAAAAATCAGAAAATATTCCACTTGCATACTCAAACAATCTTATACTAGATTTTAATTGAAAATTGACAAAAGTTGAGTATGAAAATGTATTTTCATTCATTGAATCCAGTTCATATTCCAATCAGATTAATTTGTTATTGTCAATCTAAGATAAGAACCAAACTCGCTGTAAAAATGAATATAATCGCTTTGTAATGTTGCAGAGAGTCAATTGATATGTCACAATGTTGGTCATATTTTACCTATAAGTCATGTTGAATGCAAAATAGTGGAATGACGGCAGAGCAAATATCAGAACCGAGCAGTCATCAATTTTGTATAGCACAAAATTTGTCTTGTTCACCCACATCAGGTGTGAGCTGCACTATTTTTAACCATGCTGGTTGCTTTTACATTGAGTATTTTTAAGGTTATTTATAGTAAATAAATTTTACAAGTAAGAATCAGCTTGAAAATTTTATGTCATAACCGGGATTTGAACACGGATCATCGGCTTAACGCGCCGATGCTCTACCATTGAGCTACCATGACAACATGCCAGTACGACATCAAATTCCTCAACTGATTCAGAAGACAAGGCAGACCACGGGAGGTTTCTCCGTTGAGAACACACATCCAATGGCGTCCTACATTTGTAGGTACTTTGAAGCCAAGTTATTATTTATATACTATTAATTAAGTGGAGGTAAAGGAAATAGACATTAAATCCATGTCCATCCCAGACATGGATTTAATGTCTATTTCCTTCCTCAACTGATTCAGAAGACAAGGCAGACCACGGGAGGTTTCTCCGTTGAGAACACACATCCAATGGCGTCCTACATTTGTAGGTACTTTGAAGCCAAGTTATTATTTATATACTACTAGCATGTGCCCGCGGCTTCGCCCGCGATAATTATTTCAAAAATTAAAAATTAAAAGCATAATATAGTTAGTTAAATCATTATATTTATTAACACCTAATTCGCGTGGACTACATACCACGATTAGATAGCATCGTCTGGTAAAAGCGTCCTCAGATTAGAGTTTCTTGGCCCAGAAAACCTCTGTCCAGTGAGATTCGTCCAAATAAAACAACGTTTGACCATATTTAGGGTTTACAACATTCAAGCGATCGCGAAAGTTTTATTTTCAAGATATGACAAAAATAGCCAAAGCCAACTGTAATTCATTTGACATTGAAATGTATAACTGAAAACTTATGTTTTGAAAACGCAAAAAATGCACGTTTTTTTTCCATTTTTCACTCATAACTCACGAACTAAAACTAAAATCAAAATTCCGGCTTCGAGGTGCATTTTCCGACTCTTCAGCCCACCTATGTTTAAAATTTCAGATCTCTGCGTTCAGTAGATTTCGCTGGACATCGAGGACAATTCCTTTTATTAATATAGATAATATGAATTATAATGATACCTTCTCTAATTTGTCAAACATCCATTTCATGTAATCCAAGCCCACCTGATACCATTCGTAACAATACGTTCTGAGAATTTGTTTTGATAAATCTGTGCAAAAAGGGGTTAAGTATTTTCAAAAACATTTAATTTATATCATTATTATTATTATATTATTTATAAATCATTATATTTATTAACACCTAAATCACGTGGACTACATACCACAATTAGATAGCGTCGCCTGGTAAAAGCGACCTCAGATTCGAGGTTTGGCCCAGAAAACCCCTGAATAATGAGTTTCGTCCAAATCGAACAACGTTTGACCATATTTAGGCCTATATTGATTATCCCACTTATAATAATAATAATAATAATAATAAGAAGAAGAATAATCCTCTTCGGGATTAGGTTGAAAATTTCATATGTATGCGTGCCTTGACATTAAAAACAAATGAATCGACCAGCGTGAGCTACAACATTCGAGCGATCGCGAAAGTTTCATTTCCAAGGTTTGACAAAAATAGCCAAAGCCAGCTGTAATTGATTTGACATTAAAATATATTACGCTTCGAAAACCCAAAAAATGCACGTTTTCTGCCCGTTTTTCACTCATTTTTGGCATTTAGAATCAGAATTTTTCAAAATCCTTTCTTAGTGAGCATCTACATTAGGAAACGAAGGTACTATCAAAATTCCAAGTCTCTACCTGTTATAGTTTAGGCTGTACGTTGATTCCTGTCATTCAGTCAGTCAGTCAGGACAAAGCCTTTTATATATATAGAGATTAATTAAGTGGAGGTAAAGGAAATAGACATTAAATCCATGTCTGGGATGGACTTGGCTTCAAAGTACCTACAACTGTAGGACGCCATTGGATGTGTGTTCTCAACGGAGAAACCTCCCGTGGTCTGCCTTGTCTTCTGAATCAGTTGAGGAATTTGATGTCGTACTGGCATGTTGTCATGGTAGCTCAATGGTAGAGCATCGGCGCGTTAAGCCGAAGATCCGTGTTCAAATCCCGGTTATGACATAAAATTTTCAAGCTGCTTCTTACTTGTATTAATATCCCAGACATGGATTTAATGTCTATTTCCTTTACCTTCACTTAAATAAATTTTATTTTAATAAGCCCACATTTAATGGCTTTTAACTCTGAACCCCAACTGTTTTAGTATCTATGAATCTTGAAATCCAAGCTGATTGTGCTTTTTTCAGGATACCATTGTTAGAAACATACTTCGCATATTTTTTAAAAGTTCAGATTATGGAAAGAGATATTTTAATGGTAATTACTATGACCCAGATTTTAATGACCTAAAAAAACTTTCAAAATTACCTTTAAAAGATAACATCACGGCCTTAAATGGATTTAAAATTACCATGAAAATAAAAAATAGAAACTTAGAAAAGAATAACTGAAATACAGATGCAGAGTGGAATCTTACAGTAGGACTAGTGTATAAGTGACACTTGAGTAGACTATAGTAGATCAGCTGTTACTTGTACGTACACACTGACTTTTGTTTTGCAAGTCATCAGTAGAAATGACGTCAGTTCAGGTTCAAATAGTATTTATGTAGGGGGAGTATTGCCACAAAATTTAAAGAATCCAATAATTGTAACTACACCATTACCTGTTAGTTGGATATCCACCATAGTCTTGTCTTTAGTGTACTGGCATTATGAGTGCACTTCACAGCTTTAAGATTATTAAGATGTTGAATTCTTGATATGTTGAATTCCAAGAACGAATTATAAATAGTAAAGTTATTACTTTTGCTGAAAGGTTTAACTTCTATGGCACAAAGCCCCTCAAGCGCAAGACCTGGGACTCAATGAGTGAGGTACCTTTTACAATATACTGAGTTACTATGAATCCCACGTTTTACATGTGCTCCTGAGGAAAAAATGTGTTGCCTTACATTGTATTTTTTATTATAAGTGCCTACAGTAGGCTCGTAGACTTATTTCTTTTCTTCGTTAACTTCTTTTGGTTATTTTTCCTGAGTCTTGAACCTGATCGTAAGGACCAGTATAAATCCTTCATATGATGAGGGTTTGAAAGGCTGTGATGTCGGTCCTTTGATTACTGCTTTCACAGGAATCACCTCTAACCTTTATAATAATTTCATCTTAATGCATTAGCAGTGATGGATCACACTGTATGATGGCAGGAATTATGTAGAAGTTCAGCATGTGGTCAGGCCCAAGGACGTGCACAAGGGTTTCAAACTCCCTGAGGCATGCCGACAGAAGTTGTTGCCTTGGGACCTGCCTGGTATCCTGTGGACTTATGATTTGCCATTCAATGCTGTTTATAGCTTCCCTCCGTTCCTTATACATTAAATCCTTAAGTTCTCTAAACTATTTATTTGGAAGAGTGTATTGTATGTATAGACTACCTGCATGGTCTAGTGGTTATGCTGACTGTGGATCCGCAGGTCTGGGTTTGATCTCCGGTTCTTCCTCGGATTTTTCTGAGCTAAGGAGGTCTAAAATGGGTGCATTCGATCTCATGACACAAACTAAGGAGCTACTTATAAAACACATGCTGCCCACATGCCCCCAATCCTAATGACGCAGTGGTCGGATGGCAGGCCTAATCCCTCAA